>JAMBLF010000232.1:0-339746 GCA_030578115.1 Leucoptera coffeella
GAAAAATCTGGGATAAATTAGCGGTTGACCAAACACTGGGCAAGTCTTATTTAGAAGTAAAAATCCTCGGCTTTCCGGGACTAATAATATGGGTCTTACATTGATACCATTATAGTAAGATAAAGGTAGGATATTAGTAGCTAGGTAGGATGTGGGATCAGAATAAAATTGTTCGACATTTCGTCCATCGAAATGAAACTGTATATCAGGAACAGATTCATCTGTAACTGCTACGTTAGTCCTTATAAAAGCAGATACATGTAAAGGCCCAGTAGAAGATAAAGGAGAATTTTCGTCTCTAGTTTGGGCATATTCTTTGATTGCATCCAACATTTCCGAGTTTTGTATGGCTGTCGAAGTTTTGTTGCTAAGACACATTAGCATTGCATCTGTAGTTACGTGATCTTGCATGTTACGTCCTACACTTAAATCTGCAATTACAGGTATTCCATGGCTAGTTAATTCATCTTTGGGACCAATTCCAGATAGCATTAGTAACTTAGCTGAATTTAGAGAACCGGCTGAAATAATGATTTCTTTTCTTGCTACAGCTGACTTCCATTCTCCATTTTGATAAAACTGGACACCGTAAGCTGTTTTAGTGCTTCTATCAATAAATATTTGTGTGACAAAGCTGTTGGTTTTGACATGAAGATTCTTCCTTTTATGCTTAATAGGTTTTATGAAGGCATCATTGGTAGACACTCGTCTGCCTCGAGATGTTGTGGTCTGAACTATCATGGTCCCAATTTGATGTTCTCCATTCAAATCCGTGGGTTCTAAGCCCAATTCTTGGAACGCGTTGAATAACATATCAGAATTAGGGTCTGTATATCTCAATCTTTCAACCGTCATAGGCCCGTTATAACCGTGGTAGTATTCATCTATTCCGTCTGTGTCTTGATTGTTTTCCGATTTCTTAAAATATTTTAAAACCTGAAACATTTGTGGATTAGTTATGTTTGCGTAGTGTATTATAGAAGCTTCGTTCTGCTTTGAATATTTACTTCTCTGTAATTCCAGCCGGTATTCCCGAGAGATTCCCAATCGTCGTAGTCTTTTTTGTTCCCTCGCATGTAAACTAAATAGTTGGTGGAGCTCGAACCTCCCATTACTCTACCTCTGTGGAAACGAGTGAATTGATTTATTTGAGATAGAACTACAAAAACTGTGTCGGTAACTAAATCGTTTTTCGACGGATTTATTCTCGAATTTGTTTGAACGGTCGCAACTTTTTGGTTGGGTGAAAATTGAAGTTTTATACATGGATTTTAAAAGCATAGTGTAAAAAAAATTGTTGTAAAAAAACCTTTGAAAACCTATTTTGTAAATGGAACTGTATTAAATTGTAAGGTTCAGAATAATTTAAGACATAAAGATATATTTGATGAAAAGCAAATTATTGATGGCTTAGAATTAAATCATTTTAAAATTCAATATAAGTTACAAGCACGAGAAAGGATTAAAATTGATTCTTTACATGTTACATGTGATTTTTCTCCACAAAACTATCACATCATACAGCTATGACACCAGTATCCGACACTGACATCTGTAGTTTCAAACGTGAGTTATCGAAGTTTCTCGACAAATGGAAAAGTAAATGAAATCCCCCTTTGTTACATTCCGGAGGAAGTTGAACTTTGCTCCTTTTGTCGCGGAGTTGTTGCCGTGTTCTTTAATATCATTTCTTTTCTCACTACTGGTAGTGTTATGAAAGTTCGCACCGGAATCCAGTTGCTACTATAGAGAAGGTACTGGCTACGTGCTTGAAATATTTACGAACGAACCAGAAATGGATCTTAATTTCTTACAAACTTATCTGAGAGTTTTCAGGGTACGAATCCATGGATGATTTTTTATCTGATAGTTAGTAGTAGTTAGTAGACATAATTTTATAATGTTAAGCGCTTTGATTTTCGTGAAAAAATTCATTAACTCACTATCTTAGAGAGCAAAGATAGTGATTGAAAGCCCAATTAGACTTTTCCAACTGAGAATGTATTTGATTGAAATATTACTAACATAGCAATAACATAACAACACTCACAACATAATAATGGAGCTGGCATAGATTTTTAATAAATTTATATTCTGCTCGTCTAAAGAAATAAGGTACATTTAAGTACCTAACTATAGACGTAAATAAAAATAGATGATTTTAGTTCTTATTATAATACGGATATAACCTATTTAACCTTTATTTCTCCAAAAGATTTAATTAAGGAATAGTGCAATTATTGGTTGTAATTTTATATACAGCATTCACTTTTGTTAATCTACCTCTTTTATCCTTAGGTCATGCCAGTTGGTGCAAGTTTAGTCCACGTGCTAGTCTGGAACTTAAAAGTAAAACAACATGCTGCCTTTCTGCAATTTGTCGTAAGTAATGACTGAGAACTAAAGGGTATAGAAAAGCAAATTCAAGATTTCTTGTTGGTTTGTCTCCGATTTAGTTCAAAGTAAGTAGTATACTTATTAGAAGTAACTCTTAACTTATAACTAGAAAAACTGTTCTCTAGCCAACGAGAGAACAGGTATTCTAGATTTTTTCATACTGACACTTCACTGAAATACACAAAGCTGTTTAAATAAACGAACGCATTCACGACCATTAACCCTTGCGGGGTAGTCAGAGGCTCAGGTGTCCATCTCCGCAATTGCGAAGGTAGTAATTCTATGGACACCTCGAACCCACGTGTTAACCAGATAGTCAGCACTCAATGTGACAGGTGGTCGGCCATGTCGCCATTTACAAGCACTAACTATTACCTGTTCGACGAACAGGTAGGTTTCCTCACGATGTTTTTCCCTCACCGTATAATTCGATGTATTTCGTAAATGTGTTTTAATTACGAAAATGTACATAGAAATTCATTAAAATTCATTTCCATTGGTACATGCTCAAGTGGGATTTGAACCCTGTACCCAATGATACAGAGCCAAGCCCCAAACAACTGAGCTACGTCGAATTACTGAGCTACGTCGAATTTAAATACTGTTTAAATACTTAGTTTCTTTTACAAAAACACACATATGCCATCGTAAACGTATGCAAATTGTTTTTTTTTTACGGACCATATTGTTTGGATTGTTTGATAAACTAGAGTTTATGTGCTTTTTTGTACAGAAATAACCATAATAACATACACTTCATGACTTGTGTAAACACATTCCCTTTTTGTCTCTCCAAGTGCTTATGTCCGAAATTTCAAAGGCGAGTTAGGTATGGGTGACTCATTGCCCAGGTTTCACTAGATAGACAGCACCCAACGTGATAAGTAGTATACAATGTTGAAGCAGACAATTTTTGAGCTAGACTAGTTAATAAAGTGGATATAAACTGTCTTTATGTCTGGCATGTCACTAGAGGGAATCAGTTTTGCGGCTGATGACAACAAGTACCAATGTTACGTATAAAATAATCACATTCAACGACAACGCTGCTCACACCCAGTGTTGTCCATACAACTCTTCCAAGATACGTCTAACGTCTCCTGTTCTAGTATGTCGCTTTCTTAATATTTTTTCTGCCTTTTCCTTGATTCAAGATTACCTTGATCGCTCGTCTCAGGTCTTTCATCACTCCACCCTTACACACACAACACGCACACACACAAACACATATACATACTTGACATGCACACACATAGTTTATCACATACACATCCCTCTTTTTATGCACTATTCTGTGACTGTATCCCTCTTCTCACACATTTTAGACACACCCACTAAAGACAGCCACATGTCCACACTGTCTCTATAGCCACCTATACCATACACACCTGAACCACGCACAGCTCCTGCCTCTTTGGGCTCTGCGACTAATCCACAGGTTGCGTCCTATGCTAAACTGAAGACACTATACATATACACTCTGTCCTTGTAGCTCAATCGTCATTCATACTTACTTGAATAGTTTTTTCCACACACTACTAACTCACGTCAACTATAGCCACCTATACACCTAGCCATACACACCTGAACCAAGCACAGCTCCTGCCTCTTTGGGCTCTGCAGCTGAACTCTTCAGGCTGTGTCCTGTACTGCCAGTCGATATTGGAGCTGCCCAGGGCTGGTGCGAACGCGGGGACGCTGGTTACATCTGGCTCTTCAGGACCTGCCTCTAGTAGGAGGATCTGGGGAAAGAAAAAAGGAAAAGGTTTATAAGGTCATACAGAGACGAAAACCCAAAAAGAAACAAGTAATAGTTAATTTTAAACACTCGCAATTTATATTTGACGATCACCGTGGTGCGATCGGTTAGACACCTGAACGCTAATTCGTGTGGTCCCAAAGATTCCCACGGAGGCAGAGTTAAGAACTACGCTTTTCTACTGATTTCCAGTGTGGTATACTCGTAGTATCATAATAATATCATTGCTATCCAACCTTTACCTCCATAGAGTCAGCCAAGTGCCAAACTGTTGTATTCATAATATCTGTTATTCAATATTCCTACGTAATGTCTAACGTACTGTTCTTTTATGTTTATTAAAGCCTTTATATTCTGAGGTTCGTTTATTAATGTAGACTACAATTTAATAAACATAAAATATGGCTAGAGAAAGACATGATGTCGATCCTTTCGCTAAATATCTGCGGCCTGACAAATTTGAAGTTGACCCAGAATGTGTCGGCGCTGAAGCCAAATGGACCCACTGGCTATACACCTTCGAAAACTTCATCGAAGCAGAAGCTTCGCCAACTACACCTGTGCAAGATAAGGTAAAGCTGAGGTTACTCGCTAATCATTTGTCTGCTAATATCTACAACCATATAAAGGGTACTGAAAGTTATGAAGCTGCAATCACAGTACTTAAAAACATGTACATAACGCCTAAAAATGAAATATTAGCTCGCCACATACTTACAACGCGGAAGCAGAAATCAACTGAGACTATTGCAGACTTTGTTCGAGAATTACGTCTTCTAGCTAAGGACTGTAACTACACCAAAGTTGAAGCTTCTGAACACGAAAGCCAAGCTATACGAGGGGCCTTTATATCAGGTATAAAATCGACCAAAATTAAAGAACGACTATTGGAAAATTGTACTGTAACGTTGGATGCAGCTATTAAGCAGGCACAAACAATAGAAACTGCTCAAAAGGATTGTCAAACAATAGAGGACAACAACCAACCCATTGAATGCCTTGTCAGCACCAGAAAACGAAACGAGACTAAGTACATCGTCGAATAACTCTGAAGTAACAGCCGCTGTTCTACCGTCATCGTCACAGAAGTGTTTTTTTTGCGGAGGAAAAGTACACAGACGAATTAAATGTCCTGCTTTTCGTTCAGAATGCCAAAACTGCGGCAAAATAGGGCATTTTTCAAAAGTTTGTCGTTCAGGTAGCAAATCTGCTACTAAACAGAGCAATGCCGTATTTTTCCCGACAAATTCAGTCTTTTCAGCTGCTTCTCCAGCAAGTCTCAAGACAGCGACGATATCAATAACCGTGAATGACACTCGTGTCGACGCTCTGATTGACACGGGAAGTTCTGTGAGTTTTATAAATAGAAACATCACCCAAACAATGAAGCTCCAACTAAAGCCATACAACCAGACCATCTCTCTTGCTTCAGTTGATCACACGTCCTTTGTTGATGCTATCTGCTTTGCTACTCTTACAATTGACAAGCATGTTTACAAACACCGCCCTCTACTAGTGGTAGATAACCTTTGCGCTGACGTCATAGTCGGCCATGACATACTCAAAGACCACTCGAAGTTGGTGTTACAATTCGGAGGAGCAAAGGAACCTTTACAAATATGTGTGATAGAAGCTACAGTCCCACCAGCATCCATATTTGCTCATCTATCTGCCGACATTGCACCTATTGCTATCAAATCAAGAAGACGCTCTGACGAAGAAGAGAATTTTATTCAACAAGAGATTTCAAAGTTACTTCAAGACCAGGTAATAGAACCAAGTAACTCTCCGTGGCGTGCTCAAGTGCTTGTGACTGGTGGTGGCAATCATCGTAAACGTCTTGTTATTGACTACTCTAGAACGATCAACAAATTCACGTACTTAGACGCGTACCCTCTACCTCATGTCGAAAACATCGTGTCTAAGGTTGCAAGATTCAACATATTTAGTCAAATTGATTTGAAATCTGCATATCATCAAATACCTATATTAAAAAGAGAAAGGATTTTTACAGCTTTTGAGGCGAATGGTAAACTCTACCAATTTACTAGAATTCCATTTGGAGTCATGAATGGCGTTGCTGCGTTCCAGCGCACTCTTAGTTTTATCATCGAACAAGAGAAACTCGATGGAACTTTTGCATATCTTGACGATCTCACAGTGTGCGGAAAAACACAAAAAGAACATGATGTGAACCTCGACAAGTTCATGAAAGCAGTCTCCAAATACAATCTTACTCTGAACAAAGAGAAAAGCAAATTCAACATGACATCTGTAAGTCTATTAGGCTACACTATTACGAACAACATCATTGAACCAGACAAAGATCGCCTTAAACCACTTCTCGAATTACCAGTGCCTACTAATCAAGCTGAACTGAAACGATCGCTCGGGTTCTTCGCGCATTACGCGAAATGGGTTCAGAACTTTTCAGGCAAGATACAGCCGCTAGTGAACTATTGTAAATTTCCGTTAAATAATGAAGCCCTATCGTGTTTTAAACTGCTGAAGTCAGAAATTCAGAAAGCAGCACTAGTCGCTATTGATAACAAAGAAATATTGACGGTTGAGACGGACGCCTCTGACTATGCAATAGCCGCTACACTTTCACAAAGAGGACGGCCAATAGCATTTTTCTCCAGGACTTTAACAGACTGTGAGCGTAGACATGCATCAGTAGAAAAAGAGGCATGCGCAATAGTGGAAAGCCTAAGAAAATGGCGACATTTACTGATCTCACGGCACTTCATTCTCATTACCGACCAGCAGTCAGTTTCCCACATTTTCGACCAAAAACACTCTTCTAAGATTAAAAATGACAAGTTCGAAAGATGGCGCCTTGAGTTATCGTGCTACAACTACGACATAATTTATAGGCCTGGGATAGAAAATGTCGCTGCGGATGCTCTATCAAGGGTCTGTGCTTACATGACTAACACGAAGCTTATGGAACTGCATGATGCCCTATCTCACCCTGGAATAACTCGCATGTTTCATTATACGAAGGCTAAGAATTTACCGTACTCACTTGAAGAAATTAAGCAAATGACTGCATCATGCCGAGTGTGCGCCGAAATAAAACCACGTTTTCTCAAAGCAAAGGGTACCTTAATAAAAGCTATCGCCCCATTTGTAAGGCTCAATATTGACTTTAAGGGCCCCCTTCCATCTAACACGCCTAATAAATATTTATTTACAGCAATCGATGAATACTCGCGTTATCCTTTTGCATTCCCTTGCAAGGACATGACGACTGCAACTGTTATCGAATGTCTTAAAGAGATATTTTTCTACTTTGGTCAGTCTTTGTATATTCACAGTGATAGAGGCTCATCCTTTATGTCGGAAGAACTACAAACTACAATTATTATTATACTCATTTTATTTACTGTATGAGACCGGGTCATAACACGATAAATTAAGACTATTGCCGCGACCAAGGCCTATGCAGCTGCTTTATTCATTTATTGTGATACGATCCGGTCTCATATATTTAACAAAATGAATAACAAGTAAATCAAAGAAACACACTTCAAGAAAGATCTTTGACGTTATAAAAACAACGATAAATGGGTTCACAATCATTAACCCTTGTAGTCAGCTGTTCATGTGTCCATCTCCGCAATTGCGAAAGTAATTCTATGGCCACCTCGAACCCACACGTTGACCAGTTAAGCAGTACTCAATAAGACAGGTGGTCAGCCATGTCACCATTTACAAGCACTTACTATTACGTATTCGGGAAAGAAGTAGGTTTCCTCACGATATTTTACCGAAGTATTCGGTGCATTGCGCAAATGTATTCTTATTGCGAGATTTGAACCCTGTACTCACCAATACAGAGTCAAGCCCCAAACAACTGAGCTACGAGTAGGTCGAATTCTTTTACTGTACATAAATTCATTCTGTCATGTAAACATAAAAACGTCAAGTTAAGCAATTGATGTCAGGTTAGGGTAAACCAAAAGCAATGTAAAGCGTTATCGAGTTGAAAACACGTGTAGCTTAATTCTATCTATATTACATATAGATGTCCAATCGTTTATAGAACTAGATATTGTACAATAGTTTATAGAGATCTTGATTAAAACCAGTTGAACAACAATACAATTAAATTCTCGAGGTCAATAGAATGCTAAATAGCTACCTGTATGCCAAAGGACTTTCTATACGGCAACGGGCTACTATCCTGTGCTATTCAAGAATACTAACTAGCTGCCGTTCTTCCTGGCATGTCGTAGGAGGCGACTAATGGACTAGGGGTAAATTGGATCAATGTGGCCATGGGCTAGCAAGCTGTCACCAATGTTCCATGTTATTACATCAGAAACGTAGAAAGTTCTGTCCACCTCGAAAGGGATGAAAGACGTGAATGTATGTATATGCAAAGCGCTATACATATACTGTTACTAATCAGCTACTATAAGCGGCTTCATTTAATCGGGTGACGTAATTGAAATCTGTAAGTATTATTCCTTACTAATACCAACACTACCTAGATAGTTAAAATAAGAGTAACCGCAAAAACGTGCCTCAGAGGTTGTCAGTAAATGGTATTGGAGGCGTGAGTACATACTAATCAAAGTTAATCTTGATCTACATAATTATTATAATATTTAGGACACTATGACCCCAAGCGAACTAGCCCTTTGGTAAGTACATTAATCTTGTGTTAAGTACTAGTCAACGTATATTTAAGAAATACATATACAGCATATTTAATAAGAACCGGATTGGAAAGAAGAACAAAAGCGTCGTCTGCCTCCATCGGGAATCGAATACGGGACTGCACGATTAGCATTCAGGTTGTTAACCAATTGCGCCACGGAGGTCGTCAAACTATAATAGGAATATAACCCCTATATACATTTACTACAAAGTTAGATATCTATAACGTAACAGGTGCCTATCATATCACCCGTTATATTTACTAAACAGTTACTTATTTACATTGTAGACTACAAAAAGAATTTTTAAAACCCCCCTTTATGGTGGGGGCAGCTTATGATAAACCCCCTAGCACACTGGAGCACTAATTAATAAAATTGCCAAGTAAATAGACGGGAAAATGGGAAAGTTTCATACAAAAAAGGAACCACCACTTCCCTCAGTTAAGTACTTTAGTTTGAAATAATGAAGCATCTCATCGAGATGCGAAGTTTTCCTATTATTTCATAAACTAAAATGAATTTTGTTGCGAACTGGCTTACGGACTAAGTGACTGCTTGAAACTGACTGGTAGGGAACTATTGAGGCGTATAGACTTACATTTTATTGCTATTATTGATCCCACGGATCACCAGATCGTCCACCAATGCTTTTTGCAAATTTTTGGTAATAGTGTGAAGTTCGTCCACTATTATTGATCTGGTCAGTTGTCTATGGTTCATCAACAAAGTCAGCAGCTCAGTGAAAGTTGAAAATACAAATAATTATTTTCGGCTAAATTTTTAGTTACTTGTGATGCCAAATTAGCAAAATATGTTCGCTTTGGGATAAGATTTGGATCCTCAACTGGAACGAACCGAAGAACAATGAACAATGAAGAGAAGAATTGAAGCTTCGATTTAGTTTTTCGTCGGTTGTAACGGCTGGCGGCGTTGGTATAACCATGGTGATGGAATAACAAGAAGTTCAAACGCGGTGGCATCAGTGTTTGTATTTCAGCCGACATAACCTTAGTGGTGAATGGCTTAATAAAGAATAAAAAAAATATTACTGATCTGATATTGAACTGCGTTTGTGCTAAAATGCAGGCCCCAGATATTCAGTACTTAACGTGACATGTCATGTGTTGGTGTATTAGACAAGCTACTAAACAATGTTTTTCAATGTTTTTTAAAGGTGCACACTGTCGTATTATTTAGATGAAGTATTTCTAGTTGTGATTGACTATGTTAGAGAATGGTATGTATGTATAACCTCTTAAAGCTTTTTTTTCAACAGTTCAATATATGCTGGGGTTATATGGGGCTATATGTTAGGAAGTCATTATTACCTGTACGTAAAAGGTATAGATTTCTTCGGATGTTTTGCCTTATTGTATGAATGAAACCGATGAATGTATGTATTCTTTGTTATTAGGTGAAAAATCAATCTATCGTTGGGTACATTTCCATTTAATTTAAGCTACAGCTTCGAAGTTATAATTATTAGCGTAGCGTACCTTTCCATCTCAACTCCAAAGACTCTTTTTTATTAAAACTAATTTAATCCAAAGAAAGTCTATGACATAAACTTTATTCTGGACCTCTCCAGTTCCTAAATACATACACATACACTGTAGAGGGGTAGGCAGTGATCATGGATCCCCATTTGTCCCGATCCTGACAGACCACTTTCGCTTCATTGACACTCATACATCTTCTCACACACACTCGGCGGTTATAGGTACTCCTAACGTCACCCGTTTTACCAATATAGCATCTATCTGACAGTCATATGTCTTATCGGGCCGGTTCATAATTTACTCTTATATATATACTAATAAATTCCAGATACAACATTTCAATTCCTTACTACAATAGGACATGTATGTAATTGATCATATGTTCTAAGCACTACGCACTAATTAGTTTATATCGAAACTTATCTTTCAAATTGCTAAACTTATTGAAGTTAGGCACTAGCTTTTAGCTGATTGGAAACACTTGTAAGGTTATTAGGTTTCAACCGAAGTCTAGGTGGGTTAGACTTTGTAACTGTGCACTAATTTCGTAAACTTTGAAGTGATTTGAGACTATTGCGCTTAGGAATAAAGTGGCTATTCTGTTTTGCAAAAGGTGTTAATGGATTAATTTAGGTTTATATTTGCAAAACACTCGTATAAATAGCTATATTAGACTATAGTATATATGTAGTATGAATGATAGCAGATTGACAAAAGGAATATATTATATGAATGAAGTGGAAGGGCGGTTACTTAGGGGCCGGCCTAATGAGACATATAACAGTCAGATAGACGCTATATTGAAAACAGGTGACGTTAGGTGTACCTATAACCGCCGAGAGTGTATGACAAGATGTATGAATGTCAATGAAGCGAAAGTGATCTGTCAGGATCGGGACAAATGGGGATCCGTGATCTCTGCTTACCCCTCTACAGGGAATCAGGCGTGATGTGTATCTATGTATTAGACTATAATAGCGAAGGTATGAGAAGGTTAATAGGTGTGAATGAAGCAAGAGATATTTGTCAAGATCGTTCAAAGTGGATCGATAGTCAATGACTATCCCGTTACGGATATAGAGGCGTGAATATATATGCAATAATAGCGAGAGTCCAATCACTGCCTGTGCAGTAATTATTCTATTTCCCGTTGAATTGTAAAGAACACGAGATGTGAACAGTTTTATTACTAACAAGCAATATCAAATAATTTGCCACATTTTATTGTTTCAGAAGTTTTCATTTCATGAAACATAGATGGCACTGTAATTATAATTTGATTTTTATATTATGTTCTTCGCGCCTATTAGTAGCAGGCTGTTGTTATATAGCCTAAAGCCTTCCTCAATAAATGGTCTATATAACATAAAAAGAATGTTTGAATTCGAACCAGTAGTTCCTGAGATTAGCGCGTTTAAACAAACAAACTCTTTATAATATTAGTATAGATAACCTATGGTTATTTTCTTTTGTAATCCGAAACAAATATTGATTCTTAGTATAATTATTTCACTGTCCTGTGCTAGTCTGGGACATAAAAAGAATGTTAACCAGCTGCCATTATTCTCGGCATGTCGTAGGAGGCGACTTAGGGATTAGGGGTAAGGAAATCTATTGGGCGATGGGCGATCAACCTGTTACTAATATCCTGTATGACATCACATCTCTAATATATATGGTAACAATTGAGCTAGAAGATATTAGCGTATCTCTAAGGTTCTGTCCATTGCGGAAGGGATTAAAGGACGTGAATGTACATACAGTTGTTAGGTATAACAATGTAGAGCGTGTATTCATACTTGTATACTGAAAGTGAAAAAGAAAATGTATTATTATATTACTTATCTCCCAAGTTCTGTCTACATAGAAAAGGATTAAAAGACATGAATATATAAGTAAATAGAAAAACTGGATTATGGAAGATTCTAGAAGAGTAAGATAGAATTATAGGGTTTTAAAAACTTATCATGTTGTTGTACCTTGATATTGGTTATTATCAGTATATCCGTTAATATATAACCCCTAGTCCCTTAGTCACCTCCTAAATAACGTAAAGAAAGGTAGATAGTTAGCGTACTGCTATTTACATAATAATCTATACTGTGGTAATACCTCAGTCTCGTATAGTACGTCACAATAATTAATCAATCTTCGTCTTTTTGAGATTTCAATGGAATATCCTGAGGTGGAATTTTTAATCAGTATTCGGCATTCCATTTTCAAAAATGGAATATTCCATCATATTTCGGGTTCTTTTGTTTTATTCCGTTTCGTACTTGTTTGGGACTCTAAATAATGTTATCAGTTGGTTATGGGTAGTATTTTGGTTTTTATTCACTCAGGTTACACCATTTCGGAGTCTATTGGTAGATGGGCTAGCAACCAGTCAGTAATTTTCAATAACGCTGTCATTATAACTTTTATAGTGATATAAGTGATTGATTTTTTTGGAGTGGTACTCAAGAGGGATTAGCCATACTTATAATTCGAAATGAATGTAATACATACATATTTGACTGTAAAAATTCGCTAACGGGGAGCGAGAACATTGTGAGGAAACCTGCCTTTCCATCGGTATAGGTAATAGCCAGTGCCTGTATACGCCAATACGGTTCAATACCTATCACGTTGGGTGACTGTTTATCCAGTAAAACGCGGGCTTTGAGTGACTCATACGTAACCTGTCTTCGAAATTTGGATGATGGGCACTCAAACCTCTGACTACTCCGCCGCAACAAAAAGGTAGGGTGCATACACAAGTAGTGAAGCGTTATGTCATATATAATGTACACTCACGTCCTTTCGCAGTGGAAAGAATCTCGAAGACATATTACATTGATCAACTTTTGCCATTACCACCTCGGTTATGATCCAATATGGAATATTGGTGACGGATTACTCGGCCATCGCCCTATGCATTTCAGAGGCAGATTTAGCAAGGGCCCGAGTATTTTGTAATGAAGTACCAAAGTACTTTTAAATTATATAGTTTGAAGTTCAAAATTGATGAAATACATAATCGAAATAAAATATAATTTTGAAATTCACCTTAATAATTCGATACAGTTTCTTTTCCATCATGAAGGGACAAGGTTGTATACCTTTCTAATCTTGGACCAAACAGTATGACAACCTATTTGCTGGTTGCTTGCACGCTTATTGAACAAACGTTATTATACGCCTATCAAATAATATATAGAAATAAATGGAACGATTTGGAAAGAAAATAAATATTTATTTTGTCATAGAGTTACAACAAACCTAAGAAATACATTAATTATATTTGATATCGATTGCCACGGTAGTGTTAGCAAACCGGTTTTCGTTAGATTAATGTTAAGCAACCCTGCGTGGAGCTAGGGTTTGGATGGGTGACCGATTGAGTAATCACCTACCGTTGGTAAAACTAACCTAAATATTTATTAATTAGTTTTACAAAGTGTACAAAATTCTTCTATCTGCCTATTTGTCGGTTCGGTACAAAAAGTGATTCTGGTACTAATTTAATATTTCATACATACATACACATCACGATCGCTTCCTTGTAGGCAGAGATCACGAATCCCTATCTGTCCCGATCCTGACATACCATTTTCGCTTCATTGACACTCATACACACTCGGCTGTTATAGGTATTTCTAACGTCACCCTGTTTCAATATATTATAGGTCATATTAATGTTATCACAACTATAAATAACTAAAATCTATAAGCAATATAAATATATATAATCATCTATACAATATAATAATCCATAAGCATAATAATATATTATAAAGACATAATAATATATGATGTCTCCTAGATTCTGTCTACCCCAAATAGTAATCACGTTCACATGTCTATCATACACTGTAGTATAGCTATTCAATGAAAAGTGAAGGCATAATTACCCACTTCACGGTCCCACGATATGGGGAAATGCTTTATCAATCATTATCTACATACATGATCATTGTTATACATGAGACTTTGTATATGTATGTGTATAAAGTATGTTACATTGTATATTTAAAAAGACGTTACAAGAAATATTATAAAACGGTTTATGGACTTCATGGATTATTATTATATTTTTTATATAAAACGTAATTTTCATTAATTCTACCAAAATAGGTACTTCATTAATATCCATATCACTCCATTTATTGACGATTTTATGTTAATATTTCTATTATAACTTTTGTGTCAACAATTCACCGTAACTCTATTATAACAATGAAATGAAATGCTTTTTATTCAACATAAGGATCATAAAATCACTATTGAAAGTAAAGAAAAAAAGAAACAAAAACACATTTTCTCATGAATAATTGTCATTTAAATTAGATAATATTAAAAAAAAAAATCATTTAAGTTTTTGGCATTTCGTAAAGGAAAAACCTGCAGAGAAGAAATTCCTCGGGATAGGTAATAGCCTGTGCCTATATACGGGAATACGGTTCACGACCTATCACATTTGGGGGCTGCCTATCTAGTGAAACGCGTGACTCAAAAAAGGAAGTATTAGATTATTACAGTATTTACATAACTCGTAAAGCGTATGTTAGTGATTTTATACCCATAATGCGACAGGTAGTAAACAGTGTCGCCATTTACAAGCATTAGCACATTTTTAATTAACTCTATAGCAGAAATGATGTAACCTACTTTTCCATATGTATGTATTTCATTCTCCATTGAGCGTCTATTAGCAATTATACTTCGATTAGCCAATACATGGTTAGTAATACCAGAAATGGACCCTAGGTCTTCCGTAACACGCCTTATGTAAGACTATAACTAGGTTTTGTCGAAGCACTAAATTGCGTCAGAATGCGGGAAAAATGTTACGTTGGTACGCTAATAGGTGGTTAGGCATTTAGTCTTTTATTGGTCTAGACTTCTTTGTATGGTATATCATACATATATATGTACATACATATATTTACACCTCTACGTCTCCATTATATATGTATTTTATATTATACATACATATGTTAATACATATATTTACACCTCTACGTCTCAATTAGGATCTATATGTATATATAAAGACTATCAATCGCCACCTGGAACGGTCCTGACAAATCATTTTCATTCATTGACATCCATTAACCTTCTCATACATGCTCTTCTGTTCTTCAAACTACGTATTTTATACATAATATATAAAATAAGTACATTATATACGTATTCAATGAATCCTTTATCTTATCGCGGACAAAAACTTGGAGATACAATATCTCCTAGGTTACTTTTTAGCATGAATATTGGAGGCAGGTTGCTAGCCTATAACCCAATAGATTCCATTTACCCCTAGTCTCTTAGTTGCCTCCATGCCATGCCGGGCTGAACAGCAGCTAGTTATCTTTCATTTTACGTCCCAAACTAGCACGGTTTATAAGGTATGTACACGTGTAAGTATTTTAAGTAAAGGAAGGCTTCATAGGAAGGCTTTTAGTGATGACAAGAATAGTAAAGGTGCTCTTAAGGTGTGAGTGATACGGTATGATTGATGACATAAACTAACATGATTGAGTAACCAGAAATATATGTGATTGGAATGAGGTTTATTGCCGTTTATATGTATACTAGCGACCCGCTCCGGCTTCGCACGGGTATCAAATATATAGCCTACTCCACTATTTAATGGATGTTATTATACATATAAACCTTCCTCTTGAACCACTCTATCTATTAAAAAAACCGCATCAAAATCCGTTGCGTAGTTTCAAAGATTTAAGCATACGAAAGGACATAGGGACAGAGAAAGCGACTTTGTTTTATACTATGTAGTGATGTCACAGGTGATTTGATATTTCGAGTTTTTGCAAAAAATCTCTGCGGATAGACGTATAATAGGACAATGGTGATCATTCCTTATCCTTATGTTACCTATCAAAAGAAATCTAAGTAGGTTAGGTTAGTATATCGTCGTTGTCAAAACAAAATCTGCTATGTGCACTTTTTCGAGATTTTAACTTATTGACGTCTGCGTATAGAACACTGATCAATCTACCGTATAAAAAACTGCCATGTGTCTATAAGCACTGGGAGACATTATATTCCATAAATATTAAACCTCCGTCGTTAAATAACAAATCAGTTCATTTTCAACATCTATAGCTTTCATTTGATATAGTATTTAAAATGCAAATTCATATAAAATTTTACAGGAGAACTTTTTTTGTCAATATCTCGAAAGTATAATTTTGGCACATAGCAGATTTTGGTTTGACAACGACGATATGATAAACAACGCACGAGCCGAGCGAAGCGTGCTAAGGTATCGGCCGTCGAAGTGCCAGAAGCGAATTTGTTATAGTTGATCACCATTGACTAATTATCCGTGTTTTCCCAACATGCCTAGGTTTTTTGCAAAGGCCTGAAATATGAAATCGTTATACGACATATACAAGGTAAACAGGTTCACTAGTTATCACGTTAGGTGCTGTATTACTTTTAGTAACGTCTAGTTCTATTGTTTCATTTAAGGCTAGCGGTGAAGAGTGGCAGCTAGTTAGAATTATTTAGAGGTTGAAAACAAGAACTTTTTGTTTTCTTTATAACGGTGAGGGAAAACATTGTAAGAATATCTGCCTATCCCTCTAGATAGGTTATGGCAGCGTCTGTATTTGGCGATATGGCTCACTGCTCATCACGTTGGGTGCTGTCTATCTAGTCGAACACGGACTTTTAATTGCTCATATGTATATAACATGCCTTCGAAATTTCAGAGATGGACACTATCTTCTCTGACTTCCCCGCAAAAAAAGGTAGTGTGTATAAGTCATGAAGCGAATGTTATGATATCATATAAAAGTAATCGTATGAAGGATTTTCTTGTTGGTTTTTTTACAAGATAGGGCTTCCAAGACAATGGTCATAAGTTTCAATAAATATATTCAGAAATCATTTCTGAGTTTAAAACCATGAGTGAACAGAAGAGCATGTATGAGAAAGGCAATGGGTGAGAACGAAGCAAGAGAGATTTGCCAGGATCGTTCCAGGTGGCGAGCGATAGTCTCTGCCTATCCCGTTACAGACGTAGAGGTGCCAATATATATGTATGTGTTTTGGGAAAGGGTTGATCTGATATTCAATAACACACAAAGACGTCATTGTTTTTTTTGAGTTACAGTGGTATTGGAAAGTTTAAGTAGGTACTTAGAAAAACGTAAGATCGTAATTATACATTGTTATAGAAATAATCAACACGATAGCTAGTGAAATAAATCTGAATCATTTAAAAGTACATCGACAATCCCAGCCTATCCTAACTCAATACACAGAAGTGAACATATGTATCAATAACGCGTTTAAACTACAAATGGTTAATTATTGTACGTAATAATAATTACATTATTAACAAGATAAATTACAAAACATCCAATCTAAACGGAAGAGGGCGTGACGTATAGTTTACAAATATGAATAATGTTCACTTCCCTTGCTCTATATTTGTAATAATTATTCGCATCATGTACTAGTGTAGAGTGTTATTGAGAAAGTTAGATATATTAAAATATAATTTCGTATCATTAGATTATTATTGATGTATAAGGCAGGCAGAATTCCGAAGATTTCAAATCTTGACAACAAAAACGTTTTTGCTACTATTAAAACTAGCGGAGTAGTCAGAGGTTTGGGTACTCATGTCCGCAATTGCGGAGGTAGGAGTTCAATGGCTACTTTTGCATGCAAAGCTTATGTATAGGTGGGTATCCTATAAACGTTATTTAACAATTTTTTTACTTATTACCAATAAGTAATTAAAAAGTAATGTTAAGTTTAGAAAACAAATACTAAGTGGTCACCAATCCACTCTGCAATTGTGGTCAACCCAACTTAACTCTGACGATCGAACCGGTGGCGTTTCAAATTGCATACCGGATAACCACAGTTAAATAGTACAGATACAAAGTAATTATATTGATGATAACTTCCATAAAAATGAAGGAAAGATATTGTTTTGTTTAATAACATAATTGGCCGTTACAACATTGATTGCATTGTCGATGAATATAAAGTGTATTATTTAATTTAATGTCTTATTATCAGTATTCTTGACCTTAAAGAGCCAGGAATTGAATAAAAATATTAAAATCTTCTTCTTCAATTTGACATACATACATATCACGCCTGATTCCCTGTAGAGGGGTAGGCAGAGATCACGGATCCCCTTGTCCCGATCCTGACAGACCACTTTCGCTTCATTGACACTCGTACATCTTCTCATACACACTTGGCGGTTATAGATACTCCTAACGTCCCCTTTCAATTTGTGTTAGGTAATATACAAATATCTCTATTACTCTCTGAGCCACCAATTGATAACTTTGAGGAATTGAATAGGTTGACTATTAATTAGTCTTTAGCGTTATTTAATGGACTGACTATTAGTGTCTATACAGACTATGTCATATAAGTATTGACTACACTAAATGTGGCTTATTGAAGGAAGGAATTGATTTTTATGTTATTTAAACAGTAGAAAGTATCTTATTGATGATCCATAAATTTCAAGTCATAGAAGCTTAAATTACTACAAAATATTTGAACATTTATTAAAAAAAAACGCATTCACGACCATTAACCCTTGCGGTGTAATCAGAGATTCAGGTGTCCATCTCCGCAATTGCAAAGGTAGAAGTACATTTTTGACACATTTATTGTTCCTCCAAAAACTAGTTAAATATGATAGAAAACATCTCTTCTTAATTTAGGAATAGTGAATATAAACTAACTCGATTTTTCAACATAATAAAGTGAAAATCAATTTAATCCGATGGTTCTACTTTCTTGGATAAAGTTTATAAGATCATTATGTATATAATGTTTCATGTAGAATACATAACTGTGAGGGAAAACATCGTGAGGAAACCTGCCTATCCTTCAGCATAGGTAATAGTCAGTGCCTATATACGGCGATACGGTTCTCGACCTATCACGTTGGGTGCTGTCTATCTAGTGATACGCGGGCTTCGAATGACCCATACCTAACATGCCTTCGAAATTTCGGAGATGGGCATTCAAGCCTCTGACTGCTCCGCCATAATAAAAAAGGGAGTGTGTATACACAAGTCGTGAAGCGTATATTTTATGTTTATGTAGAATATAAAACAAAACCTTACCTTCCATTTCTTGACTTCCGAAAGTCGATTGGCTAGCACACACCCAGCCGAACCAGCCCCGACAATAATAAAATCATATTCTTCTACCGACTGTCTTTTCTTTCTGTTTTTAGCGCGTTTTTTCTCTTTTTTTGACGTTTCAACTGTCACTTTTTTCGAATCAGATGCCGTGGCATCAGCAAATTCAAAATCGTAAATGGAGCTCTCTGATTGGTAGGGACTGTCGCCGAAACCGTATTTGATTGGTGGTTCGTTATTCTTCTGCATGTAAAAGGAGGTGGAATGGGATCGCGAACTTCTTGGACTGGTTTCCAAGCCTGTATAGCCGTAGTAAGGAGAGAATTGAACTGGCTCACTGAAAGGGTTTTTACGAAAACTGTACTCTGGAGCACTCCCGAATAATTGAGTTAATAAGGCCAAAAACATATACCCTGTTTGGGAACATTGGTTTAATGGTGCCACAGCTTCCGAACAAGCTGGGGTTATATTAGGTGGAATCCAAATTTGAGACATATTCACCGTATTTTAAACTTTGATTAAAAAATAAAGTTCATTTTTTAACTGACAGATGTTTTTTTATTTATTTTTCTTGAGCACTAGAAACACTTCCGTTAATCCCGAATCACGAACAGAAAATAGTGAGAGATTGTTGTTTTTAGTGAATGCAACCGAATAACAATGTTCTATAACAATTAGTGATTGGAGTGCACTAAGGTTGAGTGAATGGTTTGCCCCACCCTGTATCTATTTTCTTGGTAGACAATTTTTCCGGTAGAGCGGCGCAGATTTAGATATGGCACGCTAACACTTTTCCTATCGAAGAACGTTTTTTTTATATGATATACAATGGATTTAATACTTATAACGTTACATACTACTGTGCTGTAACTTGGTCAATAAAACTAAATAAAATTTTCTGTCTTTACTACTCCTTTTAATTAAGTATGTGACTAGACTTTTGAAAACAAAACCAACTTCACTTCACTTCTTTTATGTAAGTATGTAAAACGGAACTAAGTGCTTTTATTATCCGAAGGTTCGTGACTGCATACACAAATTACAATTAACATAAGCTATAAAAAGAAAAACTCATGTAAAAAACATAATATTCAAATACACATCTGTACAAACATCACAAAAGCATATAAAAATTTAAATAAATATGCATGTAAAATTAAAATGAAAATGCATTTTTTCCGCATTATTCTCTCATACTAATATTAAACATGTGATTTATGTATACGCACTCCCTTTTTTATTATGCGGGTAGTCAGAGGCTAGAGTGCTCATCTCCAAAATTTCGAATGTATTTGAAATCTGACCTACTGAAAACCCCTGTTTCACTAGATAGACAGCACCCAACGTGATAGGTAGTGAACCGTATCACCCTATACAGGTACTGGCTATAACCTATCCCGACAGATAGACAATTTTCTTCACATTTTACCTCACCGTTCAAGTTAAAATGATTTATTTTTCTTTGCCGTATCTATTCTATTCCACATCTCTGGTCATTTGTTACCATTGAGCCGATTCTCGTAACCTTCCCAGTGATGTGGCAATACTGCAACTATATTGGAATTACATAGACTTAAGTTAATAGAGGAAATACTTGATTCATAAATATTGATATAAATGAAGGGAAAATCCGTGATATCTGCCGGTGTAACGAGATGAAAAGAGTGTAAAATTAATATAAAACAATAAAATAGATACAAAAAAAACTTTTCAATAATCCAGACATAATTCAATTAATAAACTTATTATTATGTAAATTAAAATTAATAAACATATAACAAAATCATTTTTAAGTTCAATTAAAAAAGTTCTTTTAAATGTTGACGAGGCTTACCACATATCACATTGAGTACGGACTTTCTGGTTATATCTGGTTGTATTGAGGTGAACATAGAATTACGTCCTTCGCTATATACGCGGTCTTTTAATTACTTCACAAGGAATTACGGCCGTGAAACTGTTTCATTTTAGTCTTATTATTTGTAATGGTGTTTATATTGTTATTAATCAATTTTGTTAATCTACTATTATTTATCTACATACCATATCTAAAACCACGGAAGCATGCCCTTTTCTGTCTTTTCTATCTTTTCTATCTTAGTCACTACATCTTCTTCCAAACGGCAACCCTTCCAATGGGTAGCTACCCCTCTATATGAAAACGGGCATGAGGTATATGTATGTTAAAGTAAATTCAAGAAGCCCGAATAATAGATATGTGAATACACGGTTAGGTTAATAATTTAAAAAGGAAATGCGCCGAATACTATGGTGAGGGAAAACATCGTAAGGAAATCTACCTGTTCACCGAACAGATAATAGTTAGTTCTTGTAAATGGCGACATGACTGACCACCTGTCACATTGAGTACTAACTATCTGATCAACACGTGGGTTCGAGGTGGCCATAGAATTACTACCTTCGCAATTGCGGAGATGGACACCTGAACCTCTGACTACCCCGCAAGGGTTATTGGTCGTCAAACGCGTTTATCTTTTTGTGTTCTTTTGAAGATGCTTAAAAAAATGACTTTTCTAAATATTTTTTAAACTTAGCTAGTCATTCCGACGACTCAAGTGAAATCGAACATTGTTCACCTTATTACTTTTCAAATTGTCATGACATTAACTTTATACCAACTAAATAAAATATTAGCAAGCAAATCCACATCCAATCTCTATACAAATCGGCAAAGTAACGTTTCCTTAGTCTCGGCTCGTTGATTTAGTAACCGAGATGAAATGTGACTGTAGGCAAAGAAGAAAATAAACCATTTATCCTTTGAAAGTCTATCTGTATAGAAATGTTTGTGGGCTTACTATTGAGATCTTTTTCGAGTTTATTCATATATAGAGGGAGACTTATGGTTAATTTGGGAAATTTGATATCTAATGTTTTACCCTATGCATACAAAGATTCTGACTGACTTTCGTTAACGTTTACTTGCTAAATTCCATAGTTATTTTATACATAGTATATATTTATAGTATATATACATACGTCTCCTATACTAGATATATACATACATACACACACACATGTATATATTTACACATGAACAGAGACGGAGAAATAAAAAAATCAATTTAAATCTCCAGAAATTTTAAAATAACCAAAACGTTTTGATCTAAGCTTTAGTTTGCCATGGAAAAGCCAAAATACTTCAGCACAAGCATGTTTATACATAGAAAAACATTGACTTCCAACGGTGAGGGAAAATATAGTGAGGAAACCTGCCTCTCCCTAGTGATAGGTAATAGTCAGTGCCTGTATACGGAGATAAGGTTCACTACCTATCACGTTGGGTACTGTCTATCAAGTGAAACGCGGACTTCGAGTGACCCATACCTAACATGCCATCGAAATTACGAAAATAGGCTTTTGTTTACCCCGCCACAATAGAAAAGGGAGTGTGTATACACAAGCCATGAAACGTATATATTTATGTACATTGACTTCTTCATTCGATAGTAAGCTCCCATCCCATTGAACACTAACAGATCGAGCAAACCAAAGACACAAAAAATGATAAACACACCACATTCACGCGGCCATTCATCTTTACCCAGTCATTTTATTCTCCATCGAAGGACATCGGAGATTTATGGAAGACAAATTGGGAATTTTCCTCTCTTATATATGTACCTTGCAAGTCTGGGACGTATAGAATGGTAGCTAGCTGCCTATCTTCTTGGCATATCGTAAGGGCAGTGACAAGGGGTGAATAGAATATATAGGCCGATGGGCTAGCAACATACAGTTGTTCCATAAGGCATCACAATCCCAATATTCATGTTAAAAAGTGGTCAAGGATATGTCTGCATGTCTCCGAGGTTCTGTCCCCATCGAAAGAGAAATATGTATGTATATAATATCAAGTCGGTTGGGGACGTAGGTAAGTAGCTGGCTTTATTCTTCACGTGTTACCCAACTTAACAAGATAATATTCTCATTACAGTGATAGGCTAAATGTGACTACGAGATGAGAGTTCGAGCATGTTTCATACGGTCTTTGCTGAAATTTATATTAAAAACTAGATAACTAAAAACACCGATCTTTCAAGATTTCGCATTTTTAATGGAAACAAATTTGGGTCATGGGATGGTTATAAAACCAACACGAGACATATCTAACATATGTACCCAAAGGGTGGACAGAACCTTGAAAAAATAATACCTCCTCGGTAACTTTAAACATTAATACGGAGTTTCAACACCATACCAGCATATGTATAGCATATATAGTGTTAACAAACACATATCCCAATGTTTTGGACATGTTATGCGGATGATTGATAGCAGATTGACAAAAGGAATATATATGAGTGAAGTGGAAGGGCGGTTACGTATGGGCCGGCCTAATAAGACATATAACAGTCATATAGACGCTATATTGAAAAAAGGTGACGTTAGGAGTAGCTTTAAACGCCGAGTGTGAATGCGAAGATGTATGAGAGTCAATGAAGCGAAAGTGGTCTGTCAGGTTCGGAAATCAGGCGTGATGTATATGTATGTATGTGTATCCCAATCCCTTTATCACACCCTTCTTTCAGGCAAAAAGACGGCTATGTAGTACCAAAACAAAGCTATTCTCTTAAGCTATTCTTGATACTTGTAGCAACGTAAATCCGAAAGCAAAGTTACATAGACTAGGCGAAAACTTTAAATATGTACCGAGTTTCCTCAAGTTTTGTTTCTACCAGTTTAAACTCCAAAACTTGGGTTGTCAAAGAGAGTACCTTATCTATATTTTAAGGTATAAAGAGGTACTGTAGTCTATAATAATGACGACCTTCGTGCTAAGATTGGTTAAGCACCTAATCGTGAGGTCCAGGGTTCGATTCCCGGTGGAGGCAGAGTTAAGAACTACGCTTTTTAACTGTGTTCTAGTCTGGTTGTTGATTATATATACTATATATGTATTTATCTATAAATGATATGTATATATTTTTTAAATATACGTTGACTAGTACCCTTAACACAAGTCTGAAATTAACTTACCAAGGGGCTAGTTCAATTGGTGTAATAGTGTCCTACCGAGGACCCTCTACCGAGAATCGATACATGCAGTGATTATATACGTATATAGCATATATATGTATATCTTTATTAAGAAACAAACCAAGGCTTTAGCTCGCCGCATTTCAGCCACTAGTATTTGTTACCAAAATGCAAGCATAGCAAAAATGGCCCCAACAAGAATGCTGAAACTCCAAATTAAATGTCAACCGAGACCTCGCTCTTATGATAAATATGCATTATAACTTCTACAACTCTGCGGTACCTCGGCGCGCAATTAGATTACATAAATAACAACTGTACTGTTATAGTAGTGTGGTAGAATATATGTGCATTTTATGTTTTGGAGTCGCTTTTACGCAGTTTGGGATGTAAATGTAATGTTAGATAGTTGCTTTGAATTTTATTGTAGAAAGTGATTAAGGGAGTAAAGGGGAATGGAATATATAGGGTGATAGGCTAGCAAGCTGTCACTAATATTCTTTATTAATGCTATTTCAATCTTGATAGTAATGCTAAAAGTTACCGAAGTGATAACATATGTCTCCAAGGTTCTGTTCATACTGAAAGAGTTATGGGAAGTGCGTGCCGTCGGTGCGGAGGCATATCTTCCAGAAAGTGATCTGCCAGGATCATGAAAAAATTGTATGAAATATAAAGAGAAATAAGGGAAAATCGAAAAGAATAAATAAAAAATATAATGATGATTTAAATATATTTGGAATCTATATTATACAGGAAGAAGTTGTCGTGAAAAGCAATATATCCAACATTTTTTACCGCCTAGACGCCAAAACCTAACCAACCAATCGACGTAACGATAAAAAATGGTGAATCGATCTGTATATTTAGCTCATTTTTGTCAAAATGCGCCGTTAGGTGTCGATATGTATTTAACAAAACCAACATTACATAATACCACCCAACTCCAAGTACCAAAGTGAAACCGTTTCCACGGTTCTTTAAGGGATTGGTCACGGGTACCAGTTATAAGCCGTGACGTCTTGGTTGAGACGAGGTCAATGCTAGTATCTGTAACAAGGTTGTGTTTTGAATGAGAAAGTTTTGCTTTTCTTTTACCTTGATAATGTTTATAAATGGAATGAGTGGCTTGAAATAGAATATAAATGTAATGTAATGAGATAATTATATTTGGTAAGAGGTGATATGAGATGAGGAAGTAAATATAATAACTCATAGTACCACTTGATTTTGTTAAATTTTCCAGCATCTGTTAAAGAAGTAAAAAAAATCACTTTTCTTTAGCACATTTATAAAACCAGACACTTAATGTTTCTTCAAATCTAAGACTAACTGGCTGCCATTTTTCCCAGCCGAAAACTGGCATCAAATAAGGCATTGATAAAGTCTACGGAATTTAGCTAATGGGCTAGTAAGCTATCACTGAAAGTATATAATATATAAAATACTAATTTCCTTCATATAAGAACAGAAGCACATGCAACAACTCAAGACACCATACGCTTCACGACTTTTGTATACACACTCCCTTTTTATTGTGAGGTGGTGGTTAGTCAATCATCATCATCAATCATCGTCATCTCCAAAATTCCGAAGTCATGTACTCAAAGCCCGCGTTTCACTAGATAGACAGCACCGAACGTGATAGGTAGTCAATAGGCCGAGGGATACGAAGGTAAGCCAGATTTGCTCATGAAGTTTTCCCTCAGTTACAATACCTCTAAACCTAACCCGATACCTTAAAGCAATAGCATGCAGGCAATCGCTGTTGCCTATCCGGCGTACCCAATCGCCTCGAATCGAAATTATTCCGAACTGGCGATTACAACAATGCGCTACAATACACAAATGGGCTTCCAATGCACTTGGTACCAGGAGGGAAGAAAAATGGATGTGGTAAATGAAATTTTGTCGTAAATATTCAGTATAGTAAGAAAAAAATATAATTTAGATTATAATTAATAAAAATTCATTAACGAAATGCACCGAATAATACGGTGAGGGAAAACATCGTGAGGAAACCTACCTGTTCCTCGAACAGTGCTTAGCAATAATCAGTGCTTGTAAATGGTGACATGGCCTACCACCTTTCACATTGACTACTGACTATCTTGTCAACATGTGGGTTCGAGGTGGCCGTAGATTTACAACCTTCGCAATTGCGGAGATGGAAACCTGAACCTCAGATTACCCCGCAAGGGTTATTGGTCGTGAACGCGTTTGTCTTTGTTTATTTGTCTTATAGTTAGGTCTGCATTGGTGTAGTTTGTTGGTAAGGATAAGTGTATAAGTAGATTGGCATGTATAATTAGGTTATATGGTATACTAGCGACCCGCTCCGGCTTCGCACTTCTGGCTATTTAAAGGATGTTATTATACATGTGAACCTTCCTCTTGAATCACTCTATCTATTAAAAAAACCGCATCAAAATCTGTTGTGTAGTTTCAAAGATTTAAGCATACAAAGGGACATAGGGACAGAGAAAGCGACTTTGTTTTATACTATGTAGTGATTTCCAGGCAAAATTAGGTATTACTTTATATAATGTTGTTTAAAGCATAGTTTCTCAGGGCATACAAAGCATTCAAACCTGAGTACATGCAAGTGGGTCTGTATATTTCTTTTAGAATGCACAAACATCGAAGATTCATATACCCTTGGTAACTTTTAGAATACGTAACGGAATTTTTATATTATATATTGAAAACAACATACAAATAAGCAAGAATGTAAAAAATAATGTACCACAAGTCAAATATTCATGCTAAAACGTAACCTTGGAGGTATAATCGCCTCCAAGCTTCTATCCACCCCGAATGGGTTTAGAGAATGTGAATATATACCTATGTAGATTTCAATCCTAAATTCCAGCTTTTGGCACGCTAATAATATACCTACCACGCTATCAGTCATATCTATCAATCATCTTCATATATTTTCCGTTAGAACCACCTCCATTACCTTTTCTTTTACCCACTCGTGGGCATTTCGGGAGTCGTGTATGCACTTGTATTGTCAGCTCGTTTTCGCATGCCATTGATTACTTGTGCAACGCTGCCATTTTGTGTGAGAAACGTGCCTATTCTGACACTGAAAGACTGTGATTGAGTTGTGACTGAATTCAATGTTGCGTGAAATTTTAATGTAGAGTAGCTGTAGCCCAGCGGTAAGACCTCTGAATTCTTATGAGAAAGGTCATAGGTTTGAATCCCGGCTCTGGCATGTACCAATGAATGAAAGTTAAATATGTGTTTTTCATTTACGTCTATAATCTACAGTCGCTAATGATGAGGGAAAATATCGTGAGGAAACCTGCTATCCTTCGGGATAGGTAATAGACAGTACCTATATATGGCGATACTGTTCACTACCTATCGAAACGCGGGCTTCGAGCGACCCATGCCTAACATGGCTTCGTAATTTCAACGATGGGCACTAATTCCTTTATGTAAAAGGGAGTGTATTTATACAAGTCGTGAAGCGTATGTTACGTTTATGTTTAATGAAGAAATCGATGGAATGTTAAATACCTAAATCCCTTGCCTAATGGAGTGGTAAACCAGTAAAAAACAACGTACTAAAAGAAAACATGGTCGTTACAATATCACAGTCTTTCTTTATGTCATAAAAGCATAAATAATATATCACATCGATGGTTTAGTGCACACTTGTGCTATGTACGTAAATCGGCTTTAGTAAAAAAACACTATGATATTTTTTTTATATTTAATTCACTTAGCACATTTACCTTTTAGTGAGTCATAATATTTAGGGTTTAAAACCAATAAAACAAACGACAAAAAAAAAACAAACGCGTTCACGACCATTAACCCTTCCGAGGCAGTCAGAGGTTAAGGTTTCCATCTCCGCAATAGCGAAGCTAATAATTCTATGGCCACCTCGAACCCACGCGTCGACCAGACAGTCAGTACTCAATATGACAGGTGGTAAGCCATGTTGCCATTTACAAGCTCTAACGATTACCTGTTCGGTGAACAGGTAGGTTTCGTCACAATGTTTTCCGTCACCGTAGTATTATACAAATACAAACAACATTGATTTAACAGAATAGGACCCAGCAAGCATGAATTGAGCTCGGAATGACTATGTTTGTGCTCATTTTTACCGTTTATTGTTGTTTTTTTGTACATTCAACCAAAGTGCACTTGTTTCTCAATGGGGCACAAATATCGGAGGAATGAATTTCTTCGGTAGTGTATATAGCCACAAATACTAATAGATACACGTTCATTTCATATTTCAATAAAAGGGCTTAAAATCCTTAACAGTTTTCAATTTCACAAAGAATACATACATAATACATTCACGTCCTTTAATCTCTTTTGGGGTGGACAGCATTTCGGATATAGTATAATGTCTCGCGATTGCGATGTCGTTAGAGAACATTGGTGTAAGGTTGCTAGCCCATCGCCCAATAGATTTTATTTACCCCTAGTCCCTTACTAGCCTACGACATGCCAGCAGGAACGGCAGCTAGTTTGCTTTTTTACGTTCTAGACTAGCACGGGATTTTTTTATTATGTTAGTTTTAGTAGAGTAGTTTAGTCATTATGTTTTTCCTTCATGGGAAGTTAATATACTTATTACTTTGATTCGGATAATCGGTTAACTCATTTTGATTGTAATAGTCTATTTAGTATCATTCATGTTCCGAATCTTTAAATACACAGCTTCAGCTCCTGAATTAAATCTGTCTTCCCTAAATAGGGAATTGGGAAATGCTGGCTAAATTTTATTCAACTCATAGGCTAGTACATCATAAATGGTATATATTATTACTTTTTCATTCATTCTTTACATCGTGTTTGTTGGTACAAATTTCACTAAATTATCGTGTCAGGAAATGATAAATCTTATACCAATATTTTGATTCGTTACGAATACTTATGAAATATTTATATTTCCATTGCGAAATTACTGTTTACTTTGAGAAAAAACAACGTGAGATAATTCTTTGAAATAGAAAATCATCACAAATTTTGTGCTAACTAGGAGACGACTAATGTCGTAGGAGACGACTAAGGGATTAGAGGTTAATGGAATCTATTGACCAATGAGTTAGTAACCTGTTATCAATGTTTCATATAACTTCCTAACCCTAATATTCACGCTAACAAGAGATAAAGGAGCTGCTTTCATGTCTCCAACGTTCTGTCTACCCTGATAGGGATTAAAAGACTTGATTGTGTATGTAGGGAACTGCCATTGCCTGTGTACAGCAACTTGGTTTACCAAATGTCAACTTTAGTTCTATCTGGGTAAATGTGAGTTTCATAGAATGTATTGGGTGATGGGCTAGCAATGTGTCACCCATATTCGATATCAATGCCATTACAATCTTAGTACGTCCTGAAAGGAATTAAAGAACGTAACTATAATTATACTCACAAATATTCACACCTCTACGTCCTCAACGGGAAAGGCAGAGACCACAGACCTCTATAACCTAGATACCGCAAGTGTACGTACTTTGCGTGTCAAAAGGTTGATCAATGATCAACCTTTTGACGGCGGTCATTTAGTTCCGTCCCTACCGTCATCGTTGACGAACGTGAAGCGCTCCTCAGAAAAATGCCTAGTTGTGCCGTAATATCTTGTAAAAATGATTCAAGAAAAGTAAGCCGAGATCATGGAAATATTTCTTTTCACCGGTAAGTAAATTTGTTATTTAATTGTGCGTATTTTATTTATAAATCAATTATTTTATCTTATTTGTGTCTATTACTATGTAGACCACCAAAATACATGTAAATGTGTGCATACTACGTGTTCAAATTACATTGCTGCATTTAGTTCCAAAGGTGTTGTATCAGTTCATATAAAGCAAGCAGTGAACACGGAATCGATCGATACTTTCAGTGGTAGTTGCGCTTCGTGGTACAGAGGTTATTTTCATTTATCTTACCAAATAGGCAAATAGTGTTGTGCACATGCATCGATTCCAGTTATGGTTGTCGATTCGAATCGATTTCAAAACTACAAATAGGTACTCTAACTGATTAAAATTATAAGAAAATTATGTTTGTAAAATTTGTTCATGTTGTATTTATTTGTTAAGAATTAGAATAATGTAAAGTAAATTTTCATTACAGGTTTCCAAGCGACCCCTATATTAAAGAAAGGTGGATTGATGCTGATGATGATTAATAAAGGCGGTAGCAAATAAATATATTGATATTCGGTTTCATTATTTAACCAAACACATAAAATCTTCAGTAACCAAAAGACAATTATACAATAAGCTTATTTTATTTCAGGGAGAGTAATTAGAGATATTCTGTTTTACGAAGTCCGTTTGAATATGAATGTGTGCCGGCATGCACGTGTACCTATACATTGTCTAGTGTAGGTAGGTGCCAACGATCCCCACCTTAACGCATACAATCGAACTACTTGTATACACAACTACAACCAAAGTTAAACGGACTTCGTGAAATATAATATCTGTAAATAGTATTTATTATAAGTAATAAAACGACGATTTGATTTAAATTTTTATTATGTTTTTTGGTCAAAAGAATAATTAAATAAGTCTCATTAATTAGATAAGTCACTTGTGTATACCACTAAGCCAATCATATACCTACTTAATAGTAGCTTTAGATTAACTTAAAACTATATTATATAACATAGCAATATCTTACATGAATAAACTTTTCATAAACACATTTGAAGTTTTATTTGGCACCAATAATTTGTAAGTACTATTATGCGTCGCACTCCGTTGAATCGTTTTGATGCGCGAGTATTTTCCCATCACTAAATCGCCGCTGTGACGTCATAATACCTACGCATATTTCGGCACGCGCGGTTTTCATAGAAATGAGTGCATTTGCGGCATCTAGGGTTATAGAGGTCTGTGGCAGAGACTATCGATCGCCACTTGGAACGATCCTGACAAATCTCTCTTGCTTCACTCACACCCTAACCTTCCCATACATGCTCTTCTATTCTTCACACCAATGTCTCCAATTTGACATACAGATAAGTAATATTCATTCATACATACTTATAGTATGTATGTTTGTACACCACTTAATAACCAATATCGAAAGCATGATTCCGCACGATATTTTTTCCTTCTCCCATAAATGATGTATTTCGTTTATGCATTACAAATACATATGAAATATTACGAACGTTTTCCTTCTATCAACCAATCTTTTACTATCCTGACAAACCATTACGTTTTCATTAATATAGAAACATTTCCACTTATATTTTGGGACTATAGTTAATTCTCATGTTGTTGTTCTTAAATACATTTGGTATAATAGATATTTTTAATATGGTAAGAGAAAATATCACTTTTCTTTTGTTCGAGTATATGATTATTTGTCATATGTTGAGGAAAAACATTGAAAAGAAATTTGACCCGCTTATTTGTTAGAAATAGTCAAAAATCAGTGCCTGTAAATGGAGTCATGCACCATTACCTGTCACGGTGGATGCTGACTATTTTTTTAAGTGTGGGTTGAAAGAAATGAAATGCTTTTGAAATTACTCGAAGTGTTTTCTATTCAACATAAGGATCAAAAACTTACTTATTAAGAAGAAAAAACACATGCAAAATTGCCCTTAAAATTAGATAATCTTAAAAAAAAAAGTTTAAATAAACTATTGGCATTTCGTAAAGGAACACCTGCAGAAAAGAAATGCCATGAAACTCTGCAGACATTATTCAACACAAAACAACACGCTAATCGTATAAACCGGGTTCGATTCTCGGTGGACACAGAGTCAGAAACTGCGGTATTCTTCTGTTTTTCAGTCTAGTTATTAATTGTGTAGGCATTCATGTATACATTTATAATAAGTAAATTTTTCTTTAATATACGTAATCTTGACACAAGTCTTATATAAACTTATTTTATTTTTTATTATTGGCCAACCAATGAATCTAATTTAAAATTGTATTTTTATTTACGTACATAATTTACAGCCGCTAACGGTGAAGGTTTTTCCCTTTCTATCCCTAAAACCTACCTACCCCTTGACATATGTAATCACCAGTGCCTGTAAACGGCGATACAGTTCACTACCTATCACGTTGGGAGCTGTCTATCAAATGAAACGCTTCAAGTGGTCCTTAATATGGTTTCAAAATTCGGACACGGGCACTCAAACCTTTATGAAAAGGGAGTGTGTATACACAAGTCGCGAAGCGTATGAATGAATGAACTAGTCAAGGGGCTAGTTCAATTTAAGTATATTATTAATATATGTTACATATCATTTATAAAATGTATGTGAAATTTACTTAACAGTTAAATACGATTGCCTACAGTGGAGGTAGAAATAAAAGATACTTATACATACCTTCAGTCTCCTTTTATCCTACAAAACTATACCCTATTCCACGTCATAATGAAGTGAAAACAGGCAGCTTCCCTAACACTAGAGTTGACTTAAGAATTCAAGACATCGCGAGATTAAACATCAAAGTTAGTTTCTGTTTTGGGAATACTTAAGGGTTGTCAGTACTTTGACGCTTTTGTGTCGAAATGTAATTCGTCTCAAAGTTTCCTTATATTTTAATCCCTTTCGGGGTTGACAGAGACGTTTGAGGCGTAATCTCTGTTTGGACACATTTTGAACAATATATTCGTATACTTTCATTTATATTTAAATATACTTTCGTAATCGTATACTTTCGTTATACTTTAATCGCTTTTGAGGTGGACAGAACCTCGGCGACATGAATACATCTCCATGATCAGTTTTTAGCATAAATGTTGCGTGTGTTATGTCATGGAATATTGGTAAAATTCAGCTAGCACATCGTTCAATAGATTCAATTTACTCCTGTACCTTAGTCAACTTCTACGACGTGCTAGGAAGAACGGCAGCTAGTCAGCATTTTTTTATATCGTAAACTTGCACGGGACTACCAGCTAGGACAAAACTACATTTATAATATGTCCTTTGTGTAAATCTACTCAACTGGTATATTCGTGTAATGTTGCTACCCCATCACCCAACATAATCGCTATTCATTGTCCTACAGAGTCTTAGGATATGATAAATTTGTGCATTCTATTGCCACTGTGAAAGGGTTCACAGTCACACAAGGTTCATAGGGACTCAGCGCATATTGTGGACGCTGAACTAAACACCAAAGTTTGTTTTCTTTATTGTTAACCAAATCCTTGTAACTTTTATTAGAGACTCATGATATATTCGAGAGCCCCATATGCTAGTTTCACAGGCAGCTCTCCACTTGTTTTATAAAACAGTACATCACTTTTATTGCCAGCATTCGAGCACTGTTCTGTGTTGCCAGACAAAAGAACTAAAATGGACATTCGCCGCAAGATTTATGGCTTAAAATATCATTTCTCGTTTAGATAGAATATTTCGACTGGTAACAATGTCGTGTTCGGCTTGAATATATATTTATGTATATACATACATGTCAAGTTGTAGAGTTATCAATCAGTCTATAGCAGTCCTCTGCAGGATTAAGGCTTTTCCAAGGGTATTAAGAGAAATAGATAGAGATTATGTGGTTAAAATACGATGTGTGTAACTTAAAATTTAGCCACATACATTACACATGATATGTTATATAATGATAGTTGATTTTTGAAAGGTATTTAATTATTCTGTTGCAGTGGAAGAATGGTTATGTAAGAGTCGGTCAGTTAGACGACTTATTGAAAAAGGGTGACTTAGAAGCGCCTATTAATAAAATAGTGTATTAGGATCGAGATACTTTAAGATTCGTGATCTCTGCCTTTGTAGAGAAACAGGCATCTTGTATAGATATGTGTGTAAATTACACAGAAATAAACTTTTTTTCATTAATAGTAACGCAAATAATAGAAAATTAACGAAAAATAAATTTGAGTGGGTTGGAAAAATGATTACATTAGGGTCATTCCAATAAGACACATGTTGCTCAAGTATAGAGAGAAAATATTAATTCGATATTTTTATGTAGAAAAATAAGAGTGACGTGTACGTATATAACTATACTGATAATCGTATAATATTTATTACAAACGCGTTCACGAACATTAACCCTTGCGGGGTAGTCAGAGGTTCAGGTTTCCATCTTCGCAATTGCGAAGGTAGTAATTCTATGGCCACCCGAACCCACGTGTTGACTATATAGGCAGCACTCAATATGGCAGGTGGTAAGCCATGTCGTCATTTATAAGCACTGACTATTATTCAGGGAACAAATGGGCTTCGTCTCGATGTTTTTCTGTCACTGTAATATTCAGTGCATTACGTAAATGTATTTTATTTCGAAAATGTACCTATAATTTCATTATACTTCATTTCCATGGGTACATGCTCGAGCGGCATTTGAACCCTGTAGATTGCTACAGAGTCAAACCCCAAACAACTGAGCTACGTCAAATATTTATTATCTGAAGTATATATATCTGAATATTGTTAACAAGTTTGGAGTGATTAATCATATATTTTATTTACAACGTATTTAAATTATTATAACGATAATTATGAAATTATTAATTTAAAACTATTATTTAAAATAAAAAAATAAAATAAAACTTTAAAGGAAAAATATCTTCTTTAGCTCCTCGCTGTCCGAGAAAGGCACGGTCCCCAACAAACTGGCAACATTACCTCTCTGAATGGCCAAACTAATGTTAACGAGTCGATAGTCCATTGCATAGATTTCATACACCTCAAGTCTCTTAGTCGCATATTATGACATGCTTAAGCAGTTCATTTACAAACACGTGATTCATAAAAAATACGCCTCTACTATTCAAATAAAACAATTATTATAATTGTATCATATCAAAATATCAACACAAAATGATTCAATATTGATACTTTACACAATGGAAATCTAGAAGCTAGTACTCTTAAAATTAGCCTATTATCTTGACAGCCGACTTTTCGTGTCACTCTCGATGTAAATACTAAATACTATAATGCCTAGATCATTAAAAGCATCCTGTGAGAAGCTAACGAACACTAAACGTAATCGTTTTAGGCATAAGTCAATATTTCTGGTCTTAAAATTTTGGATCATAATATAAATATGCAAATATTTATGTGAATGTAAATATTTAGTTTCTAATATTGAAAAATACTTGTGCAGTGATAGTTTGGGAGGTTAATATAAAATAATTAGCTGCGTATCTTAACAGCATGTCATAGGATTCACTTGAATATTAACATATGGACTCTATTGAGCGATGCCCATAATGTATATACAAATCAATATACTCGATCGCATCAGTATCCCGTTAGTAATTTTTAGGACTATTTGATATAAATGCAGCACAGTAATTTTTTCACGAAGCCTTAGTAATTTATAGGATGGCTTAGCAAGATAATACTTAGGATTTGTTTCCAAACTACTATCAATGCTAGAAAAGACTGAAAGAAAATTAGCAATATCAGATAATATTAGTATATGTATACCGTAATCAATATATTCAAAGATCCTTCAACCTTAATTCGTTTCAATGCAAACATAGGATTCGTATATAGTAGAGTAAAAAGAACATAATGAATTCAATAATATTACTGTTATATACGAGTAAAAACGCATAACTCATCATAACTTAGTTTTTTATATCCCTTTGGATAAAATAAAGAAATTAATTGAATAGAAGTAGTAGAGTTGTTGAGTTTAAGTAAAAGCTAAATAGGTACTACAGAAAATAACAAATGCTTACATACGTTCATGCACTATTGTACCCCTAAAATTTGCGAGATTAGTCCAGGAGTTTCATTTAATTATGACCTCTGTATATCTAGTGACTGTGTACATTCTATTGCAGTCCCAAGTCAGCACGGAAATAACCCCAGTATTGACAAAAGAAAGAAAAGTAAGGAAACTATTGAATGAAAAATTGTATGGTAATTTGAATACTCAGTAAAAAAGATGTCTCAAAGAACCGAGTCAAATTAACTTATTATATCAAATTTGCTTTGGACTCAACACGTCAATCAGAGTGAAACGTCAAAATCTACATTAAAACAATCACAAAGCAATGATACAAGAGCGATACCCTTATCTCTTGTCTAATGAACTCCTAAAACAATTCAATTTCCATCCTTAAACGATATAAAGACTTCACTGGAATTCATACAATCATTCAACTGCACACCTCAGATCTTAAAGGATCACAAAAAAAACTAGGTGTCACTACTTTTTATTTAAAACTCGGTTCAGCTTGTAATAATATAGCTTATATAAACAAAATGGTTCTCAGTAAGGAAGAATTGAGAGTTGTAGTAGAAAAAGTGGCCAGTGCGAAAGATGTAGACGGTGCGACCTTGGAAGATGTAAGACCAGCATCAGCAGGATTAGCTGGTTACATTGGAGATCATTTAAGAGCTAATTTGAGGCTTAAGAACCCTGATAGAGTGATTCTTCTATTCATGAAGATGATGCCAAGAGATAATCAGCCAAAGATTGACTTGATCAGCGAAGCTGGGTTTTATAAGCGTGAGAAGTTGATGTACGAGATCTTTGAAGAAGTTGGCGGTGATAAAGGTAAGGTCTTATAAAATGAAGCAAAATTGTCTTATATCTCAATTTTGACGTTTGAGCTCTATTCCACAAATAACTTATTGAGTTTGTCGTAGCTTATAGGCTTAAAAGTTTATTGCAATTATGTTACAATTACTATTGTATTTATAAAAACATATTTACTCATATTTGTTTATTATTATTTTAATTTGTTAAATTACGTATTTGCCAATTTATATCATGTAACTCAACCTAATCTCAACTTCATCCTCCTAACACAGGAAAATGCTATCAAAACTTCACAATGAAGAACTTCAATGAAAAGGGTTATTAATACGTTATAAAGTTACAATTAATTTATCAAGCTAGAACTTCATTTCAACTTAGCTGCTACCTTCGTTAAGAGAATGATTTCATCTTGTATTTAAACCTTATTTTACAATTACCTTCAAATTATTACGTAACTTCGAATGTTAATGTCAAGAAATCTAAGGGGACACTTCATGTTAATATCGCTGCCCCCGACGAACACTATCGTAATAGGAAAATAACAATTTTACACCAGCAACTAAAAACTGAATATCTTAAAAACTATCAAATCTACAATAAACATATTTATACCAAATATAGAGGGTATTATTACACTAAATTTTAACTATTTTTTTTGTAAAAAAATTTGTATCTAAATGAGATATTTAAGAAAATGTCTATTACTGAAATATACTATGGTCTGTGCTATGGTGAATATTAACGCAACCTAACTTTACGATAGTGATCGACGGAAATCACTTAACTGTATTGCTATAGTAATCGTGCGCTACGATATTGTTCCGTGATACATATGCAACACTGATATGTAATATATCACTCGAACAATATCGTAAGAGGAGTTTACTCTATAATGTTGGCTTTTGAGATTCGGTAATAGCCTTTTGCGTTATAAATCGTCTTAAATTTCCCATTGAATAAAAACATAAAGATCATTACTCAATGCATAAATCCAAAAGTATTCATTGCCCAACCTTAAAAATTTACTCTATGGCGTAATACGATGGTGTGGATACGAATATTCAATAAAACCGATTCTATGGTAAGAGCGAATACGATAGTGTTCGTCGGGGGCAGCGATATTATGTATATAATATCCATTATGTTGATAATTCCTAGAATATGTATAAGATTAGGATCGATAGTTTGGTATATAGCTGAGAAAGTAATTAACCGAAATGGTGTGATTATATTTAAGGCTGTGTCGTTTCCAATAATGATCAGTTGGATTGTAGGATGAATATAACTTTTACTAAAAAAGTATTTATAAAGTAATTTGTTTTTTATGCTTAACTTAACGGCTATTACTATCGTTATACATGACCGCTGACACTAATATAATTAATTTTATGACCCAATCGCTCATGACCATTTTCTTTTCATTCAGGATCTGATGCTTGGCGGTCCCCAGCCTACATTTGCGATGAAAGAATCCTCGTGATGCCTGACTTGAAATCAAACGGATTCATCACCAGACCAAAACTTGAAGAGTTTGATTTAGATCATGCCAAACTTGCGATTTCTTCACTAGCAAGATTCCACGCGGCTGTAACAAATTTCGAATCTGAATCTCACAGGAGTATGTTCAAAGAACATGGTGACATACTGAAAGACTACAATTTCAAAGACTGTGCCTGGCTGGATACGTCTGCCAAATTAGCTGATGACTACCTGGTACATTTCTCGGCGAAGTACAACAAAAACAACAGGTTGTTAATGAAGAAGTTATTCCTAGATGCCTGCGATTCCTTACGTGATTACCCAGAAACGTTGAACATAACTATTCACAAAGATTTGTGGAATAACAACATCATGTTTCGGTATGAAAATGGTAAGCCGGTTCAGGCTATTTTGATAGATTTCCAATGCGTAAGATACGCTCCGCCAGCGTTCGATATAATGCTTATGTTATACCTGACCACTGGTAGAAAATTCAGAGAAGCATACGAAAATGAACTTTTTGAGTTATACTACGAAGTTTTCAAAGCAAATTTAGGTATAGAAGCCCTAGAAAGGTGTAAAGATCTAGGATACGATTTAGATAACCTGAAATATTGGTGTGAAAAGGGTAGGATGTTTGGTATGTTGGAAGCTATTACTATATTCCCTTATACTTTAATGGATGATATAGCGGCGAATGTATGTTTCAATGATCCTGATACTTATGATTTGCATATGAATGTAGATAGGAGCAAACCAGTGATAAGTTATGCTGTTAAAGAGCCAGTGTTCCTAGAAAGGATTTTGGAAACTACTGAAGAATTTGTTGAGAGATATGCAGACAAGATGTCGTTTATAGAAATGCCACACAATGAACAGAAGTTTATGGAGTTGGAGAAAAATGATCATATCACGTATGGTGAGGAGATTAGAAGTTTTTGTTAATTTCTAAGAATAATGTTTATGTTACTAGTATATTGTTGTTATTATTTTAATGTACTAAGGTTGTTGAGAAAAAATATAACACACATTTAATCATGAATAGTTATTTTATTTCATGTAAATCTAATGAATTATTTTTTGAGTCGTAAACTAAATGGTGTTTTGATAAAAAGCTAATAAGCTACATTACTAATTAGAATCAAGTAAGAGGTAACCAAGAGAGAAGAGGAAAATATCCTTCAATCTGTTTTCAGTAAGAGTCTTGGAGAAGATATGTATATGTATATAACTCCGCATTGCTTTTAATATAAAAGCAGGAGATTTTATGGCATTATTATGGAATATTCATTATAGTAAATATTTAAGATTTAAAAAGGTATACTTCGATGGTTTGGACGTGTTGTGCGGATGAATGATAGTAGATTGACAAAAGGAATATATGTAAGTGAAGGGCGGTTACGTAGGGGCCGGCCATATAACATATATTACAGTCAGATAGACGCCATATTGAAAAAGGTTGACGTTAGAAGTACTTATAAACACCGAGTGTGTATGAGGAAGTATATATGTGTCGAAGAAGCGAAATTGGTTTGTCAGGATCGGGACGGATGGGGATCCGTGATCTTTGTTTTTTTTTTAAATTCTTTATTAAGCCATTCACCACTAAGGTTATGTCGGCTGAAGTACAAACACTGATGCCACGGCATTTGCACTTCTTGTCATTCAGTCGCCATGGTTACACCAACACCGCCAGCCGCTACAACCGAAGAAAAACGAAATTGATGCTCCAATTCCTTATCCTTTTCCTTGTTCTTCGGTTCGTTCCAGTTGAGGATCCAAATATAATCCCAAAGCGAACATATTTAGCCAGTTTGGCATCACAATTGACTAAATATTCAGCCGAAAATAATTATTTGTATTTTCAACTTTCACTGAGCTACTGAATTTGTTGACGCACCATAGACGACTGTGATCTGTATGTGTTACAATAGTGTTACTAAGAAAAACCATAACAAGACGTATTTGAAAGTAAGGGGAGCTGTTTTCCAATATCATAATAAGAGGAACTTTCTGCAAACAAGGTGTATTCTAAGATGCGCTTCTTAGATTTACGTTCAATTCTTTTAATATGAGAAGTTGCATTTGAAACTATTAATAATTATGAGAGTCTTATATGAATACTTTTAAAATAGCTGTTTGGAATTGATTTGGAATCAAAATGGAATATATGTGATACGTTGTAAGCCCCATTTAATTTAACATTTGTCCTGTGTATTCTGGGACGTTAAAAAAAGGCTAACTAGCTGCAGTTCTTCCCGGCATGTCGTAGGAAGCAACTAAGGGAGTAGGGGTAAAGCGAATCTATTGGGCGATGGGCTAGCAACCTGTCGGCAATGTTCTATTATGACATCGCAATACTTATAAGCTCATTACCACCACCAACCACGGAGATATTATACCTCTGAGGTTCTGTCCACCCCGAATGAGATTAACGGACGTGAATATATGTATTATCTATGTATTTTTATTTTCTTTTCATAATGATAATTGATTTTATTTATTTATTTCTTAACATGCCATACACTTTACGGCTAAGTCAATGGACAAATAAAAACAAGAAATTCATTTCCAAGGATCCATGGGATTTGAAACCTAAACCTACCGATTTAAAAGTCAACGAAAGAGCTACATTGAACTTTTCCAAGTATTGTATAATAATTAACCGTTTCAAACACTAGCACTATGTTATTGTTTACGAGAATTCAACAATAATTACCACTTACAATCTTGCACGCAGCTAATTACAAAGAAAATAAAATTGATACTAGCTAAACAGCATGCTTGAATTAGTCGGATGCCAATACTTAAACAAAAGGTGGGGTTACACTATTCGTTACAACTTACTTCCATTTCGTCCACACAATGTACAACAACATTGTAAATCAAATAAACTAATTATTATTAAAGCAACATTGTTTTTGCACTAAAAATTCAACACCGTGTGAAATTTTAACGATAATTTCGCTCGTGAAAGCTTTCGTACGTAAAAGCGAGTTTAAAGGGAAATTTTGTAACTTTACGCGTAAAAGTTCCTGAAAATGGCCCAAATATGGATACCGCCTGATATTAGTGAAGTGTGCTCAGAAGCGACAGGACCGGTTACTGCATGTTCATCTACTGGGTATATTTACCTGGCTGTACTGGCTCAGCTATTCGGTACTGCCCCGAAATACAAAATCCCAGGGGTTCCTTATAAAACAAACATAGAAGAACCACAAAACATTGCTTTTAAACCGAATAGTTACGAAAACGGCCTAAGGAATGAGTTCAAAAACTCTTTCGATGACTACGTTTATAATGAACGAGTGAAATTTGTAACAGAATTAGAATTCAACCCAGAAGCTGCTACAGTGATTAAAACTAAAGCTGTGAAGACTAAGAACAGAATTAGAAGAAATGTGAAAAGGAAGAGGTTTGCAGAAGAGTTTGATTTTATTATAGTCGGCGCTGGTTCGGCTGGATGTGTCCTGGCTAGTCGACTGTCAGAAGTAAAAAATTGGAAGGTAAGTCTATGCTTGATAATAAATAAAAACAAACAAACGCGTACACGACAATTAACCCTTTCGGGGTAGTCAGAGGTTCAAGTGACCATCTCCGCAATTACGAAGGTAGTAATTCTATGGATGACTCGAACCCACGTGTTGACCACATAGTCAGTACTCAATGTGACAGGTGGTAAGCCATGTCGCCATTAACAAGCACTAACTATTATCTGTTCGGAGAACAGGTAGGTTTCCTCACGATGTTTTCCCTCACCATAGTATTCTATTCTGAGGTGACATTCATACACCTCAGTATAGAGACTCGGTGGATAAATCTAGTTATAACGTCTTTAGATAAGTTATTTTTACCGTAACAAACTGTAAGATTAAGAACTATTTATCCAGATATTGTGTATTATCTATTTTAGATATTTAAGTTAAACTCTGCAGCTCTCTTATTTTTAACAAGCCCGGAAATACTTTAATACACATTGTTAGTTTTTAACACATTGTTCTTAATCAGAAAATAAGACAAAAATACGTTTAAAATCATCTACAATATTATAAAATTTAGCCTTTATCTATTAGATAAAAGACAGCACTAATACTATATAGCTATTTATCACACAGAAACAAAACTAAAGCGCGACCTTAGACACATCTCTCATTGGGTAGGTTCGAATTCCGTCACCTAATGGTTTCTGCATTATCCAACGTGAAATATGGTTTTCTATGGCACAGTGTACAGACTATTGACTATTCAGGTTAATTGGCATTTTGTCAGGATGGGTTAAGTATTAGAAGTAATGTTATGAGCGAGATACAAAATTTTGATAAACGCACATAATTATATGAATATATTTATAATCCAACATTTTTGATAAACCCCCTAATTTGAGCACGGGAAATGACAATTTTTCATTTCAGACAAATTAACTTAATAACAATAGCACAATCAATACTACTTCCTTCCTTAAGCCGTTCTTCAATTCAGTCGTTGATGCGTTGTAATTATGAAATCAATGTCCAAGGTGAAACAACAAAATTGGTGGTCTCGGATGCAAGCATTTACAATTGCTAGGTCTAATTCAATTGATTGGTTTAATTGTTCAAAGGTTAGGTAATCTAAAACTGTACCTATTTGGGGATTCATTAAAACAATCAAAAACGCAATCTTATTGAGTAATTTTGTAATTAAGACTGCATTTTCTTGTTTATTAGAGTACAGTAATTGAGCTAACTGTTTATTTAACAATGTGTAAATGACTGATGATTATTACATAATATTCTTCTGGTCAGTGAAAATTCTTACGATTTTTTCATTAATTGTACAAGATATGGGTTTAATAAGTACTGTAAGAAAATGTTTATTGAATTTATTTCACGTGAAGCTAGGTTAAGTTAGCAAATATTTCAATTGCAAAATTCATACTTGAAGAGATTTATAATATACACACAACCATCTTCCTAAGAGAAGAGAAGAGAAGAAGAGAATAAGCAATGGATATTAAGTCTTATTTTATTCTGATCTTAACATAACACTGTAACTTCGTTTCTTGTACCTACCCATATACACTCATTGATTACAGGTACTTCTAACGGTCTCATTCAGTATGTCGCCAATGCCATCCTTTCCGAAACTTACGTTACGTTACATTCGTAAAATTAATATCAGATACAAATATTCAAAAATTCTTATTATACATACAGATATTCATACGAACATACAGGCAATCGTAGAATTAGTTTCAGTTACAAATAATTCAATATTTACAATAGGATATTTATTGTTCCTGTAAAATCAAATGCTACCTCGTTATAAATAATAAGCAACGCCCTCTGTTATCCGTTCTACAGATTCTTCTTCTGGAAGCTGGTCCAGAAGAACCGGAGATCACCAGCATTCCCAGTGCTGCTCCAGCCCTTGCCAATTCCAACGTGGATTGGAAATACAGGACCCAGCCTGAAGAACTCAGCTGCAGGATGCAAAAGGGCAGGTCTTGTGCGTGGATTAGGTATATTTAATATTCATATTCATCAATACATGCATACATACACATCACGATTCTCTGTAGAGGCGTAGGCAGAGATAACGGATCCCCATTTGTCCCGATCCTGATAAACCACTTTCGCTTCATTGACACTTGTACACACGCGGCGGTTATAGGTACTTCTAACGTCACCCTTTATCAATATGGCGTTTATCTGACTGTCATATGTGTTATTGGGCCGGCCCCTACGTAACTTATTGCTACTTAAAATATCACCACCCAATAAGACCCTACTACCCCACCAATGAATATCTACATAGACGTGGAAAAATATCAACTACAAGAAAATTAATAAAAAGCAGACATATACGACATACACAAATACATAATCAATAGCGTCCTTAATACCTTTCAGGGTGGACAGAACCTTGGATTCATCGAAACGTCTCCCTAGTCACTTATTAGCATGAATATTGCGGTTGTAATGAAATGCTGTTAACATGATGTTACAGGGAACATTGGTGACAGGTTGCTGGCCTATCGTCCAATAGATTACATACATCCATAGTCCCTTAATCGCCTCCTACGACATGCTGGAAAGAACGGCAGCTACTTAGCATTCTTTTTACTTCCCAGACGAGCATTTGGACGTAAAAAGAATGCTAATATAACCCTTATATACGAGTATCTTAAAATTTAAAAAGGAAACTTATTACGATATATAATTATTCGTTTTATTATGTTAATTTAAAGAGTATATCATTACGTTTCTCTTAAAGAGATACATAATTATGAAGTTTAAAACTATCAAAGACTATAATATGGCTTTTAAATGCTTAGAATCCAATACTTCTCTGGGTAGCCTTAGAATTGCTGTCGAGAAGATGACGACGTGAATATGTGTATGTATGTTAATACAATTGTTACAGAGGCAAAACCATGGGTGGAAGCAGTGCGTTGAACTACATGGTGTACATGAGAGGCAATAGGCTGGACTATGACTATTGGGCAGAGCTCGGCAATTATGGGTGGAGCTATGAAGATGTGAGTAGACTTATGTTTATACTTATGTGTATAGTTTATTTATTAGTGAGAAATGATGTTTATTTATGTGAGGTGACGTTAGGAGTACCTATAACCGCCGAGAGTGTATGAGAGGATGTATGAATGTCAATGAAGCGAAAGTGGTCTATCAGGATCAAGACAAATGGGGATCCGTGATCTCTGCCTACCCCTCTACAGGGAATCAGGCGTGATGTGTATGTATGTATGTATGAGAAATGATATTTCTGAAACTTTATTAAATAATGAATTACACAAAATTTTCAGTAGCTTTTTAGTTTTAATGTATTGTGAAACAATGCCTGCTGATTAACCCCAGAGTACTAAAGACAAGATATATGTAGACAATGACAATATATTGTTGAATTTTCTGAGTCATTTTTCGCCTTTAATTTCGTTACGTTCAAATCAATTATAAGAATATTTATAAACACACAAAACAGGATTAACAACTTTAATTTAAATTCCAGGTACTTCCTTACTTCAGAAAAGCTGAAAGCAATCGAGACCAAGAAGCCCAGGATACATTATACCATGGCGTCAGAGGTCCCCTTTCCGTAGAACGTTTTCCTTACATAGACATACCTACAGTTACAATTGTACAGGCTTTTAATGAAAGTGGATTACCTATAACAGATTTCAATGGGCCTCAACAAATAGGCACTAATATCGCCCAAGGTACCACTTTGGATGGTCGAAGAATGTCAGCTAACCACGCTTATTTGAAACCTATTCGCAATAGAAGACCAAATTTGAGAATTATAACTGAAGCTCTGGTGACCAAAATAGACATTGACGACGTAACTAATACTGCTTATGGTGTTGAATACTTAAAAAATGGCGTAACACACTCGGCAATAGCTAGAAAAGAAGTCATCGTTAGTGCAGGGTCCTTAGATTCTCCGAAGCTGTTAATGTTGTCCGGTATAGGACCGAAACATCATTTGGAAAGTCTTGGGATTCATGTACGTAAAAATTTGAAAGTGGGCCACAATTTAATGGATCACGTGTCTATGGACGGATTTTTCGTTTCACTACCTAATGAAACTTCGACTATGGTTAGCGAAGATGAATTACTAGGATACGTTTATGACTATTTCAAGCAAGGGCACAAGAAACACGGACCTTTGGCTAGCATATCCACATTCTCAGGCGTAGGTTTTATAAAAACTGAATACGCTGAGGAAGATGCTCCTGATATTCAATTCCATTTCGGTTCTAGAAACACAATGGATACATTAAGAGACCCTGCCACAAGCTATGCCACTAACATATTTCCTTTATCATTCTTTGACGCGTTAGATGTAAGACCAGCGTTGCTAGTACCCAAAAGCAGAGGGTATGTGGAACTGAATGCTACAGATCCAATATTTGGTCCGCCGTTAATTTATCCTAGATTTTTCACGGATAAACGAGATATAGATGTCTTGCTCGCCGGTTTTCGATTTGGCGTGATGCTAGAGCATACAGAAGCTTTCAAAAAGACTGGTATTCGATACGTCAAGGAGCCTTTACCTGGTTGCGAAGAATTTCTATGGGGAACAGATGAATATTTCACTTGCCTTTTAACTTCTTACACTTCTACTTTCTTCCATCCTTCAGGAACTTGTAAGATGGGTCCTGTGTGGGACCCAGACGCTGTGGTCAATCCTAAATTACAGGTTTATGGAATTAGGAACCTCAGAGTGGTTGATGCGTCGATTATGCCTCGGATTGTAAGAGGTAATACGAATGCACCAACTATCATGATTGGGGAGAAAGCAGCTGATATTATTAAATTTGATTGGCTTATGTGATTACTTATAAATGACTTTGTATGACAGAACATTTGTAGCGTCATTTTTATATTCAAATTTAGCATCAAACTTTGGTTATGCGTTAAAGGAAATTATTATTATGATCGAGGTATTGTTTAGCTAAAATAATGTGTTTTAAGATAGTAATTGAAAAATGACACTAAATATATTTATTTATGAAAAAGTCTACTTTTTTCTATTTTCCTCATTTAATCCGTCTTTATGCCAAGTGTGTATGTTGAGGCATATCGAATTCAATCAAATGCAACTAGTTTCACGTCAAGTTATGTGTCATTAGATGTATATAGAAATTAAAGTGCAAACTTTAAATTTTCCCTTAATCCATATTTCTCTGCACAGGAGTAGCCATAACCTTAAGCGTAGTAGCAAGTTTTCGAAGCTCGAGCCTTAATTGTCGAGCCTTTGCCAGGTAAGTTGCTATAGATGCCGAAACATCTTTTCCCTGCTTCATTCCCATCATCGGAGGGGTATGTGACGTTTAGTATCCAAGCCTAGCATATCCATTTTTAATTATAATTCTGCGTTAGACTCTGGAAAGGTTCTGATTGTATTTGCAGACGTTGGAAATCGTGAATAATAGATTATAAAAATATCATTCAATTTTGTCGAAATGCTGTCACTGAAAAGCATATTAGATGTAACATTGCATTATACATATAATTAAAAATAGTGTGATACGGGAAGGTTGCAGTTTGAAAGAAGATGTAGTGACTATTGAAAAGGGCATGCTTTGATGGTTTGGACATGTTATGCGGAGGAATGATTGTTGATTGATAAAAGGAATTTATGTGGCTGAGGTGGAAGGGCAGTTATGTAGGGGCCACGCTGGTAGGCCATTAAGACATATGACAGTAAGATAGAACACATATGAAAGAGATAGGTTATCTTAATAATAACATGATCTAAGAGAAATTAGATAATATATAACTATGGACAATATGTACAAGCAGTGAAACGCACTTGTATAAGATAAACTAAGTGATTACGATGATAACGTAAATAAAACATGATAACGGCTCTATCAATAATCACAACGAATTGTAATAGATGTAGTTAGCCAGTAGTTTAATTGAATTTATTTTTAGTTTTTATGAATATTTAATTATAAAGTTAATGACAATTTGATCAGAAAAAGTGTTTTTTTCTTTCAAGTGGTATTTTTGGTGCTTATGTTAGATAAAAAGAATTTCATTACATTACATTTCAGTGAATTGATTTAGTCGTAGCTCATGTGTAATTTGATTACTCTTTTACTTTTATGTAAGAGTGATAGAAGTACAACGCTGCTCTGGGTTGTCCAGGCTAACAGTGAAATGATATCCTGCAGATAAGAAATGCCAAGAAACTCAGCAGACATAATTCAACACAAATCGTTGAGTCACCTACCCATTGACGTTTAAATGCACACGATCATAATGTATCACTGCAGTTTATACATTAGATAACATGTATGTAAAGTCAATAACGTGCTTTCATTTGATTTATTTAAATTTGTACCCTAGAGTATATAGAATACAAAAACTGCTACAGTAATAATTATAATCTCATATTTACATACATAGAGGCAAAGCCCTCGGATCCCCATCTATCTAATCCTGGCAAACCACTTTCGCTTCTTAAACACTCATACACACTCGGCAGTTAAAGGTACTTTTAACGTTACTTTTTTTAATAGGTCATCTATTTGACTGTCATATGTCTTATTAGGCCGAAAACTTGCACCTCACTCACATCATATGCATCATTTATCAGTCTGGTAGTCGGCATAACGTGTCCAAACCATCGAAGCATGCATTTTTCAATCGTAGAAACTGTACCTTCTTGGAACCGTAACATTCCCTCAACACTATTCGTAATTCTATCATTCGTTGTCACTCCTATAATAATATATATCATGTTTCTCGATGAGAACACATTTCGATGCCTATACTTTTACTCTTATGCTTCTTTTGCCATAGCCTGCACACATTTGACATCATTAATTTTCACGTCATTAGTAATAATAATAATCTTTTATTGAAACTCCACATTACATTAAATGACACAATAGTACTGACGAATAAATACATAATACAAAATCAAATAAGAAAAATGTTAAACAAGACTAAGTTATTATATTAAAATTACCAATTAGAATTAAATGTCAGCCAATTAGTATGTGCTGTGAGATTACAAATGGCGTCCAGCTCGGCGGGAATCTACGGAGCGCAAATAAGATAAACAAAACAAAAGAGTTCATGACTATTAACCCTTGCGGGGTTGTCAGAGGTTCAGGTTTCCATCCCCGCAATCGCGGAGGTATTAATTCTATGGCCACTTCGAACCCACGTGTCTAAATAGTCAGTACTCATTGTGACAGGTGTTAAGCCATGTCGCCATTTCAAGCAATAACTATTACCTGTTCGCGGAACAGGTAGATTTACTCACGAAGTTTTTTCTTACTATAGTATTCATAAGTTGTTGTTTTCTCTCACCGTAGTATTCACTAGAAGGTATGTAGTGTTCCCAAATCTTAAAATATTCTCTTTTTATTTAAATTTGTTCTAGCCTCATCACCTTATCAGAGAGAATTGTCAAAATCTATAATAAAAATGTGCAATGTCTCTCAAAATCTCAAAGAAATGATAGAATAGCCCTTATCTCTTATTTATTACAATTCAACAGCAACTCTATTTTTATCCTTAAACGATAAGACGAACTTCGTAAGCCGCTATGAAATCATTCAACTACACACCTCAGATCTTATAGGATCATAATAAAGCTAGGTGTCACTAGTTTTCATTTAAAACTCGGTTTAGCTTTTAATAAAAGACCTTATATAAACAAAATGGTTCTCAGTAAGGAAGAATTGAGAGTTGTAGTAGCAAAAGTGGCCAGTGCGAAAGATGTAGACGATGCGACCTTGGAAGATGTAAGACCAGCGTCAAAAGGGTCAGCTGGTTTCCTGGGGGATCATCTAAGAGCTAATTTAAAGCTAAAGAACCCAGATAGAGTGATTCTTCTATTCATAAAGATGATGCCGATGGATAATCAGCCAAAGATTGACTTTATAAGTGAAGCTGGGTTTTATAAGCGTGAGAAGTTGATGTACCAGATCTTTGAAGAAGTTGGCGGTGATCAAGGCAAGTTTTCATAAAACGGTATAGTATTTTAACTAAATTGTTACCTCTTTACAGATATTATTTATTATACAACTGTATTTACACGAATACAATAAAATTGTACTGACTTGCTATACTAGATTAATTTATTAATAAATTAATAATAAAAATAAATTTGAGCCAAATCACTGCCAGCAGGGAGAGTGCCCAAGATGGTTTATTTTTAATATAACTTTATTCTACAGAGATCTTGTTGAATATATTGTAGGGTTTTATTAAAAATGAGGAAGAACTTATAAATTTGTTTCTTATACATATTTATAATTATAATAATTACATATGTGCCAATTTAGATTATTTAACTTCAACGAAGCTTACGTTGCTCTTAGAAATGTCATAAAAACTTCACAATTAAGAACTGAAGTGAAAAGTGGTACTAATACGTTATAAAGTTACAATTAAGTTATCAAGTTAGAACTTCATTTCAACTTAGCTGCTAGCTATGCTGAGCGACTCATTCCATCATGTTATAAAGATTAATTTTTAACTAATTAACCAGATATGTAGAACGGCTTTTAGTTATTACTAACTACTAAAAATATTTTTACTATATGAGACCGGGTCGAATTACGACAAAACAAAAGACAAACGCGTTCCCGACTATTAACCCTTGCAGGGTAGTCTGAGTTTCAACTGTCCATCTCCACAATTGCGAAGGTCGTAATTCTATGGTCACCTCCAACCCACGTGTTGACCAGATAGTTAATACTTAATATGACAGGTGGTAAGCCATGTCGCCATTTACAAGCACTAATTATTACCTGTTCGGGGAATAGGAAGGTTTCCTCGCGATGTTTATCCTCACCGTAGTATTAGTATGTAGGTAAATAAATATATAGATAATATTATAAATAGACACAAGAGTCTTCCTGCGACCACGGTCAATGCAACTGGGTCGAAACTTCGGGTCCTTTAAAGGTATCTTTTACTTCATTTAATTTTATCATGTTACGACCCAGTCTTATAAAGTAAAAAATGAGTTGAAATTGTGAGTGTTTAAATATATCTAATGTTCTTATATACTATATATATATATATACATACATATATATATATATATATATATATATATATATATATATATATATATGTCGACGTCAGGGGCCTGATTTTGTGTGCTATCCATCTTGCACTTGATTTTATTTCTTAGGCGTTGGGACAGAAGCTAAGTTAAAACACTGGCTTCACAAAACTTGGTTTATTAAGGCTCACAAAACCAACGCTAGACGGTTCCCAAGACGTAGTGATCGAACCGAGTGCAGGAATTAATGTGGTATCCATCTGTCGATCGGCCACAAATAATGCCTCGGTAGGGGCGAACCTCCCCTCCCTCGATACTCGCTAGACTCCGTCATGGCTGCACCCGTGAGAGCCCCGTGATTGGTACAGCCATACAGCGTTCTTTCTTGCTTACGCGCCTCGCCGACACGCCCATCCTGACGATGACGCGTCCACGCGTAGCCTGGAAAGAGGAGAAAATCTCCCACAGTATCTCTCTTATAACTCGGCCATAACTGACCAACACATGACAGCCTACTTGGGTATCCAAATTTATGAACCTCTAGGCATTTTCAATTAAATCAAGAAAAATCATTAAATCTTTCAATATCATCTTAAATGATCATCAAATTCTTAAGGTTAACAATCAATCATCATCAATAGTCGATTACTCATTAAAATCATATCAAAACAAGACCATAGCAGCACTAACAACCCCTTGATCCAAGTACTCATAGTACAAAATCATCTTTAAACCATGCCATGTGTGGGTACCTCGTGTCTCCGGTAACCTCCGTTACCCAACAGACTTCCTCAAAGTCTACTTGGGGCCGAATCGCACTACCGCGTACCCACTGAAACAGCTCGCAAGCCGACCAGATTTCGCTTAGGCTACGGCTACGAAACCGGCTCACCAACACAACATTGTGACCATACAGGCTCACAACAACCACACGAGACCACGCAGGCTACCACCCCACAGGCAGTTCACAATAACTCAGCTAACTCTCTGAATCATCAGACAAGTCATTAATGGTGCTATGATCCACAGGCATAGGCCTCAGCCTATCATTCGCGTACTTATAGGTACGCCTATAGCTCAAAGATTTTATCGTATATCGATCACCATCCAAAATTTCTGTTATTTGAAATGGTCCTCTAAATTTAGGGTTTAACTTGGACTGGATCCTTTCCTCATTCTGTAATAATACAAAGTCACCAATGGAAAATTTATTGACCTTTGCCTTAGTTCTATAGAACCGCCTTTTATCATAGGAAGGCGCCTCTTCTATGCACCGTACCGCATTATCTCTTAGTACAGGTAAATCTAACTCGCTCTCATCATCGCACGCCGTGTTTGCCAATGGTCTCGCCACTGTTCCTATTAGAAGCTCTAATGGGGATGCCTTGATCACCCTACTGATGGTGCAATTAATAGCTAATTGAACGTCTCCTAATGCATCTTGCCACGACCGATTAGGGTTACACTCAACTGCTGTCAACATGTTCTTTAGGACAGACATAACGCGTTCTACCTGACCATTCGCACGAGATGACCCTGTAGCTATAAGATGTAACATGATGTTACTTGCATCACAAAATTCTTTGAATTCACGATTAGCAAAACACCTGCCCTGATCAGCGACTAGGCGAGAAGGTGAACCGAACAAATAAGTACTATTTCTCATTGCTTTTATACTGCTTACAGAGTCAATATTTTGAGTGTGGTACAATAGAACGTATTTCGTAAAAGCATCAATCAAAACAAACGCATAATTCTTAGAATCACTTTTCCCGCAAAAGTGTCAAGTGGCGTTTGACAAGACGTATGGCCGTTTGTCAAATGATAAAAAAAAGGTCCTTAAGGGGCAAGCAACCTTTTTGGTGAATCGGCAATAGATTATGTTGGAGACAACATTTATTGCTAACACATGGTATAAGACTATTGTTTTTGAACAAAAACTTAGACCCTTTTTAACTTTTTGTACAATAAACTAACTTAAGAAACATAAGTAGTGTAGAAATATTGACACAAGTTTTATTTACGTAGAAAATAACCAAAAGAACTTAGACCGTAATTCTTAAGCCATGTTACCACTTAAAACACAAGAGGTACGTTTCCTCACGATGTTTTCTAGCTGATTTCCGATAGATTCTACATTACATGAATTAATAGGCACACAGGGTAGTTTGCTGAATGAGGTAGCCGTCATGCTAATAGAAAAACCTAGTTGTAAAATTTCTCGGCCTATTAGAACATCATACTGAAGGCAAAAATCGGGCAAAAGGTGCAATAAAATTTCCAATACACAATCATCAATGCTCACAATAGCAAGAATGTGTCGAGTGCTGACTGTTCTCGTGTTACCAATACCCACCAAATTTACAATATTCTCAATTCTTTTGCCACTAAACTTGGTGGCCACGCTTTCCCTAACCAGAGAACACTCGGCACCCGAATCATAGTGAAACACGATACACTGACCTTTGTGCATAAGCACGCTGCTTGACGCCACGGTGCATGTATTGATCTGGCGCTCGTTTCGAGGGGCGCCCGATGCCGCTCACGACGTGGATGGCGCACCCGCACCTTGGCTGCTGCTGCTGCTCGCGCCATTACCGCAGCGGCTGGCCACGTGTCCCGCTCCTCCACACTTGTAGCAGATCAGGTCGCAATTTCCTCGACAGAACTATTTTTCCAACGATTGAGTAGTTTTGCTAGTTGATGGTTGCCGTATGCAGCGAGGGTCTCATTTTCTCTGGGTTTTTCACTGTTTAGGCGTATCAAAGTACATGCAATCGTCTCGTTAAATGCAAAACGAGCCATGAACATGTCTTTTAGAGCTGACCACGTCATGCCATGGTACGATACCTGTGACAGCCATGATGATGCACTTCCTTTGAGCGCCTTGCTGATGGCCATCACTAATTGACCACCGGTTGGAGGGTTGCCTTCGAAGCACATGTCGACTGTGGCGCACCAGGATTGTGCGTCCGCATCGCCTTTGTCTGGATGGAATTCAGGCAACGACACATTTTTGCTGCCACTTGGAGTCTTGAGAGCTTCAATTAGCGCCTTCATATTCTCGTTTTGGAGCTCGAACATTTTCTGCAAAATTGCTTGATTTTGGCCGTTGCAGTTTGGATTTTCTTTGTTCAGATCGCTTGGTTCTTGGATCGTTCTTCTGATCCCACTTCTGATGTCGACGTCAGGGGCCTGATTTTGTGTGCTATCCATCTTGCACTTGATTTTATTTCTTAGGCGTTGGGACAGAAGCTAAGTTAAAACACTGGCTTCACAAAACTTGGTTTATTAAGGCTCACAAAACCAACGCTAGACGGTTCCCAAGACGTAGTGATCGAACCGAGTGCAGGAATTAATGTGGTATCCATCTGTCGATCGGCCACAAATAATGCCTCGGTAGGGGCGAACCTCCCCTCCCTCGATACTCGCTAGACTCCGTCATGGCTGCACCCGTGAGAGCCCCGTGATTGGTACAGCCATACAGCGTTCTTTCTTGCTTACGCGCCTCGCCGACATATATATATATGTATATATATATACTAAATGTTTTATTATATTTATACATTATGTAACGGACACTGTTGATAATTCCGAAATTTTTGAAAGATAAGATAATTTTTTGGGCGTTAGTTTTAGTTTGTTGCTATGCACACTGAAGCGACATCTACATTTGCATTTGAAGCTATGTATAGTTTATTAAAAATTATATAAACTTTGGTCAATACTAAAGATTAATCTCATACTTTCCGTTGTTAGTAATGATCTCGTGGGGCATAAGATAAAAAGATTGTTTTACAGGAAAACCTCTATATGTCTGTTTGACTAAAATTATAAGAATCCATCGTTTACACATACATATATAATACAAAAAAGTTCAAGTATATAATTCACAAGTATAATTGAATATACGATACATAATCCATACACACATACATCATAATCATGACAGTCGGTCTAGCTCACCGATTACATGTCGCTCAGCGAGCAATGGAACGTTCGATGCTGGGTATCTCGTTAAGGGACAGAGTCCGGAATGAGATTATCTGGCAGATAACCAAAGTCGCAGACATTGTCTATCGATGTTGCAAGCTGAAGTGGCAGTGGGCTGGTCACGTCTGTCGCAGAACCGACGACCGTTGGAGCAGAGTGGTTCTCGAATGGCGACCGCGTCTCAGTAAACGCAGTGTAGGACGCCCCTCTGCTAGATGGACCGATGAGCTGAAAAAGGTCGCTGGTAGTGGTTGGCTAAGGGCCACGAGTGATCGTGTTTTGTGGCGTAACCTTGGGGAGGCCTACTTCCAGCAGTGGACTGACATAATCGATTGATGACATAATCCTCGCGACTTGTGTGTACAGACTCCCTTTTTTATTGTGGTGGGTCAGTCATAGGCTTGAGATCCCGTCTCCGTAATTTAAGGAATATTAGGAATGGGTCACTCGAAACCCGCGTTTCACTCGATAGACAGAACTCAACGTGAAAGATAGTGTAGTGAACCGTATAACCGTATATAGGCACTGACTATTAATTATCCCGAGGGATAAGCAGGTTTCCTCACGATAGTTTCCCTCACCGTTAGCGACTGTAAATTATGTACGTAAATGAAAAACACATATTTAAATTTCATTCATTGGTACATGCCAGAACCAGGATTCAAACCTACGACCTTTCTCATAAGAAGCCAGAGGTCTTACCCACTGGGTTACAGCTGCTGTAACTGAAAATATTTTTTTTAATAATACATTTTCTTTTCTTTTAATTCAGGACCAGATGCGTGGCGGCCCACTGGCTATCTTTGTGATGAAAGAATCCTCGTGATGCCTGACTTGAAACCAAAAGGGTTCATCATCAGACCAAACATTGAAGAGTTCGATTTAGATCATGCCAAAGTTGCGATTTCTTCACTGGCAAGATTCCACGCGGCTGTAACAAATTTTGAAACCCAATCTCGCAGGAGTATCCTCAAGGAACATGGTGACATACTTACAGAATTCAATTTCAGAGATTGTCCTGGGATGACTGCGGCCGCTACACTATGTGATGACTTTTTGATCTATTTCTCGGAAAAGTACAACAAACACAACAAGTTCTTAATGAAGAAGCTATTCCTAGATGCCTGCGATTCTTTACGTGATTATCCCGAAACATTAAACACTACCATTCATAAAGATCTGTGGAATAACAATATTATGTTCAGGTATCAAAGTGGAAAGCCGGTTCAAGCTATTTTGGTAGACTTTCAAACCATAAGATACGCTCCACCTGCGTTTGATATCATGTCTTTGTTATACCTGACCACAGGTAGGAAATTTAGGGAGGCGCACGAAAATGAACTTATTGAGTTGTATTATGAAGTTTTTAAATCAAAGTTATGCAGAGATGCAATAGAAAGATGTAATGATCTAGGGTTTGATTTAGATAACTTGAAATATTGGTGTGAAAAAGGTAGGATGTTTGGTATCTTGCATGCTCTTACGTTTCAACCAGTTTTTTTAATGGATAGTAAAGTAGCCAAGGCATATTTGAATAGTCTTGACGCTCACGATGTAGATAGAAGTAAACCAGTAATAAATTATGCTCTTAAAGAGCCGGTGTATCGAGATAGAATTTTGGAAATTACTGAAGAATTTGTTGAGAGGTATGCAGACAAGATGTCGTTTACTGAAATACCCGATAATTAACAGATGTTGATAAAGTTGGAGAAAATTTAACAGATTTTGAAAAACATATTCATTGAAGAAATTAGATTTTGTAAATATGAGACATATATGAGAACAATGTTAGTAGGTTTCGTACATTTATTGTTAATTTTATTTCCATATTGTAAAATTGTTAATAATAAAGAGTATAGAATCTATTTTTTTAGTCTTTTGTTAGCTCATTATCAAATTGAATGCGAATTAGTTGACTCACGTTCCAGTATGTCCTTTCAGATAAGCAAGGGTTGTGATGGCTGAGCGGATCTCTGAGGCCCTGGCAGTATTCAGAGTCCGCACAGCGTCCGAGGAGACTGCTGCCCTACAGGCGGAGAACTCGCGACTGCAGGGTCAAGTGGAGGCGCTTCGACGTGAGATGGAGCTTCTCAGGGCGGAGTTTCGAGCGTCTCACGTCGGGCCTGCGGCGGCACCGGCTCCACCGAAGCTCAATGATGACGGAGTTGCGTCTATCATGAAGAAAATAGGCTTCATGATAGACGCCAAGCTGGCCGGCTTAGAGGACCGGCTTCTTCCAGAGAAGCGGGTCAGGCCCCCGCTTCGGGCGGATGTTGTGGCTGGTGGAGCGGCTCGGTCTGTTCGGGAACGAGGGACTCGTGCGCCACCGCCTAGCAGGACTGTCGATGCATTGGCGGGGGCGCCTGCTGCCGGAGGGCAGTCTGTGCGACCCATGCCTCCTGCGCCTCAGGCACTGGAGGAGGGATGGTCCACAGTAGTAAGAAGGGGACGAAAGAAGGGAGGTCAGACTCCTCCAAAGCCCACGAGGAGCCAGCCAGTACCCAGGGCTCCTCCTCAGAAGAAGAAAAAACCGAAGTTAAGGCCACCACGCTCTTCAGCGGTAGTGTTGGCGATCTCGCCTCAAGCAAAGGAGGAAGGGCTAACGTTTGCCCAGGTCCTAAAGTTGGCCAAAGAGAGGTTGGCCAATGAGGACTTCAGTGCTCTGGGCGTGCGCGTTCGCCAAACTGCAACGGGGGCGAGATTGCTAGAGGTGCCGGGGTCAGCTAGCGAGGCAAAGGCCGACAATCTGGCCGAGAGGCTCGCCGCCGTGTTGGACCCCGGGATGGTCCGGGTCTCCAGACCGATCAAGTCAGCAGAGCTGAGGATGTCTGGCCTGGACGACTCGATTACCGTTGAGGAGGTGGTGGAGGCTGTGGCCAAGGCTGGAGGATGCTCTCCCCAGGCCATCAAGGCCGGCGAGATTAAGGTTTCGCCGTCGGGGCTGGGCTCCGTGTGGATTCGTTGTCCCATCCCTGTGGCCAAGAAAGTTGCAGCTGGTAGGCTATTAATCGGCTGGGTCTCGGTACGGGTTCAACTACTGGAACCCCGACCCCGAAGGTGTTACAGATGCCTCCAGATCGGCCATGTGAGGCCAATGTGCACCGCCGAGACCGACCGCAGCGACGAGTGCTATCGCTGCGGTCAACCTGGCCACAAGGCCGCAGGGTGCAGCAACGCAGCCCACTGCAGCCTCTGTGCTGCAGTCAACAGACCTGCCGAACATCGGGCGGGTAGTAGGGCGTGCGTGGGGTCCCGACCCCAAAAACAAAAGAAAGGTGCGGCCCTACGGACCGGGGCCCCCGCTGCACCTCAGCCAGCCGCCCCTGCAAGAGGCAGGGAAGAGGAGGCGATGGAAGCATAAATGCTCCATCTACGCCTTCTTCAGGCGAACGTCAACCACTGCGCCGCGGCTCAAGATCTTCTTCTTCAGTCCCTGGCGCAGTGGTCGATTGATGTCGCTATGGTGGCTGAGCCCTATTTCATCCCTGACAGTTGGTCTGGGGACGTGGACGGCTCGGTCGCCGTTGTGTCCTCTGGTGTGAACGTGCCGGCCCCTGCTATCATCGCCAGGGGTCGGGGGTACGTGGCAGTCCTTTGGGGGGGCATCGTTGTCGTCGGTGTCTATTTCTCCCCAAGCTGGAGTCTCGCAGCATTTGAACAATCGATCGATGGGCTCGGGCGTGAAATATTGCGCGCTCGGCCCAGAGAAGTGCTGGTTGCGGGGGACTTTAACGCTAAATCCCGAACATGGGGGTCCCCCGCCACAGATGTCAGGGGCGAGACTCTGGAGTCGTGGGCAGCGTCTACCGGCCTCGTCATTTTGAATCGGGGCTCGGTCGAGACTTGCGTGCGGCGGACGGGGGGGTCCATCGTAGACCTAACGTTTGCGACCCCCGCCATCGCGCGCACTGTCCGCAACTGGACTGTCTTGGAGCGGGAGGAGACTCTGTCCGATCACCGGTACATCCGGTTCGACCTCTCCTCCGCTCCGGCTGATACTTCGGTCCGTGCCAGAGGACACAACAACGGGTCCTCCCCGAGATGGTGCCTCAAGAGAATGAACAAGGATCTGCTGGTGGAAGCTTCCATCGTCCAGGCCTGGTCATCAACACCGACTGGGCCTGTGGAGGTCGATCAAGAAGCAGAGTGGTTCCGGGGCTCAATGACAAGCATCTGCGATACCGCGATGCCCCGGGCCCAGCTACGACCTCCTAGGCGTCAGGTGTACTGGTGGTCTGAAGAAATCGCCCAGCAGCGGAAGAGCTGCGTAGTGGCGAGGCGCTGGTACACCAGATACCGCAGAAGGCGGAATCGCGACGCCGGCGAGGAAGCACAGCTGTACGCTGCATACACGCAGTCGCGGAGAGTGTTGCAGCTGTCCATCAGCAACGCCAAGGCTAGTGCCAGAGCGGAGCTGCTCGAGACTCTGAACAGAGATCCGTGGGGGCGCCCATACAGGATGATTATGGGCAAGCTTCGCCCTTGGGCCCCCCCGCTCACGGAAAGTCTCGAGCCCCGGCTGCTTGAGAACGTCGTGTCGGCCCTCTTCCCAAGACGGGCCGACCATGATCCGCCGGTGATGGCCCCCCTGTCCCGTTCATCGGAGTCGGGGGTCACGGAACGAGCACCGGTGGTGACAGAGGCCGAGCTGCGTGCGGCGGTTCTCAGGCTCCGGGCTAGAAATAGGGCTCCGGGCCCGGATGGCGTTCCGGGCCAGGCCTTGGCACTTTCCCTTGAGGCACTCGGGGAGAGATTTAGAAGATTGCTGGATGCCTGTCTGGAGACAGGTCGATTCCCCAAATTGTGGAAGGTGGGTCGACTCGTCCTGTTGAAGAAGGGCGGGCGTCCGGCGGAGTCTCCTTCGGCCTATCGTCCAATAGTGATGCTCGACGAGGCGGACAAGCTCTTTGAGCGCATCGTGGCGGGGCGCCTTGTCGGGCACCTCTCGCGTGTTGGTCCCGACCTGTCAGATAAACAGTTCGGGTTCCGGGGGGGCCGTTCAACAGTTGACGCAATCAAGCGCGTCAAGGCCCTCTCGGATGCGGCGCTGGCCAGTGGTGGGGTGTTGTTGGCAGTCAGCTTGGACATATCCAACGCGTTCAACACTCTGCCCTGGCCCTGCATCGGGGAGGCACTCCGCTATCATGGGGTGCCTCCGTATCTGCGCCGGCTGGTCGGTGACTACTTGCGCGAGAGGTTTGTCGTCTATCCTGGACGAGACGGCCGACAGCACCTGTGGGAGATGTCGTGCGGTGTCCCGCAGGGATCCGTGTTGGGTCCCTTGCTGTGGAACATCGGCTACGACTGGGTGCTGAGGGTAGGACTCCCTCGAGAGGCCGACGTGACTTGTTACGCAGACGACACTCTTGTCACGGCTCGGGGGAGTTCTTACAGGGAGGCTTCCCGCCTTGCCACGATGTCGGTATGGCAGGTGGTGAGGCGGATTCAACAGCTGGGGCTCCAGGTGGCGCTGAGTAAGTCCGAGGCGGTCTGTTTTCACAGACCTCGGCAGGCGCCACCGGTGGGGTCCCATATCGTGATTGGTGGCACTCGCATCGGGGTCGAGTCCCATATGAAGTACCTTGGGCTCGTCCTCGATGGCCGATGGAGTTTCCGCGAGCACTTCAAGCTGCTCGCCCCCCGACTAATAAAAACATCAAACAATTTGAGAAGATTATTGCCGAACGTCGGGGGGCCCGGCGGAGGACGTCGCCGCCTCTACCTTGGCGTAGTGCGCTCCATGGCGCTATATGGAGCACCCGTGTGGGCGGAAGCCCTGACGGCCACTAGTTTCGCACCCCTGCGACGATCGCAGCGGGTGATGGCCATCGGGGTGATACGCGGATACCGCACGGTATCGTGTGAGGCGGCCTGCGTCCTAGCAGGAAGTCCTCCCTGGGACCTAGAGGCGGAGGTGCATGCGTCCACGTACGAGTGGCGCTCGGCCCTCCGTCAACAGCAACAAGATCCTGCTCCCAGGGAGGTAGAGGCGTGGAAACTCCGAGCCCGGCAGTCTATGCTGGACAAGTGGCGGGAGCGGCTGGCGGAACCAAGTGCCGGCCGCTGGACTGTCGAGGCGTTCCGCCCACACCTAGAACAGTGGGCGGAGAGAAGATCGGGGTCGTTGAGCTACCGCATGGTGCAGGTTCTGACGGGGCATGGCTGCTTCGGCCACTACCTGCACCGGATCGCTGGGCGGGAGCCAACGACCGAGTGCCATCATTGCGGCTGCGACGACGACACGGCGCAACACACACTGGAGGAGTGCCCAGCCTGGGCCGAGGAGCGCCGCGACCTCGTCGCAGCGGTGGGGAGTGCCCTCTCCTTGCCGGCATTAGCAGAGTCTATTGTCGGTGACGATGAGGCATGGCAGGCGGCTCTAACCTTCTGCGAACTGGTGATGTCGCAGAAGGAGGCGGCGGAGAGGGAGCGGGAGATGGACCCTTCCTCGCATCGTATCCGCCGCCGGAGAGCTGGGGCCAGGAGGAGGGCCTATCGTGGCCTCCTCCCCCCCACCTAGAGGCCTTGGGGCGGCAAGCTAGGGCTTCGCCGTCCCGTCACTTAGGGCCTCGAGATGGTGTGCGCGTGTCCTGCGCGCCTCTCACAATGTAGTCGGGCGGAGAATCTCTCCTCCGCCCTAGCTCGGGATCGGGTCCGGCTCCACACCGGACAACGCCGGCGGGGTCGCGCGATGTAATGCTCACGCAGTTCCCGCGACCCTGCCACTTATGGCGTCCCGAAGGACACCGTCAGGTTTTAGTCGGTTCGAGTCCGACATAACCCTCCGGCTCCCTAGGGCTGGACGGGTATCCGTGGGGATTTCCTGACGATAAAAAAAAAAAAAAAAAAAAAAGGGTTGTGATGGCTAATACATATAGTTAATATAGAAGATATTTTAGTTTTCTTTCGCATTATCTAAATATCACATTATTCATTATAGTTTGCATGACAGCCACGATTACTAAGAAAAATCATTAAAGAGAGGATTAATTTTCCATTTTTTTCACCACTAAGGTTAAGCCGGCACAAGTACAAACACTGATGAACAAGAGGCACTTCTTGTTATTCCATCACCATTCACCATTGTAACTTAAAGTAAGTTTATGACGGAGTTCTGTTTTCCATTGTCATAATCAAATAAGCTTTATACAAACAAGTTGCATTGTTATACAAGCGTGATCAATTATTTACACGGATCTCGTTGAATTTTAGAATTTCATTTGAATCTTTTTACAGAGTATTTAAAATTTTCATTGCTCCTGTGAGATATAAGATACCTGTTTTCAACTAATTAGTCACGCCCTCTGTTTTCCATTATACTGCAGTTTCTCCTACTGGAAGCAGGTCGAGAAGAACCGGAAATCACCAGCATTCCCAGTGTAGTTCCAGCTCTTGACAATGTAAACCTGGATTGGATACACAGGACTCAGCCTGAAGAACATAACTGCAGGATGCAAAAGGATGAATTATTTGGTGAACTTGAAGAGCAAATTATAGTTTGAAGAGATTCGCAATTTATTCTCATGACTAATAACTAACGGGACTTATCGCGTATGTTTTTATATAATAAAGTTACCTGTATTAACCCGACGTTTCGGCTACGTTGCAGCTGCCATGGTCACGGGCAGACTGACGATGCATATTTCTTCGCCTCCACCGCAGCGCCCTGTCAGATTCTTCTCCGACTACCCTCACTGCTACGTTTTTATTAATAGCACGTCGGGTTAATAAAGGTAACTTCATTATTTAAAAACATACGCGATAAGTCCCATTAGTTATTAATCATTGAAGAGCAAAAAAAGTGTTTTGTAAGATTGTGTGATAGGGTACGGAATAGTGTGATCCGTGAATGATGTGGTTTGAAAGAAGCGACGAAAAAAGAATAATAGTTAGTGCTTGTAAAGGGCGACACGGCTTACCACCTGTCACATTGAGTACTGACTATCTGGTCAACACTTGGCTTCTAGGTGGCCATAGAATTACTACCTTCGCAATCGAGGAGTTGGAAGTAGTGGTAGGGTAAGGTTAAGGAAACGAAAGTGGTTTGTTGGAAAAAATGGCAATCCGTACTTTCCGTCTAATCTTTTCGTATTTCAAAATGTTAGTTTTTATGAAACGTAACTTAGTTCTTTTCCTTTTTACTGTCTATTGATATTGTTAATCAGCACTCATGTCTAATGAAGCATATTCAATCGATTAATATTACTTGTTTTTATTATTATGACTAATATTACTTGTTATGATTACTTAGGTTTATAAGTTTAGTTATAATTTTTTTAGTTTAATAATACTTTTAATTTTTAGGTTTAGTAATAGTTTTAATTTTTGTTATTATAAATATTGTTGTTTGTTTAATTTCAAATGTAAAATAAAGTTTATCGTGTACCTTGTAATATTTAAAAAAAAATTGTTTTTGGTTACATGTTGGCTATATGCGGACGAAATAATCATATAGCAAAAAAATAATTCAAAAAATAAATAAAAGTTTTATAATATTTTTATGGATATACTAACTGCGGTTATAGGTACTTCTAATCTCATGCTTTTTCAATATCGCGGCTATCTGACTGTCATATGTCTTGATTGAGTAATCATGACAAATCCTCGTAATACCGGTCACTTTTAGCATTCATATTGATGCTTAGTGACATTTGTAACATATGGAAATATGGTGACAGGTTGCTAGTCAATCGCCCAATAGATTCTATTAACCCTTAGCCTAAACTTACAATCCGGGAAGAAAGGCAACTAGTTGCTTTGTACATTCCAGACCCGACGATTACTTACAATAGCATGGGACATTATATAATGAGTTTATAAGTTAATAATATTAATTTATCACATACTGTCAAAGTAAACTTTATAGTAACATCTGGTAAAGATTCAATCTTATACACATAAATTAATCTCTAAAGGAGCATAATATTACGACTGCAAACCCTTTTGGCGTTACCAGTAGCTTGTATAAACACCGTTAGAATGAAAGTGGCTTGACGAAATTGGAATAAAACGGCTCTTTGAAATTTGTATATAAAGTGTTAGAATATCCGTGGAAAAATTAAAAGCAGACCATCAAATACAGATAGGTAGAATCACTCTATCTTCTCCACAACTTAAACAATAACAGGGGTAGTATATCTGTTTATTTTATCACCCAAACTATAGTTAACGACTGTTCACGTGAGTAAATCAACTGAACATTTACATAGGATATCTATGACAATAAGGTCTGGTTTTAAACGCAGTTCTATGTAATTTATGTATAGAGCACTTAAGTATTGTTTATAAGGTACAATATAGTGTAGTATATGGTTAGAGTTTATTGGTGACTAAGATATCTGGACAAAGTTCATTACTTCACTCAAAAGCGTAGCTTTGTTATTTGGGCCTTGATTCTGTATCAGTGGGTACAGGGTTCAAATCCCGCATGAGCATGTACCAATGGAAATGTACATTTCGTAAAAAAATACATTTGAGTAAAGCACCGAAAACCACGGCGAGGGAAAACATCGTGAGGAAACCCGAACAGGTAATAGTTAGTGCTTGTAAATGGTGACATGGGTTACCACCTGTCACATTGATTACCGACTATCTAGTCAACACGTGGGTTCGAAGTGGCAATATAATTAAACAAAAAACATAAACAAACATACGCTTCACGACTTGTGTAAACACACTCCCTTTTTTATTATGGCGGGGTAGTCAGAGGCTTGAATGCCTATCTCCGAAATTTCCTCACGATGTTTTCCCTCACAGTTAACGACAGTAAATTATGTACGTAAATGAAAAACACAAATTTCATTCATTGGTACATGCTAGAGTCGGGATTCGAACCTAGGACCTTTCTCATACGAAGTCCGAGGTCTTACCCACTGGGCCACAGCCACGACCCAATATAATTAGTACCTTCGCAATCGAGGAGTTGGAAGTAGTGGTAAGGGAAGGTTGTGAACGCATTTGTCTTTTTTTTCTTAGCTTGTCAAAGAAAATAATGATGATAGTGATGGATAATAACGATCCATGGGAAACACTTACAATAAAATATATTACACTATCGTTTCTCCAATATTTACATTACTCTTCTCATACATGCTCTTATGTTCTTCACGCTACGTACACCCGTCATAAGAAGAATGTCACAAATAGTTACCTACCCCGTCTAACTCTGCCTTTCACTTAAGCGCTATAAATCTTTCGTAACCCTCCTTTCATTCATCTGTTCATGTGCCCAAACCATCTCAACATACTTTTCTCTTATTTCGTCACTACATCGTCTCGCATACCAAAACGTTCATCACACTATTCCGTACCCTATCACACAATTTTACAAATACTATTTTTGCTCCTCATTTTCCCTATATAATTTATCCTTTTGTATTCTTCAGGCTGTGTCCTACATTTCCAATCAAGGTTGGAATTGGGAAGAGCTGGAACCACTGGGAATGCTGGTGATATCCGGTTCTTCTGGACCTGCTTCCAGAAGAAGAATCTGTAGAACGGATAACAGAGGGCGTTACTTATTATTTATAACGAGGTAACATTCGATTTAACAGGAACAATAAATATCCTATTGGAAATATTGAATTATTTATATAACAAAAATAAATTACTGTATTTAATGCCTGTATGTATAAATATATGTACGTATAATAAGAATTTTAGAATTTTTTGTATCTGAAATTAATTTACGAGCTTCCAGTAGGAGAAACTGCAGTATAATGGAAAACAGAGGGCGTGACTAATTAATTGAAAACAGGTATCTTATATCTCACAGGAGCAATGAATATTTGAAATTCTCTGCAAAGAGATTCAATTGCAATTCGAAAATTTAACGAATTCCGTGTAATTTGATCACGTTTGTATAACAATGCAACTTGTTTGTGTAAAGCTTATTTGATGATGACAATGGAAAACAGATCTCCCTCATAAACTTACTTTAAGTAACAATGGCGACGGTATAACAAGAAGTGCAAACGCCATTGAATTAGTGTTTGTACTTCTGCCGACATAACCTTAGTGGCGAATGGAAAATTAATCCTCTTTTTGATGCTTTTTCTTAGTAACCAAATTGTATTGAAATCATGGCACGCATGCAAACTGTAATGAAAAATGTAATGAAATTTGGTTAATGAGAAAGAAAACTATAATATCTTCTATATTAACTATATGTATTAGCCATCACAACCCTTCCTTACCTGAAAAGGACATACTGGAACGTGAGTCAACCAACTAATTCGCATTTAATTTGATAACGAGCTAACACAAAACTAAAAAAATAGATTCTATACTCTATTAACAATTTAACTATTTGGGAATAAAATTAACAATAAATATACGACAGCTAACGTAACATTTTTCTCATATATGTCTCATATTAACAAAATCTAATTTCTTCAATTAATATGTTTTTCAAAATCAGTTAAATTTTCTCAAAATTTATAAACATCTCTTAATTATCGGGTATTTCAGTAAACGACGTCTTGTCTGCATACCTCTCAACAAACTCTTCAGTAGTTTTTAAAATCCTTTCTCGATACACTGGCTCTTTAAGAGCATAATTTATCACTGGTTTGCTTCTGTCGACAGCTTGGGCGTCAAAAATATTAAAATTTGCGTTGGCTACTTTACTATCCATTAAAAAAAGTGGTAGAAACGTAAGAGCATGCAAGAGACCAAACATCCTACCTTTTTCACACCAATATTTCAAGTTATCTAAATCAAACCCTAGATCATTACATTTTTCTATTGAATCTCTGCATAAATTTGACTTAAAAACTTCATAATACAATTCAATAAGTTCATTTTCGTGTGCCTCCCTAAATTTCCTACCTGTGGTAAGGTATAACAAAGACATGATATCAAACGCAGGTGGAGCATATCTTATGGTTTGAAAGTCTACCAAAATAGCTTGAACCGGCTTTCCACTTTCATATCTGAACATAATATTGTTATTCCACAGATCTTTATGAATGGTTGTGTTTAATGTTTCGGGATAATCACGTAAAGAATCGCAGGCATCTAGGAATAGCTTCTTCATTAAGGACCTGTTGTTTTTGTTGTACTTCTCCGAGAAATGGATCAAATCAGATAGTTTAGCCGCCGCATTCATCCAAGGACAGTCTCTGAAATTGAATTCTGTAAGTATGTCACCATGTTCCTTGAGGATACTCCTGCGAGATTGGGTTTCGAAATTTGTTACAGCCGCGTGGAATCTTGCCAGTGAAGAAATCGCAACTTTGGCATGATCTAAATCGAACTCTTCAATGTTTGGTCTGATGATGAACCCTTTTGGTTTCAAGTCAGGCATCACGAGGATTCTTTCATCACAAAGATAGGCAGTGGGCCGCCACGCATCTGGTCCTGAATTAAAAGAAAAGAAAATGTATTATTAAGAAAAATATTTTCAATTACAGCAGCTGTAACCCAGTGGGTAAGACCTCTGGCTACTTCGACTACGACCCGGTCTCATGTAGTAAAAATGACCTATTAGATCTCGAAACATTCGTTAGTAGTTGCATAATAGCTAACGGGACTTATCGCGTAAGTTTTTATATAATAAAGTTACCTTTATTAACCCGACGTTAGTTATTAATCATGAGTATAAATCGCGAATCTCTTAAAACTATAGTTGCATAATAATTAGAACATGCTCAACACATCTGGTTAATTTGTTAAAAATTCAGCTTTATGTCATAAAGGAATGAGTCTTTCAACAAAGCTAGCAGCTAAGTTGAAATTAAGTTCTAACTTGATAACTTAATTGTAACTTTATAACGTATTAATACCACTTTTCACTCCAGTTCTTAATTGTGAAGTTTTTATGACAACGTAAGCTGATGCAAATTATAGAATCTAAATCAGCACATATGTGATAAACATATATACATACATATACTTCACGCCTGATTCCCTGTAGAGGGTTAGGCAGAGATCACGGATCCCCATATGTTCCGATCCTGACAGACCACTTTCGCTTCATTGGCACTCATACATCTTCTCACTACGTCACCCTTTTTCAATATAACATATTACAATAATTATAAAAATGTATGGGAAACAATATTATTATATAAATACTACATTCATTATAAGTTCTTCCGCTTTTTTAATAAGAAGCTACAATATATTCAACAAGATCTCTGTAGAATAAAATAATATTAAAAATAAAGCATCTTATGCGCTCTCCCTGCTGGCAGTGATTTAGCTCAAATAAGTAATTTAAAGTTTCATTATTAATTTATTTATAAAATAATACAGTATAGCAAGTCAGTACAATTTTATTGTATTCGTGTTAATACAGTTGTAAAATAAATAATATCTGTAAGGAGATTTTAGTTAAAATATTACTACGTTTTATGAAAACTTGCCTTGATCACCGCCAAATTCTTCAAAGATCTGGTACATCAACTTTTCACGCTTATAAAACCCAGCTTCGCTGATCAAGTCAATCTTTGACTGATTATCCCTCGGCATCATTTTTATGAATAGAAGAATCACTCTATCAGGGTTCTTAAGCTTCAAATTAGCTCTTAGATGATCCCCCAGGAAACCACCCGACCCTTTTGATGCTGGTCTTTCATCTTCCAAGGTCGCATCGTCTACATCATTCGCACTGGCCACTTTTTCTACTACAACTCTTAATTCTTCCTTACTGAGAACCATTTTATTTATATAAGTTCTTTTATTAAAAGCTGAACCGAGTTTTAAATGAAAAGTAGTGACACCTAGATTTATTATGATCCTATAAGATCTGAGGTGTGTAGTTGAATGATTTCATAGCGGCTTACAAAGTTTTTATATCGTTTAAGGATAGAAACAGAGTTGCTATTGAAGTGTAATAAACAAGAGATAAGGACTGTTCTATCATTGCTTAGTGATCACAGTTTTATTGTAGATTTTGACAATTCTCTCTGATAAGGTGATGAAGCCAGAACAAATGTAAACAAAAAGAGAATGTTTTCAGATAATTGGGAACACTACATTCCTTTTAGTAACTACCAATGAATACTACAGTGAGGAAAAACATCGTGAGGAAACCTACTTGTTCCTCGAACAGGTAATAGTTACTGCTTGAAATGGGGACATGGCTTAATACCTGTCACATTGAGTACTGACTATTTGGACACGTGGATTAGAGGTGGCCATAGAATTACTACCTCCGCGATTGTGGGTATGGAAACCTGAACTTCTGAAAACTTTACAAGGGTTAATAGTCATGAATTCGTTAGTTTTGTTTGTCTTATTTGCGCTCCGTAGATTCCTGCCGAGCTGGACGCCATTTGAAATCTCACAGCACACACTAATTGATTGACATTTAATTCTAATGGGTAATTTTAATATAATAACTTAGTCGTGTAACATTTATCTTATTTAATTTTGTATTGTATAATTATTCGTCAGTATTTTTGTGTCATTTAATGTAATGTGGAGTTTCAATAAAGGATTATTATTATTATTACTAATGACGCGAAAATAAGTGATGTCAAATGTGTGCAGGCTATGGCAAAAGAATCATGAGAGTAAAATATGAAAGCCATTGAAATATTCTCATCGACAAAAATGATATATATTATAGTTTTAAGAGATTCGCGATCTATACTCATGATTAATAATTAACGGGACTTATCGCGTAAGTTATTTATTTATTTATATTTATATATATTATATATAATAAAATTACCTTTATTAACCCGAAGTTTCGGCTAGGTTGCAGAAGCAGTCTGCCCGTGACCATGGCTACTGCAACGTAGCTAAAACGTCGGGTTAATAAAGGTAATTTTATTATTTATAAACTTACGCGATAAGTCCCGTTAATTTTATTAATCATGATATATATTATCATAGGAGTGACAATGAATTATAGAATTACGAATAGTGTTGAGGGAAGGTTACGGTTCTAAGAAGGTACAGTTTCTACGATTGAAAAATGCATGCTTCGATGGTTTGGATATATTATGCCGACTACCAGACTGATAAAAGATGTATATGTATGTGAGTGAGGTGCAAGTTTTCGGTCCAATAAGACATATGACAGTCAAATAGACATATTCAAGAACAGTAACGTTAGAAGTACCTTTAACTGCCGAGTGTGTATGAGTGTCTATGACGGGAAAATGGTTTGTCAGGTTTGTGATAGATAGGCATCTTAGATCTCTGCCTCTGTGTATGTATATATGAAATCATAATTAATATTTTAGCAGTTTTTGCATTTCATATACTCTAGGGTTCCAATTTAAATAAATCAAATGAAAGCACGTTACTGACTTTACATACACGTTATCTAATGTTTAAGCAGTAGTCGTACATTATTATGATCATGTGCATTTAAACGTCAATGAGTAGGTGACTCAACGATTTGTGTTGAATTATGTCTGCTGAGTTTCTGGGCATTTCTTCTCTGCAGGATATAATTTCACTGCTAGCCAGGACAACCCAAAGCAGCATTGTACTTCTATCAATGCTCTTTCATAAAATTAAAAGAGTAATCAAAGTACTTATGAGCTACTACTAAATCAATTCACTGAAATGTAATGTAATGAAATTCTTTTTATCTAACATAAGCACCATAAACACCACTTATTGAAAGTAAAAAAACACTTTTTCTGATGAAATTGTCATTAACATTATAATCCAATATTCATAATAACTAAAAATAAATTCAATTAAACTATTTGCTAACTACATCTATTTGAATTCATTGACATTATTGATAGAGCCGTTATCATGTTTTATTTACGTTATCATCGTAATCATTTAGTTTATATTATACAGGTACGTTTAACTGCTTGCAGATATTGTCCATAGTTATCTATTATCTAATTTCTCTTAGATCATGTTATTATGCAGATAACCTATCTCTTTCATATGTCTTCTATCTTACTGTCATATGTCTTAATGGCCTACTACCGTGGCCCCTACATAACTGCCCTTCCACCTCAGCCACATGAATTCCTTTTATCAATCAACAATCATTCCTCCGCATAACATGTCCAAACCATTGACGCATGCCCTTTTCAATCTTAGTCACTACATCTTCTTTCAAACCGCAACCTTACCTTATCACACTATGTTTAATTATATAATTCAATGTTACACCTTATATGCTTTTCAGTGATCGCATTCCGACGAAATTGATTGATTTTCTTATAATCTATTATTCACGATTTCCAACGTCTGCAAATAGACTTCTTCCTGAGTCTAACGCAGAATTATAATGAAAAATGGATATGCTAAGCTAGGATACTAAATTGACGACCTCCGTGGCGCGATCGGTTAGACACCTGAACGCTAATCGTGGGGTCCCGGGTTCGATTCCCGGTGGAGGCAGAGTTGAGAACAACGCTTTTCTACTGCTTTCCAGTCTGGTTGTTGATTATATATGCTATATATGTATTTATCTATGTATAATATGTATACATTTCTTAAATATACGTTGACTAGTACCCTTAACACAAGTCTTAAATGTACTTACCAAGGGGCTAGTTTAATTGGTGTAATAATGTCCAAATATTATTATTATTATATTATTATTATAAACGCCACATACTCCTCCAATGATGGGAGTGAAGCAGGATAAAGATGTTTCGGCATCTATAGCAACTTACCTGGCAAAGGTTCGACAATTAAGGCTCGAGCTTCGAAAACTAGCTACTACGTTGTTAATGCTACTCCTGTGTAGAGAGATATATATCTAATGACACGTAACTTACCGTAAAACTAGTAGCAATTCATTGAAGTCGATATGTGGTTCCTGTATGTGGCACCCTCGAGGCTTCAAAAGGTCAAGAAATCTTTTGTTGAAAATTGCGTGCGTTTTAATAATCATTTACCGGACTGGATTACGCGATTGCCTTTACGTAAATTTAAGACTATAGTTAGAGACCGACTAGTTCGGAGCGCTTACTACGCGGTCGGAGACTACCTTGCCTATGCTCAGGTTTGTCAATGAGTGCATCTAAGCTATATGTACAAAGATAATTATCTTTCTGTATAATTTGTTTTTGTGACTGGCACTGGGAAAAAAATCCTGAAAGCCAGAGTTTCTTGTTGGTTCTTCTCCGAGCCAGGGCTTCCGTATCAACGGTCGAATTTCAATGCTAAGAGACAACCAAATGTGTCAGTCAAATGTTTTGACTTTCAATGAATGTATTATACTTGTACTTATGTTGAATAAAAACAATGGAATACGCGATTGCCTTTACGTAAATTTAAGAGACACTATCAATTGCCACCTGACCAATCTCCTTTTCTACTCCGTATGCTCTTTCGTTGTTCACACTACACACATCCGCCTAGAGAAGAGTGTCTCAAATTTGATCTGTATAAGTTCTACGCGGCCTGCCCCGTACAACTCTACCTTCCACTTTGGCTTTATAAATACCTTTCGTACCTTTCACCCATCAGCTCCATGTGCCCAAACCACCTCAACATACCTTTCTATATTTTCGTCATTACATCTTCTTTCATACAAAGTTCACGAATAACATCATTCCGTAGCCTATCTCACGATCTGACATAACACATACATACACATCACGCCTGAATATTACGTCAAACGTAGGTACTTCTAACGTCACCCTTTTTAAAAATGGCATCTATCTGACTCATATGTCTTATTAGGCCGGCCCCTACGTAACCACCCTTCCATTTCACCCACATATATTCCTTTTGACAATATGGCATCATTCATCCGCATAACATTCCCAATCCATCGACGCATGCCCTTTGCAAATATTAGTCACTACATCTTTAAAACCGCAACCTTGCCTTATCACACTATTTTCAAATGTATCTCTAAATGTCACTCCTGACATGCTTCTCAGTGACAGCATTTATTTATTTTTATTGCACACACACTACATTTATTTACACATAAATAGAGATAGCAAATTGCACATAGGCCTACTTGTCTTGCATTTCGACGTACCTACATCTTATCACACAATGTCACATAACACACACATAACATATACATACATATCATACATATCTCTTCGTCTAAATTCAGGTTAGGTTGTTAATCTTGGCAGTATGAATATGCGATGCGGCGACTTGATCAAAGGATAGCTGTAGCAAGATAAATAACATCGTTCTACTGGGCACGAGTATTGAGCGTTTAGGCACAAGTGTTTGGTAGCAAACGTTAGATATGGCAATTAAGCATGAGAGTACAATCAATGACGTTGAAATGCGGTTGTAGAGAAGCATTTTAATAATAATTATAATATTTGGACATTATTACACCAATTGAACTAGCCCCTTGCTAAGTACATTTAAGACTTGTGTTTAGGGTACTAGTCAACGTAAATTTAATAATTGTATAATGACAAATCCATATATAGGATATATAAACAATGACCAGACTGGAAAACAGAAGAAAAGTGTAGTTCTTAACTCTGCTTCCACCGGAAATCAAACCCGGGACCTCCCTATAGCGTACAGGTGGTTAACCAACCACGCCACGGAGGTCGTCAAATTTTGGGAGTGATATTTGATTATAGAAGAGTGTGATAAGAGAATATTTCAGTTTGGTAGAAGATTTAGTGAAACGGGTATGTTTTGATGGTTTGGTCATGTTATGCGGTTGAATGAGAGTAGATTAACGAAAGGCATATAGTATATATGTGAGATAGAAGGCCTGTAAGACATATGACAGTCAGATAGGCGACATTTAATGGGGTAATGTGATGGAAAGGTAATGTTAGATGTGCTAGTACCTAACTCAAAACATTGAATGTTTATGTGTCAATGAAGTGAAAATTATTTATCATGAACGAGTTTCAAAATAAAACATCTTATCCCTTTGTACACAAAAGGGCGTGAAGTGGAAAAACGAGTTGAAGAAATTTGGGTTTTTAATCACCTATTATTACACAAATTAAAAACTCATCTAAAAATACAATCCCAATCCTCCCTTTTCCACCCACAACTTCTCTTTTACCTTCATAATCATAATTTAGCGTATTCAAACTAAATTTATCCCGCAATGTTTCGTTTATCACCCATAAACGGGGTGCAGGTGTGATCGTAAACAAGATGGCCGTCCATTTTGTGATTAGAACGCCTTCAGTGCGGAATTGTGGGCAGTGTTCACTTCGATTGCATAAACGAGCGCCAGATGGCGTGTGGCCCGATTGGAAAGTGGCAGCGATTGGTTTAAAATTTACAATAAATTACTTAAATATGCAGCGTATTAGACATCCACAATGCATGAATTAAATCAATGTACAGTGCGTTAATAGGTCTTAAGTATTAATTTAAATATTAGATTATGTCCTTCACGACTGGTAGGCCTATTGGGGTAGTTAGGGTCATCTGAGGCTAAAATAATCTTAATATTTTACTATAGCTCATTGAAAATCGTACTTAGGCATGAGTTCCAATATCTCTTCAGAGATAGTACCATCTGGGTTGTCATGATTTAAGAATGGAACAATTTATACAGTTATTTAGCCAATCGCCTATTAAAAAAATATCACACCTAAGCAGCCTTATACGAAATACGCTATATAATAAATAAATTAAAAAAAACTGCTGTCTATCAAGTGAAACGCGGGCGTCGAGTGACCCATACCATACATGCCTTCGAAATTTCGGAGATGGGCACCCAAGCCTCTGACTACCCCGGCATAATAATAAAAAAGGGAGTGTGTATACACAAGTTGAGAAGCGTATGTATGTGTAAATAAACTAGCACTGCACTTAACAGAATGTTTAAGTGTGTATACACTAATTGATTCTTTTATATCACATAATAATTCAAATCATATATCAGTTTATATTTGGACCACACATTTGATTTCGCGTTCATTAGTCTAGTGCAGAACGCATTGTTGGTTTTAAAAACCTAAGCCCGTTTGCAGTTGAGCTCGGTCCCTTCCCTTCGCATCCTATGGGCTTTGTTATCATAGATGTAAATTTACAGAAATATTGTTCGTAATATATATGCCTTGCAGTATACATGCATGCTTGTCACGTCTGTTTCCCTGTAGAGGGGTAGGCAGAGATCGATCTCCATCTGTCGTGATACTTAAAACCATTCCTTCTTCGGTCTGTTGAAATTACATATGATAGCCTCACTCATATGAAATTTCTTAAAGAGTTTTGAAGGAACATTCTTACTTAATTAAATAAATACATAAAATAATCTTTATTGAGACATCAGCAACAACTAAATTAATATGCAATAATTGTTTTACATAAGACATTAAATTTCATTTAATTGTTGCCTTTAATGTAACTCGTCATCAATCAGTTAATTGTGGTTATCTCAAAAGACGTTATCTCTTAACTTTTCTACTTCCAGTGGTTATCACAGATCCCTCTGTTTTCCACTAAAACCAAAACAAAAAAAAATTCTCAATCAATACACTTTATTTCCACTACAAATTCAAACAATGTATATTTAAACATACATACACATCACGCCTGATTTCCTGTAGAGGGGTAGGCAGAGATCACGGATACCCATTTGTCCCGATCCTGACAGACCACTTTCGCTTCATGACATTCATACATCTTCTCATACACTCTCGGCGGTTATAGGTACACCTAACGTCACCTTTTTCAATATAGCGTCTATTAAAACTTAATAAAAACTCCTCAGTCCCACTGCACCACTGAGGAAGGGGCCTGCGGTCGCTCTCATTACCATCCGCTCACTCGTCTCCAGTGGGTTGTGGTGAGAATGACACTTAATCATGGTAGTGTTATACGATTTAGGGGTCTGCGGATAGATAAAGCGCTGGACTATGATAAAATAATAAATATCACTACATAGTATAAAACAAAGTCGCTTTCTCTGTCCTTATGTCCCTTTGTATGCTTAAATCTTTGAAACTACGCAACGGATTTTGATGCGGTTTATTTTAATAGATAGAGTGATTCAAGAGGAAGGTTTATATGTATATCACATCCATTAAATAGTGGAGTAGGCTATATATTTTATACCCGTGCGAAGCCGGAGTGGGTCACTAGTAAATAATAAAGGCAGTCTATATACTCACAAATACACAAATTAGGTACATACATACATACACATTATGTCTGATTCCCTGTAGAGGGATAGACAGAGATCACGGTTCCCAATTTGTTTAATTAAAACATACATACTTAAACGTGAACAGGCCCCATTCGTCTAGATTCTAATAATGTACTTTTTTTACATTGACATCTACATACCTACTCTCACACACTATACATTTATTTAAAAGTTCACTAGTTCATTTATTTCTCATTCAGGAACATAAATATATTCGTCATTAAGATTAAACTAATCATGTATGATGTGTACTTGTATTTTAGCTACTTTCAGTATTATTAATACTAAATGGTAACTAGGCAAAGATCACTGATGCCTATCTTTCCCTATCGTGACAAACCACTTTCACTTCATTGACACTGATAAACCTCCTCATGCATATTCGGCGGTTAAAGATACTTCTAACGTCACTCTTTTGCAATAATAATAAGTATACTAATGCTCACGTCAGTGTTAGCTCTTACTAACTAATAGAATTACCACATAGTGAATAAAGAGACAAAAAGATTGGTATATTATGTAAACCAATCAAATTATATAGTCTTCAAGTTAAACAAAGACAAACGCGTTCACGACCATTAACCATTGAGGGGTAGTCAAAGGTTCATATTTTCATTTCCGCAATTGCGGAGGTAGTAATTCTATTGCCACCTCGAACCCACGTGTTGTCCAGATGGCCAGTACTCAATGTGACAGTAGTAAGTCATGTCGACATTTACAAGCATTTTAAATACTATAAAGTCTGTAAATATTTTTACATTCATATTTCATACGTAGTTCTACGTTCCCAACGGGAAAAGCAAAGACTATCGATCGTCACCTTGAACGATCCTGACAAATCTCTCTTGCTTCACTCACAGTCATTAACATACTAAAATGTTTTAAATCGACACCATTCTATTTATACCCTTCAATGATAAACAAATGAAACTTCGTATGGAACGATATAAAATTCAAAGGTTTTTTTATATTTATTCGGTTTCCATGGAAACACAGCGACGTTGTTTAGAAAAGTTCTTTGTATGCCCAAAACAAAAGGCAAATTTCGTTTCATTGACACCAAACAGAAATACAATTAAAAAACAGAAAGCACATATTTATTACAAAACGTCGAATACAAAATTTCAAGCAACACAAATATGAAATTCTAATTTAATCCTAATGGAGTTTTCGAATATTTAATGGACTACGTTTAGTACAAACATTCTAACTATTCTAAGCACAGTTCAGGTCCATACGACATATGAAATATTTGTGAAAAGTTACTATTTCATTACTTAATAAATTCGATACATACATACATATTTTAATTCATAAGTTTTAACGACATTTAATACTTTATGTGTGTTTGAGTGGAGACCGCGTCTCAGTAAACGTAGTGTGGGGCGCCCCCCGGCAAGGTGGGAAGACGACCTGCGCAGGTTGGCCGGCATCGAATGGATGCGAACGGCCACTGACAGGGAGAAGTGGCGTCATTTGAGGGAGGCCTATGTCCAACAGTGGATTGATACAGGCTGATGATGAATACTTTATGAACCTTGCTAATTTTCAGCATATTTATTGGGGTTGTGGTGTCATATGGAACATTGGTGACATGTTGCTTAAGATCATATAATAAATTTCACTTCTTCCCGCGGCCACTATATCTTGATATATAGTTATTTATATCTTTATTGAATTTTATCACTATATGTACAACCCTGTCTCATATAGTAAAAAGGAGTTCCATTTACTTCTAATCTCTAAGGCGCTTATTACGACATGCCAGAAAGAATGGCAGATAGTTAGCATTCTTTTTATATCCCAGAACAGTATAAGACTATATTTTAGGTCTAAATATAGTACACAAATAAACATCAAAGAGAAATATAAAATATACAATACAGAACCCAGCATTCTCATTCAAACCGCGCTTGTGTGGAAACAAAACAAAAACGCCATTCGGACAGTCCATTGTGTGTTATCCAAATGAATGTAGCATTTCCACATTCAAACCCGGAACGGGGGTGTGAATTATTCGGACAGTTTTTGTAATATGTTTGCTCAAGGTTTGTTCGTACTCGTGTTGAAAAATGAGACGTGATTCAACAATATAAGAATCAAGGGTAACAGATATACAAACAAACGCGTTCACTACCATTAACCCTTGCGGGATAGTCAGAGGTTCAGGTTTCCACCTCCGCAATCGCGAAGGTAGTAACAGAAGGTAGTCACCTCGAACTTTCGTGTTGAGCAGATAGTCAGTACTTAATGTGACAGCTGTGGTAAGCCATATCGCCATTTACAAGCACTAACTATTACTTGTTCGACGAACAGGTAGGTTTCCTCACGATGTTTTCCCTCACTGTAGTATTCGACGAATATCGTAAATGTGTTTTTATTACGAAAATGTACATAGAAATTCATTAAACTTCATTTCCATTACTCAAGCGGGATTTGAACCCTGTACCCACTGATACAGGGCCACGCCCCAAACAACTGAGCTACGTCGAATTCATATATATATATATATATATATATATACACACACGTAGAATTAATTAAGCCTTCAATCGATTTATAATTGCTACACACCTGTATTAATATTGTATCCAACCTACGTACAACTTGCACGACAGAAGTTATTTACAGGCTCCGAACCAACTCCTTATAAGCACTTAACAATTTCAATTTCAATTTAACGCTGCAATAAATACAATAGGGTAACTGCCAACCCGATTGGCTGGGTGGTGCGTAGCAGAGGTTGGGTACTGGTTCGGACTGTGGGTTTTGGGAAAGGTATTGGTACGAATAATGTTACGTGTTATGCTTTGGATCATGTGTTATACATAGGTGCCTACGAAGTGTTAATGATATGTTTTGGGAGAAAATTTCTTTATATTTAGTCTGTTAAGAATAAATCACTCTAAGTATTAATTAAAATAGCTAATAAAAATGTTGAAAACATAAGTGACATATAAGAAAAATCGAGAATTTATTTATATCCCAGCATATTGCGCATTTAATACACAGAGAATATCAATAACGGTATGCACTCAGTCTAAAGTTACTGTCGCCAATTCTATACGCTTATGGTCATTTCGAAACAGGTCCAAAAAACAAATGCTGTTTTTAACGCATAAAATCATGTAGTGTATTTAAAACACAACAACTAAGCAACAAAAATTGTTACTTCATCGTATTAAATATCCGAGTAAACAAAAGGTATATCTATAACGTTAAAATATTATGAACCGACTCCCATATAATATAAAGGGCATAACTCCCTAGCTTACACGGTCCCAACCCAGGCAATGCAACACTCAGCTTCACTGAGAAGGCAACCGGATCGACATAATTCACTGGACGTAAATGACTGGAGATCGGATCGCAGTTCATGTGGCTGATTGATTTTTATGCTTGGCCATTCCGAGGACTAACACTTGTAGTCGACTAGTAAGCTATATTATTACGTGAGTTCTATAAGACATATGACAGTCATATAGATGTAATATTGGAAAAGGGTGACGTTAGAAGTACCTATAACTGATAAGAGGGTATAAGGATGTGTATGGATGTAAGGAAAGATTACATTTTTGCAATAAAAACCTAATGTAATTATAATAATATAATATTGTAATACTAATATTGTAGGATATAATTTCACCAATTGAACTAGCCCCTTGCTAAGTTTATTTAAGACTTGTGCTAAGGTTACTAGTCTACGTATATTTAAGAAATATATACTTATTGTACATAGATAAATACATATATAGCATATATAATCAACGACCAGACTGGAAAGCAGAAGAAAAGCGTAGTCCTTAACTCTGCGTCCACCGAGAATCGAACCTAGGATCTCACGGTTAGCGTTCAGGCGTCTAATCGATCGCGCTACGGAGGTCGTCAAGTCAAGTAATTATAGCTACATTTTCAATCTTTTAAACACCCATTGACAGCTGATTCCATGCTTTTTATTCCCAAACTAGCAAGTTTTAAAACCAAACATTCGCTATATTATATCACTTGCCGTGATTGCGAGCAAATTATGCGCATTAATCAATGAAGCCTCGTGGAACAAGCAAAAATAAATAAGAGTCGAATTATTTTGATCAAAAGTTGAAATCAGTAACAAGCTATGTGACAAACATTATTGTCAATATGTCAGAGGCATCGCGCACTAGCTAGTGTGCTCGGGTTTGCTTGAGTTTTGTCGCTTGTTATAGTATACTGAATAATAGAGGCTATGTGATTGGAATGATAACAGACCTGGGCCCAAGTCTACTAATGCTGTTTCCAAAATTATCTGGGGCTTGACTCTGTATCAGTGGGTACAGAGATCAAATCCCGCTTGAGCATGTACCAATAGAAATGAAATTTAATGAATTTCTATGTACATTTTCGCAATAAAAATACATTCACAACTTTTACTTCAATATTCATATCAAGGTTAATTTCTGAGTTCCCCTTACTCCATTTTCTTTAATATTGCACCAGTTATCACAAGGTATGCTTTAAAATATAATTTAACAACCAAACATACAAATTTCCTCTTCATTTCCCTGAACTATCGATAGCGCCACGATATGAATTTAAACAGCACATACTTAATGGCTCATTAACCTATCTCTTAATTTATTCATTGGCTCATGAAAATGAATGAATGGATTCACGCTTCACTAGTGCACACGTTAATGAACCGACTAATTTTCAAGATGTTTTTATTTGTATAAATTATGCTAAATTATGTATATATGTACATATGTATCACGTAAAGTAATTGCAGAGTATATTGTTTACACTAATTGCACAGAAACTTGTTGTGCTATGTAATTTCGGTGAGGTAAATTCGTATTTTTACTTTAAATTAAAAATATATGGTACTACAATAAACTTATGGGGAGGAATTACATAGAGCAAAATATATAGCAGATATATAGTAAAACTAGTGACTCGCACCGGCTTTGCACGGGTATACAATATATAGCCTACTCCACTATTAAATGGATGTTATTATTCATATAAAACTTCCTCTTGAATCACTCTATCAATTAAAAAAAACGCATCAAAATCCGTTGCGTAGTTTCAAAGATTTAAGCATACAAAGGGAGATAGGGACAGAGAAAGCGACTTTGTTTTATACTATGTAGTGATATACATAAATGTCAGTTTCAATGGAAACGGATGGATTAGGGAACAGTAAGTCATATTTTGAGTGTAGAGATCCAATAGTTAGAAAATAATATTATGTCCAATATTAATTTCAGACAATCCCAAAAACCATACTAAAATCACCTAACAAATTCATTAACAAATAACACCTCATACAAAATCATACTCCACCGGGAATAGAACCCGAAACCCAAGCTTCAATTCTTAGCACATAGAATTTATAGTTATACTTGGGTACTAAGCTTCTAAGTTCCCTAAGGAGTGATTCATTTTAATCTGTTCCCAGCATTCAATAAGAGAGGTCTTACTAAGAAGTTCTAAGTCGACTATTATTTATTGATAAACAAACATTATATTTTTAACTAGTGACCCGCTTCGGCTTCGCACGGGTATAAAATATATAGCTTACTCCACTACTTAATGGATGTTATTATACATATAAAACTTCCTCTTAAATCACTCTATCTATTAAAAAAAACTGCATCAAAATCCGTTCTGTAGTTTCAAAGATTTAAGCATACAAAGGGACATAGGGACAAAGAAAGCGACTTTGTTTTATACTATGAAGTGATTAATTTAACGGTATATTTTTAACTTTACGTATGCATTATTTTATACTACCCTACTATACTACCCTCTGTGAGCCGCCAACTGAAAATCGGCGGATTTACTGAGCCCGCGCTCCGTAGATTCCCGCCGAGCTGGACGCCATTTGGGATCTCCACGGCACACACTAATTGACTGACATTTAATTTTGATTGGTAATTTTAATATATTAACTTAGTCTTGTACAACATTTTTCTTATTTAATTTTTATTGTATAATTATTCGTCGTTACTATTGTGTCATTTAATGGATTGTGGAGTTTCAATAAAGGTTTACTATTATTAAACCTAAGGGTGGGCATACACGATCCTTCCTATCGTCCAATCGGCATGACACTGCAGGCTTGATCAAAGCTGCAGTTCGGCCATATACACCATACACCATCATTTTAAACGGATACGACGTGCAGTTGCCGCCATGGCGTCACTGATGAAAGACGACGATGTTATAGCCGTTTTGAGCATTGTACTAGTGAAAATCAAGCAAAAAAAAAGAAAAAATCCAGCAGAGTGGTGCAAGCAGTGGTTAACGAAAAGAAAACAGTTAACTCATACAAATTTAATAGAACAATTGAGAACTGCCAATCGCCAACCGCCATACACAGTCCAATCGGCAGTATCCAATTGATATGATCAAGCGAAAAGAATCGAAATTCGATACTGCCGTCAGTTCTAACTGTCATGCCAATCCACTCCCACACACAGTACATTCTAACTGATCCAATCCGTAGCGTCATGCCGATTGGACGATAGGAAGGATCGTGTATGCCCACCATAAGCGGTCAATTTCACATCTATGGTGATACATCATACGTAAACATATACATTCACGTCTTCTAATCCCTTTCGGGGTGCACAGAACTTTGGAGACGATAATGTCTTCCAGCTCACAAGTTGCAAGCCCATCGTAAAAATTGATTCCATTAACAACTAGTCCCTTAGTCGCCTCCTACAACATGCTGGGAAGAACGGCAGATAGTCTGTATTCTTTTGCGTCCCAGCTAGCACGGGACTCACACAGGTCATAGATATACTAATTACCCTTGTTAAGGTTTATTAATAAGTACTAATTGGAAAGTACTTATTTTTCTGCATAGTCAATGGTAATTATCGGAAATCATTGGCATAGTATACAATGTAACGCGTTCAATTTTAAATATATATATTTGTAAAGAAGTTTTGATGTCATTCAGCAATAGTCAGTAACGGTAACGATGCCATAGTTTATAACCTGATACGTTGAGTTTTAAATATCAGATGAAAAGTAGTTTATTGTGACTCTGCCATTATTGCAGAATGGTGACATAAACCTCTGACTATTTTGTAGGATAGTGTTAGTGAAGTTTAAGATATATGTATTATGTATGTAGCTAACTTATAGCATGAAAAGAATACAAGTAGGTGCAATTTTTTTCCGATACAACTAATATAATGAATAGCTAATATATGCGACCAATGTAGCCATAAATAAATTACTTTGTAGTTAATACTCAAACCTTTGATTATTCCGCAAGGTAAGCACGTCGCGAAGTGGATATTATACATGGACCTAGCTTTTGAATTAACCAACAAGATTTATTAAATTTTATTCAAGTACCATACTTACATAGAAAACTAAAGGACTAAGTAGCTTTAGAGATGTTTACTATTTCTGCTATGGCTCCTATTTAAATGAACATCAAAAATTCTCGCCAAAATTACTGAATTGTACAACAAAATAACATTGTCCCAACCCAACTCTAACCTTTGCTGTAGCTTTATATTTACAAACATTGGGTTTATCAGTAGGAGACATTTTATAACTTTCACGATTTAACGTTAGATTGCCATCGACTATACGGTTCGGAGCTTGAATTAGGACAGCTCTGGCTCCAACCACTGTTTTACTGTATATATATTTATACATACATACATATTCATACATTACGGTATTTTCCATGTGCACTTCATTAAGTTTCCATTTCATATTAGTAGTAAGGCCCGGGAATCTTTCGATATGGTTTGTTGTCGATGTAAAATGACTGAGCGCCCCTAAGGGCCCATTTTGTCTTCGCTTCAAGTTTACTCACTACCCGGTAACAGCTTGTTTACGGCGGACTTGTCGCTTCAGTAATACCAGTATATACCCATACTGTGAGTATATTAAATGGTAAGGGTCGTAGTTTTCGGCTTATTTGGGTAAGTCGTAGACAGCAAGTTGTGGATCACTTACTGATCAATAGAATCTATTCGGCTGTTATTAATACATTCTTCTTCTTCTTTGGGTGCCATCTCCTATCGGAGGTCGGCTATCATTGAGGCTACACGATCACGCGATGTTGTCGCTCGGAAGAGTTCTATATTAATACATATATAACATCAATGTCATGGCAACTCTAATATTTAATAATAACTCCATGAATATTACACTGTATGATTGAAATTAGAATAAAATAGTTATTTTAACATTAATTTGAATACCAAATTTAATTAGACATAACACATAAGCATTATGGATTCATTATACGTATGCTTAAAGGTAATCCACATATTTAGATTTCGTATTCAAAATAAAACTTGCACGTCTAAACATAGAATTCTAACTTATTTTTTCGTAGTAAAAAACCTATCTTTTCCTTAATGCCATATAGACTAAATATTAGACGATATAGCATTTCAGATTCGTAGTGTAAAAATTACCCGTATTTGTTTGTTGTGCATAGATATATGAGTATAACTTTAGAATTTGTTGTGGTACAAATATTTTTCAATTGCTAGATCATTGAATGATGGGACGTAAAAAGAATATCAACTAGCTGCTGTTCTTCCAGGCATGTCGTAAGTGATCAGAGACTAGGGGTATATGGGATCTGTTAGGTGATAGGCTAGCACCCTGTCACTTTTATTCCATATGACATCAAAACCCCAATATACATACATTGTCCAGCCCATTACAAGTATGACTGTTTTAATCTACAGATTTACTGAAATATGTAAATCACTTTAATCAATGAACTTAAAAGAAAGACAACCTAGCAATATTCTATCAGTCTTGTACAAGTAAAAGAAGGGGTAGATATTATTGTTACCTTGATTATTTTAGAATATTATTTAAGTTGGAGTTATTTAAGTTCTTAATAAGAAATTGCCCCTTAAGATATACAGACAACGGAAATTGTTTTCAGATTCAATATTTTGTTTGAAATGTTGAGTTTCACTCGAAAATCCGAGGACATCTTCGAAATTTAAATTGAGGTGAACATTTTAAATTGGAATTAGGGTGTCATTACACTTAAAACACGTTTCCATAATATAGGTGTTAAATTCTTTTATGCTAGTATGAAAAGTTATATTATGTTTAAGTATATGTTATTATATTATGTACGTTTACTTTATAGTGCTTATTACATGGCAATACGAAATGCATTTAATAGATTAGCAATGTACGCGCATATAAGCTTATTACATGGCAATACGAAATGCATTTAACAGATTATCAATATACGCGCATATAAGCTTTTTAATATTTTAGATTATTTTTCATATTACGGTAGAAAAACATTAATAGACTAGTAGCTAGCTTTATTTTCTTAGTATTGGAGATGATTATTAGACGAAACCTCCACATCAGTACATAGTAATACTAGAGGACACCAAGGAGATAATATATCTTCAAGTTTCTGTTCACCCCAACAGTGATTAAAGGCTTGTATTACCCACGCCGTTTACTTGGCCACTCGAAACCTATAGTTCACTCGACAGTTACTGAGCTACAATAATTATTACCTATCCAGAGAGAAATAGGTTCCTAACTGCGGGGAAGTCTATTTAAAACACTACCTAAATAGAACTTATTGTATGAATGGCTCAGTACCAATATTTTTAAGAAATAATATAAATATATGTATACTAAAACTAGCCTGTCAGATTAGACAGAAATCCAGAGACTTATATTACTTACTTATATTATATTAGTCAGTGGTTCAGTATTCCATCTCCGCTGCGAAGGTAGTACTAGTACTAATAAACATATGTATACTCACTAGTATTACTTACTACTTCACTCTGAATTTGAACGACGCGAACTTGTTGAACATGCAGTCACGTAGGCGGCTGCACTTGACGGCGTTGTTGTTTGTTGTCATTCGGTCGGAGAGCCCTTTTTACTTGAAGTATGATTACGAATTATAGTTATAGAATATATAATTTTGTGTAAAAGTTATATTATATCTGTACTTGGTACAATGTTTATTATAAATACATTATTTTGTGTATGTTTATTATTTATTATAAGCAGCTTGTGATAGTTTTCAAATCGGGTGCTGCCGGAGGACCAGTGATGCAGCTTAGCTACATCGTATACTGAGGCAGCAACTTTTCACTGCATTAACGTTTTATTTACATTTATTTTTTCCATGTTTGTGTTTTTGGAATATGTAGTAAATTGTTATATTTCTTTCTAAATACCAGACTAGCACATTGATATATAAATATACGAAGTGAAGTATAATATTTTTAACATATTTAAAATTTTTTATAATCGTATAAGATATTACTAATTATAAACTAGTGGACGCCAATCCTTAACTTTAAATTTTCAAATTCACAAATTCTCACTCTAACTTGGCCGAACAGTATTGTTAGAAAGGGATCTTGTGCTCATTTAATTGCGACCTTATTTCGTAGATCAAAGGGTCCATTTTGTCTCTCAAGTCCCCGCTGTTTGAATTCAGTTAGGGACGGAAATTAAAATAAGAATTACATTTAAAGCAGATTGATTATATTCTTTGTCTCTTTCGGAGAAATTTCAGAAAAGAATTTTGATTGAAATGTTAAGAATAAGCCTGAGATATCAGAATAAATTTAGAGTTTCTTAGAGATCGAAATAAATGGTTCAAGATTTTAAAATAAATATAATAATTAAGTATTATGATCCAATTTATTTATGTGTGAGGCGTTAGTGCAAGGAGATTTATCAAATCTCCGATGTTCTGTCAAACCCATGGATTAAAGGACGTGAATATATATGTATGTAAGGTGGAGATAAAGTCTTGCTTATATTATTTCCTTAGTTACCATTCCATTATAATATTATTATTGAGATTAAACTGGCATTAATACAAAATAATGCTGTCAAGTAGCGTTGAATTTATTCTTATACTTAGACTTAGAATACATAATCACAAAGAAACATTGACCAAATAATGTTCCTTCAATCTTTAGAGCGATGAGCTCACAACCTGTTATCGATTACTCAATTTAATCTATCAGATATCGTACAGTTAGTTATTCTTAACGTGATTGAGTAGATATTAAAGCTATTAAGTTGTATAAACTATATAATCAAAAGCAATACAAACATAAGAGTTAATACTTTACTCATACATACATACACATCTCGCCTGATTCCCTGTAGAAGGGTAAGTAGAGACCATGGGTCCCTATCTATCCCGATCCTGACAATCCACTTTCGCTTCATTCACACTCATAAACCTCCTCATGCACACTCGGTGGTTATAGGTACTTCTTACGTCACCCCTTTTTAATATAGCGTCTATCTGACTATCCTACGTAACCGGCCTTCCACTTCACCCACATATATTCCCTTTATAACAGTATACTCTCATAAGAAATGGAATAACGTTCATAATATTATATATCTATAACAAAAACATAACTCTATAACATTTTATAAGGCCACTTACTAAGCCCCAAACAATTTACGTCGATAATGTTCCGCAAAAAGACATTTTCGCAAACATAAACGGGTAAACAAACAAATATTTCTATACGAAAACCCTTAATGGCTGTGTTTGGGCATCATGACTGGGGGCCTAGTCTACTAATGCTATTTGCTGAGTCGTAGTTCAATATCATTTTAAAAACAGTGTGAAGTTGTTCGTGGAATAACTAAAGTGACTAATTATGCCATTTTTGAGGCAAAATTAGACATTTTTGAAAAATGATGAAATTTAGTAATTATTGAGGCTAAATTAATATATTTATTTATTTCTTAAATGTACGTCACTCTAACAGGTAACCTTTCGGTTACATACTAATTTCAAGGTTGTAATTATGAACAAAGCATTCTTCAATAATAATAATGAATTACAATATATCATTAACAGAAAAAAAAAAATTTTTGCTATAATGAATGATATAATTTGTCATTTTTACTAATCCACTACCAACTTCATACTGTTACTGTAATGATATTGAATTGATATTTTGTAAAAAGCTTTAGCACACTTGGGCCCATGTTCTATTGTTGGTTGGATGCTGGATAAAGAGGCTTTATGGGTGGAAAGAGTTTGGTATTATTTATCTGACTACATCCAAAGGTACAGGTGGTAGAAAAGGGGAGTGAAGGTTGTAGGTTTTCATTCACAGATGGCGCTTGTAGTAGTATAAAATATAATTGTTTTGTTGGGCTCTGATTGTTCGGCTGCTGAGGCGGCTAGAAACATCTTAAATACGAGGCTCTCATATTTGCCTATTTGTTTTTACATAATAATATGCTTGATAAATAAATTGAACAAATTTAGAGATTAATAAACATAGTTCGAAATATTATTTAAAATTGACTTAGTTATAAATATTCCTTTTAAAAAAAAACCGGTATAACGTTAAAATTACGATGTATATTATAATACCATTAAATAATTTTACAAGTGAAAAACGTTGTCGATGTGTTATTTTTTCTTCCCATGCTAGTCTGGGACGTTAAAAGAATGCTAACTAGCTGCCGTTCTTCCCGGCATGTCGTAGAACGCAACTAACTATATACACTAACTACTATAATTATAATTATAGGTGTAAATGGAATCTATTGAGCAATCGTCTAACAGCTTGTCACCACTGTTTCTACTGAAATGACAATCCCTGTATTTGTTAAAAGACACCCAGTTTTAGTAAATCTCCAAGGTTCTGTCCATTAAAGGACGTGAATGTATGTGTATAGACAGGTTTCATTACTATGTTTTTCCTATAGAACAGATGCATGGAAAAAGGATTCTAAAACAGTGTAGTTCAATGGTTGCAAGGTGAAATTCGGAAATAGTAATCCTTTCCGAGCTTGTACCAATGGAAATGAAATGTACTACATTTTCTGACAGCAATACCACGTAAAACATATATGGGAGAGCGAGATAGTGTATTTGGTTTGAAGTTTAGGATTTGAATACAGTATAACTAGATGCAGTTCTTAGAATAAAAGTAAAGTAAAATATGGAAACGTAGTGTAGGACGCCCCCCTGCCAGGTGGACCGATGACCTCAAGAAGGTCGCTGGTAGTGGCTGGATGAGGGCCACGAGTGATCGTGTTTTGTGGCGTACCCTTGGGGAGGCCTACGTCCAGTAGTCGACTAGTACGGGCTGATTGATTGAAAATATGTTATAGATAATTTAATGATACATTAGCGTACGAATATGTTAGCAATATTATAAGAAATAATAATATATACTTATTTCTTTTATTCGAAACATCGAAAATAAGGTCATGTATTATGTTTTGTTAGTTTTTATTATATTCAATGTTATATTCAAATGTTTGTACAACAGAAGAGGCAGGCCCTGCTGAAACTAATTTTAAGATTGTACATCCTATTTACGCATGTGACTTATATAATAAGTATATATTTCTTAAATTTACGTTGACAAGTACCCTTGACACAAGTCTTAAATGTACTTAGCAAGAGACTAGTCCAATTTGTGTAATAGGGTCCAAAGAATTATTATTACATACATACATACACACCACGCCTGATTCTGTAGAGGGGTAGGCGGATATCACGGATCGCCATTTGTACCGATCCTGGCTTGCTGCTTTATTGACACTCATACATCTTCTCATACACATTCGACGGTTATAGGTAATCCTAACGTTACCCTTTATCTTCTTGTTATTAAACAATATACAGCAATACAACTCATAATACCTAAGCATACATGTTAACAATATTAAATGAGCACATGTGGCTAAACGTTCAGGGTTCTGATAATATCTAATAATAGCATACAGGGAATAAATAGGAGCTAGCACATTAGTGGGGAACTGGTAAACGTGACCGCTTTATAAGAACCGCACATTGCCTATCAGGGTATGAGTGTTGCGAGTAAGAAGGACGTGACACTATAATTTTATATTGCTTGAATATATGTTTACTAGTGACCCGTTTCGGCTTTGAACGGGTATAAAATATATAGCCTACTCCACTATTTAATGGATGTTATTATACATATAAACCTTCCTCTTGAATTAATCTATCTATTAAAAAACCGCATCAAAATCCGTTGCGTAGTTTCAAAGATTTAAGCATACAAAGGGGCATAGGGACAGAGAAAGCGACTTTGTTTTATACTATGTAGTATGTTTAAACATACGTACATATATTCACGCCTCTACGTCCCCAACGGGATAACTATCGATAGCCACTGGGGCGATCCTGACAAATCTCTCTTGCTTCACTCAAACGCATTAACCATCTCATACACACTCTTCTGATCTTCACACTGTATACCCTCTTTGAGAAGAGTTTCTTCAATTTGATCTGTAATCTTTGAAATCAATTTATCTCAATGTTTAAGTATCCTTGCAGGCCAGTCAAAGGCTCGGCTGTCTATCTCCGCAATTGCGAAGGTAGTGATTCTATGGCCACCTCGAACTCACGTGTTGATTATATAGTCAGTTCTCAATGTGACAGGTGGTAAGGCATGCCACCATTTACAAGCACTAACTATTACCTGTTCGGGGAACAGGTAGGTTTCCTCACGATGTTTTCGCTCACCATAGTATTATTATTAGGCAGAAAAAACGGATAATATTTTGGTATTTTTTTCTCAATCCTAACAAAACACTTTCGCTTCATTGACACTTCGCTTTAGTAACACCTATACACCTCCTTATACTAACTCGGCAATTATAGTTTACTTCTAAGTCTACTCGTAGATACTTACAAACACTATATCGAGCCTTCCTATACCACAGTCCTATTCCTTAGCTAGTAGCAATTTAGTTGAACCTTTTGCCGGCTTAATGCATTCGAAATGGGCTAGAAAAAATATAGCCGCATACACACACGCCACGTATACATACTTACGCATTGGCGGATTAATCTCTTAAAGGTTGGAGAAATATTTACGTGTCAATGTTTTCCTGCTTAGAATAATACATACATATACGTTCTAGTCCTTAAATCCCTTTCAGTGTGGACAAAAACTTTTTTTGTTTTGGTCACTTTTATTATTAGAGTTCAGATTTCAAAATGGAAATTCGGTTAAATATACTTACTTACTCAAATCCCTCATCAGGAATAGGGCCTTCAACAAAGCACGCCACCTGAACCTATCTTGCGCGATGACTTCAATCTCAGCCCATGGTAAGCCAAGACCGAGAGCCACATTTTCGACGGATCGGCACCAGGTTTGTTTCGGCCTACCGACCTTTCGAGAACCTTGGGGAAACCATTTCAGCGCTTCTTTGTGGGAATGGTATTCTGGTCTTCTCATCCAATCCATCGCCACATTCTTCTTCGGATCTCCACGTCGATTGGCTCCTGGTCTGTCAGCCTCCACAGTTCCGAGTTTCTGATGGTTCGTGGTCAGAAGATCCTAAGGGTCTGCCGGAGACACTTGTTGATAAAATCCTGGCTCCTGGCAGATACATCCCTCATGTACACATCTCCCTTTATACACATTGTCTGCAGAGTTTCTTGGCATTTCTTCTCTGCAGAGTTTGTCTTTACGAAGTGCCATTAGTTTTAGTTTTATTAATCTAAATTGATTTATTTTAAGAATAAGTTTTATATTAATGACATATTTTTTATGAAAAATGTTTTATTTTGACGTTCAATAAGTGATTTTAATATCCTTATTATATATATATATATTTTCATTTCATTTCATTTCTTCACGAACCATGTCCGTATAAGAGGACTGACTGTACATTCGACTCGAATAATCTTATTTTCGTACGACGTGTGATGACTGTGGACTTTCAGACCGGCTTCAGTAGAGCAAACAGCTCTGGCTTTGTTGATATGTGCCCCTATGTCGCCCTTGGTTCCTCCAGTTTGCTCTACAACACTCCCGGGGTAGACAACTGAAAGATAGCGAGCTATTATCAGGTTAATGACTAACGGGACTTATCGCGTATATAATAAAATTAACTTAATAATTATTAATTAAGGGTTACTAAAGGTAATTTTATTAAATCCCGTTAGTTATTAAATCATGAGTATACATCGCGAATCTCTTAAAACTATTATCAGGTGTCATAGTTTAGACATCGACTTTATTTTAACAGTGAAGAATAGTTTTTTTCGTAATCGTATAAGTAATTCTTTTTACCTTTATTATTCCACAAAGTAATCAATAATGTTGCATTTGTCATCATACTATTGGTTTTCTAGATTTTGCCCTAAATTACTTCAAAATACCCAAGTACGGTCCACATAATACAAACATGCATATATTCACACCTCTACGTCCCCAAAGGGATAGGCAGAGTCTCTCAAACGCCACCTGGAACGATCCCGACAAATCTCTCTTGCTTCACTCACACCAACTAACCTTCTCTTACATGCTCTTTTGTTCTTCATACTACGTTACCTTAAGAAGACACTTAATCCAAACAAAAGACAAACGCGTTCACGACCATTACCCCTTGCGGGATAGTCAGAGGTTCAGGTGTCCATTTCCGCAATTGCAAAGGTATTTATTCTATGGCCACCTCGAACCCACGTGTTGACCAGATAGTCAGTACTCGCCACGTACGTGCTGTACTGCCAGCTGAAAATCGGTGGTTCTGCGCAGCCTAGGCCTAGCAGACGCCCACCGAGCTGGTCGCCTTTTGGGATCCCACAATACAATCGCTACAGTTTGGTTGCTTCTTTAATTTTACTTGTTACTTAATTTTGATAAATTTTATTTTAATTTTGTTAAGTTATGCATTTAAATTTAATTGTTATTCAATAATTGTGAAATTTGAGTGGATTCCAATAAAGATTTATTATTATTATTATTACTCAATCTGACAGGTGGTAAGCCATGTCGCCACTCACAAGCACTAACTATTACCTGTTCATGGAACAGGTAGGTTTCCTCACGATATTCAGTACTCACCGTAGTATTCGACGCAATGTCGCAATGTCGCCATTTACAAGCACTTACTATTACCTAAATACACTTAATACTTTAATAAAGTTCACGTTACCTTAATCAACAAAAAAAGGACTAAAACCAAAAACTAAAACATCGCTATTAGAAGTACAAAAACAAGGCACGCCGCAATTCAATTAACTCGGCATCTGTTTTCATCGCAAAATCGCATCTAGTTTCCTGCAATAGAGTTTAAATTGAAACAGCAAGGGAGCTCGGATAATAATGGGAGAGGACACCGTATGGAACGGCAAATTGCTTACAAATGACACATTGCATTAAAGAAAAATGCTGTAAGGGTTAGGGTGCACGCTTACAGGTCGATGGAGAATGCAACAATGTCTTATATTTTCATCGATTTAGAATATCTTATCGTCGTCTTATTTTCTCGGAAATGGCAGAAATTTAGTTTTATGTATTCATATGGTGGTACAATAATAAAGTGTGTGTGATATTATATAGAATCGCTATAGCAAAATTTTTATTCTATTTCGCACCGTAGTCAATGAATGGTTGACCATACGAATATTCATGTGCTTTTCATTTTGGCAAGTCAAAACCTTTTAAGAGCATAATACATATATATTTATAATGTATAGAAAAACATATAATATATAACATATAGTAAAGAAAGTTCCATATCCTTAATAAAACATATTAGCCATTATACAAACTGCGGTTCTTACCAGCATGTTTTATGCTAATAAGTGATCAAGGAGATGTTTTCACGTCGGTTTTGTTCAATCCGAAAGTGATTAACGGACGTGAACGTATATATATGTATTATTCTAAGTATACCTTTAATACCACCTCTTTTTCAATTTTAATTTCTAATACCATTTTAAACATAACCCCGTAAGAAAACAACCTTAAATTGGATTTGAAGACTGGCTAGAACAGTTGTTGCTTCAGGCACGTACTTCTTGAGACCCGTATGCACTTACCGGCGATTCATTAAGGCCACGCTATACTTTCATACTACTGGTGTAGTATGTACTTGCATATATACCAGTATGCATCATGCACGAAGTCCTGAAAAGGGTGGATAATAATCATGGAGATGAATTTGTGACGAAAATAGCATGTCACTTTCAATACATTGGAATTCGATTCTATTTTCGCTTTCTATTATTAATTGTCAGTCTTAAAGTGTTGTTTAATGACCGCATTTCAATGGCATTTATTGTTTTTGTTATACAACTTTCGCTACATACATAACATTACCTCCTAGGTCACTATTTATCATTAACTTTGGGATAGGGTAACATATGAAATATTGGAGACAGGTTCTTGCCCATGGCTCAATAGATTCCTCTACATCTAGTCCCTTAGTCGCCTCCTACGACAAGACTTTTGTGTAAAGTATAACTTAGGAATTTTAGTGATAATGATAGATAGAGTGACGGTAGATTGCCCATAATCGAAAGAAACGTACATGTAACAATAAAAGTGTTTTAAAATATGAATAACTTCAATTCAATACCCATTCACCTTGGCAATCAATCGACGAAAACCAAACTGAGAAACTCGGAGAAACAATCGTCCAACTTCCACATTTAGGTACAGTCGAGTAGAAAAGGGGATTCAATGACCCGATTCCATCGGGGCAGTTATTTATTACTTTTTTGCCAAAGTTTCAGAGCCAGGTACAGTTACCAGGAAAAGTTTCGCCAAATCGTGCCGCGGTGTAATGGACTGTTCCAAGTTAATCCGGTCTTCGCGTGTTTTTCTGGTTAAGATTGCAAATGGACTTGTCCATAATATTATCGATAGTGTATTGTAAAGAAGAATTAGTTTGGTAATGAACAGAGATTGAATGGGGTTGTAATGAGGTACTCAGAAACCATGTTATATATCATGTACATAATATAATTATATACGTATGGATTACCTTTGTATGAGGTTTTTGCTTACTTAATGATTCGGCACTAACGAAATTATAACAATTTAAACTACAAGGCTCCGATTTCAATCCGATACCTTTGCATGTAGTCTTTGTATGTTTTAAACATATACAGTCACGTCCATCAATCCCCCTCACGGTCAACAGAACTTTGGAGGTACTCCTAAGTCATTTTTCAGCATGAATATTGGGGGTTATGACAGGTTGCTAGCCCATCCACCAATTGATTTCATCCTACGACATGCAGGCAAAACCACAGCTGGTTCTTTATATCCATTCATTCAGGCATTCTTTTTACATCCCAAACTACCATGGGATATTTTATATATTATAAAATATAATTCTGATAAAATAAGTCAATGCATTCTGTGTGCATTTCCGTTATTTCGAAATACACTACTAGTATTTGATTAGTATTTGTCTTTACTCATGTATCACAAGCACGTATATATATATACGTACTTCTAGTTATCATAAAATATAGTGTTCACCAAGCGTATGAAAATGTGAAACATAATATTTCTCCGAATTTAGGTGATTCCAATGTCCTTTTGAAGAAACTAGACAAAATATTTGGCCAATAATTGAGAAGGTATACCTTTTCGACGGTTACAGTATCTATTGGCAATATTGTACCTACCTTTTATCCTTTTTCCATTTAAAACGCCCATTCTACCGTGCTACAGAAAAAGGCTTCTGAATATTATGAAAAGCAATTTGTATTTTTATTAACTGACCTGCCCTGCCTTTGATTTGCTTGTGTTCGGCACAAGTTATTGAAAAGGGACTTTATTAAGTCTTCAATATACTATACAATATAATATTAATATATTACACCAATTGAACTAGCCCCTTGCTCAGAACATTTAAGACTTGTGTCAACATATATAAAATAATAATAATAAAAGCATTTATTCACAGCTACATAAACATACACAATACAAAACGTTTACAATTAAAACTTACAAACTAAGGGATAAAACTTGTGCATGTTATTGTCGCAGCAAAAGGGTTCCAACTCAGCTGGGTATGTTGCATTTGATAGCAAACGCAACGCTGGTCTTATGTACATATATAGCATATATAAATCAACGACCAGACTGGGAAGCAGAAGAAAAGCGTAGCCTCCACCGGGAATCAAACCCGAGACCTCACGATTAGCGTTTAGGCGGCTAACCGATCGCGCCACGGAGGTCGTCAAAACTATACACTATTTAATTGTTTTAACAACATATGTATATACACAAAATCATAAATTCATTGTAAATAGCACACAACATTTATTAATATTCATACCTACATACATACATACGCTTCACGACTTGTGTATACACACTCCCTTTTCTATTATGGCAGACTCCCTTTTCATATAGACAGCACTCAACGTGATAGGTAGTGAACCGTATCGCCGTATATAGACACTGGCTATTGCCTATCCCGAGGGATAGGCAGGTTTCCTCACGATGTTTTCCTTCACCGTTAGCGACTGTAAATTATGTACGTAAATGAAATACACATATTTTAAATTTCATTCATTGGTACATGCCAAAGCCGGGATTCGAACCTAGAACCTTTTCTCATAAAAAGTCCGAGTTCTTACCCACTGGGCTACAGCCGCTTACATACATACATATATGTAGAATTATATGCTGTAATTATAGGACTTAAGAAGAATGCTAACTAACTGCCGTTTCCTGCATGACGTAGGAGGAGACTAAGAGATTAAAAGTCACGTAAATATATTGAGCGATGGGCTAGCAAACTGTTACCAAAGTTCCAAATGCCATTACAACCCCAATATTCATGTTAAAAAGTGACCTAACAAATAGTAGTAACCTCTTTAAGGTTCTGTACACGTCAAAAAGGATTCAAAGACGTGAATGTATACATAGGCCCATTTTACATTCATACATATGTAACAACGGCATAGAAAGAACCTAGAAACTGTAACGTCTGCTCATTCACCTTTACTAAATGAGGTTGTAATTGCATTGACATGGAATATTGCTGACAGGTTGCTAGCCAGTAGCTCAAAGCCCCAATGACCTAGTTTTTAATGGACTCCTTGCTAGGAAGAATTACAGCTAGGTTGCTTCTGATGACATGGCAAGAAGAAAGTCAGCTAGTTAGCTTTCTATTTAAAAAGACTAGCCCAGGATTGTATATGTCGCATGATGATTTGATAATTCGAGTTTTTGCAATAAACCTAGGTATTTTGCGAAAACACCGATAATAATTGGACAATAGTGATCAATTATTACAAAAGCGTTGGAGTAAGCGCGTCCTGGAATGGAGACCTAGACATCTAAAAAGAAGTGTCGGCAGACCACCTGCCCGATGGTCTGATGATCTGTCGAAGGTAGCTGGCTCCCTCTGGACTAGAAAAACAGAAAACCGTGCACAGTGGAGGAAGATTGGAGAGGCATATGCCCTACGGTGGGCGAATTAGTTAGTGCTGTAAAGAAGAAGAAGATTACAAAAGCGATTCGCTTCTGAGCTTCACACTTCGCTCGGCTCGTGCATTTGGTATCATAATACTAACCTAACCTACTTAGATTTCTTTTTATAGGTAACACAAGGATAAGGAATGATCATTGTCTAATTATCCGTGTTTTTGCGAAAAGCCTAGGTTTTTTCCAAAAACTCGAAATAATAAATCATCCAGCGACATACATATATAAAATGAAAATCAATTTGTATTTTTACTAACTTACCTTGGGAAGTTGCTTTACCTTTTTCTTTGATTCGTTTGTATTAGGCTCCAGATATTGAAAAAGGAATCTTAGGATTCCGGAAATTGGGTCTTGAATTCTTAGAAGTCTTTTAAGAAAAAGACAAATCAATTAATATTTGTAATATCTTTATGAGAATGAAGTTAACCATGTATCTTAAATAAGGTTGATAAAATAATGCGTTATGAAGAAAATTTTACAATTAAATGTTCAAAAACACGTATGTCATTAGTAGCTGTCTTTCTTTACAGGTCTCTCAAAAGTTTAAAACAAGACTACAGATTATATAGATTTCATCGGTCAATGAACTAACAACCATACATTCATACATCACGCCTGATTCCCTGTAGAGGGGTAGGCAGAGATCACGGATCGCAATTTGTCCCGATCCTGACAGAGCGCTTTCGATTCATTGACATTCATACATCTTCTCATACACACTCGGCGGTTATAATCACTTCTCACGTCACTAACAAGCAATATACTAAAACAATAATACAAACCACAATCCACTATAAAAACACATTACTTATCATTCTTTAAGATCCTTAAACAACACCAAACAAGCAGACGAAACTATGTCCCATAAATCTAGATAGAACTGCTTATTACGTCATAATACTAGTGCTATCTTACACTCACATATTCGACCGCCTATGATGTATGCGCTTAAAAGGGCATAAATTTGCGGATGCAGTTTTCCAACTGTCAAAGTTTGTGGCTCCCTGATATATAGTGGTTGTCTGATAGGGGATGCGAGTGTGCTGTTCTTTGCATGTTGTTAAGATTGGTGTAATTGGTGTTTAAATGCTTGTGGTGTGGTGTGAAAAATTTTTTTTTTTGAGTTTTATTAAGTGGTTTTATGATCCTTATATTGAATGAAAGGATATTTATTAAATATTATGTAATGTAGTTTTAAGAGATTCGCGACTTATACTCATGATTAATAACTAACGGGACTTATCGCGTAAGTTTTTATATAATAAAATTACGTCGAAACGTCGGGTTAATAAAGGTAATTTTATTTAGTTAGTTAGTTAGTTAGGTTAGTTACTAATCATTTTGTAATGTGGTGAAAAAGTAACTGTTTCGTTTGATATCAAATGTTTTTTATTATTTTGACTTTTAATGTGTGGTTTTATAATGCTTATATTAAATGAAAAGATTTTCGGTTAATTTCATATCATAATTATAAAATGCACGCAATAGAGTCACCCTTTGCCATTACGGGGTAGTAGCAAAGTGTCGAGTGTCGATCTCCGCAGTTACGGAGGTAGTAATTCTATGGACACCTCAGACCAGATACCAGCCTCAATTTGATAGTTGGGAAGCCATGTCGAAAACGTTTGTCTCATTAATATTTAAATCATGTCTCATATTGTTATAAATATATGTAGCAGGAAGGGTAGAAGAGCATGTATGAGAAGGTTAATGGGTGTGAGTGAAGGAAGGGAGGTCTGCCTTTCCCCTTAGAGACGTAGAAGCGTGAATATATGTATGTCATGTTATATATTGTTATGTGTTTTGTATGTCCCTGTTGGTTGCCATAGCCAAAAGAAATATGAAGAAACCTGCCTTTTCTACAGCATATGTAGATGTTAATTAAAAAGGACACATCAAATATAACCTTGGGAGCTGAATTAAGAATTGTAGGTTCGATGTAGTCATTATGAAGATAAAAGATTCATTTTTTAAACTCTAACTAGTCAATAAGGGTTAGGTATTTTATAAGCAAATTATATTATAGCAGATAGTAAATAATAAATGGAATAATATTCGATCTTTGGTGATGATATACATATATATTCAAGCCTCTACTTCCCTTACTACATAGGCGTATATTATTGATATATAGTATAGCCGTAATTGAATTGAATCTAACAAATCTCTCTTGTCTCACTCACACCAATGAACCTACTTACATACTCTTCTATTCATTATTCTAAGTTGAAAACAATACAAATTCCAATTGCTTCAATATTCACACCTTGCACGACCTTATACGCTAAAATACTCTCACATACGAAATTATTTCCGTACACATATCTGTATCGCACCAATCCTGCGATATTAAACCTCCATTCGGTCCGGAATGAGTTAAACCGTCAATTTTCGGGTTGTAAATAAGCCATAGCTACAATCCACCATAAATTACCCGATCCCTTTCCCCGCCAAAATGCAATATCGTCATAACTCCGCCATGTGTAGAGGCACATTGCCTGTAATGGGCTGTGGTGGAGAAAAGAGGTAAATAGAAAAAGTTATTTTCGGTTTTTTTTATAAGATTAAGGTAAACATTTTGGTAAACATTGGTATTATTCAAATATATATAATTATCTTTATTAAGTGGGACTCAATAATAAAGACAGTTACTAGACGCCAAAAATTTTATATTTATAAAAGGTTAACATCAAAAAGACAGTTTTTAATAATACTATTTTGTGCATATTGAATATTTGTAAAATTTGTTCACAAGAATTATTATTAAGTAATTCATTTGATTCTGTTGAAGAAAGATTTGTGCTCTATTTCCCTTGATTGATAATGAACAAGTAATGACCCACAATAGCTCGCTTAGCGAGAAATAATATAATCGAGGTTCTGTCACACCTAAACAAATGAAATTTTGAAACGATAACGCCTATATCTTTCAGTTTCATCACAGATATAAGAATACTGCACCATTAAATTATTTTTTTATAAAAAAATTACAAATCTAGAGCTGCTATAAGAATACTGCACCATTAAACTTACCTTTATTTACAAAATAAGAGTTACACCCTTCCCCGCACAAACCCACCTGTTTCCCATATTGATCGTGTATCCACCCTTGGATTTGCGAGATTCGCAATACGTTTGGAATGTTATTCTTTCGCTAAGAAAGGGCAGGGGCCATTTTATATTCTGTGGAGAGGAGGTCATTTTCCTGGAATTTTCATTGGACAACAGTGTCACGTAGAAAAAAGCGTTTTGTGACGTTTGAAGAGGCTTCGATATTGTGTTTGTAGAGACCTTAGCTTTATAGTCGATAGAAGACATACATATTATTAGTTTTTATTGCATACAGATAAATTCGTAATGTTAGTGGTAGATAATTAAATGAGATTTTCTCGATCTGTGTACATGATTTTTATTTGGTTTATAACCATACATATTTTGCGGATATCGTTTGCGTTTGCGTTTGCGGTTACAGGTACTTATAGAACTTTTTTAAAAAGAGTTTAATTTCCCATTTTTTACAGTGTAAAACATTATACAGATACTTACAAATTGTTGGAGTGTGGTTAATTTCATTCGCATAGAGTTATGATTTTTATTCAAAAACTTCTCTTTTGTTTTTTTATTTATGACTCTTCACGTCATATCATTCAATATCGATTATGTGATACTTTTACTCTTATGGTAATACTTACAACAACCTTAATTTATCAAAATGAATACTGCCCTAGGGATTTTCCTACAATATTTTAATTTCTACATACGTAATAATTTCAATACCACACTTCAAACATTCAACTTCAAAGCAAACACATATTAAACCTAAAACATAGCAACACTAAGCCCTTACCGTGCTCAAGCCAAAATCCAAGTTTTCATTGGCAACACAAGATAAATGGCCGTGAACCGACCCAATTATGAAGATGAATAGACCCCTGAGGAACTTAAGCCTTCCCCGACTCATTTGTGAGTTATTCCAACTTATTGACTGGATTTAACAGGGATTCCCAAAATTCGTTAAGTTTTGACCTCCTTTGTAAGTTATAAGCCTTGGAATACTTAGGAATTGTAGCTCGCCCTATAGATTTAGGTCTGGTTATAATAACTAAGCTTTTCTGGGAAATGTATATTAATTGTCGCGTGTTAGTCTGAAACGTTAATAAAAGGGTTACTGTAATTTTTCTACCGCCATCTATTGGAGCAAATTATGACCACTGGTCAATTGATCGAGGTGGCTATAGAAATTCTACATTCACAATTGCGGGGATGGAAACCTGAACTCGTGAAATCGTTTGTCTTTTTTTCTTTGTCTTTTGATCAATGCAATCTGTTGGATGAAGGAAAACTATTTACAATTTTCTTCTGAATCCCGATAGTAAAGATAGACCAAAAAGATATTATATGTATTTTTGTGATTCTGTCCACATCGAAACGGATTAAGTGCTGTTTATAGTTATTTTTAAACACTCGCGATTTATACTCATTTTATTTAGTATGTGAGACCGGGTCATATCACGATAAATTAATAAAGATATCTGATTACCTTTATTTTGCCCGACGTTTCGACCCAGCTGCATAGGCCGTGGTCGCGGGAAGACTAGCTCTAGTCTCAGCTAATGTCTGCCTACCCTCACAATTTTTGTTAATCCATAGCACGACACACTACACTCACACTATCTAAAATAAAGGTAATCAGATATCTTTATTAATTTATCGTGACGTGACCCGGTCTCACATAGTAAATAAAAAGTGATGTTTATATTTATAATTTGTATGTTTTAAGTACAATCTAAATATATACTGCTACTATCATGGTACTTAAAATGAATTTAAACTCTGCCTTTCCCAGAACAACGTAAGATACGACTAAAGGACAAAGGATCGATAAAATTCTTACATATTATATAAAATAAGTACTATTCATAAATTCTTAACCTAATCAACAGATAGAATTTCCTGAAAGATTATACCGAAAAGTTCTTTAAATTGTTTGTTCGACTTTTTCCACTTCCAAACCTGACCAGCCAAACCGTATTTCTTGTGCAAAGGCATGTCAACCCTTCAGGCTCAGTTACATACAACGAGAACACAGATTGAGACAAACACAACTCAATCAGGATACGGCGTGACTGCGAATACGGAATTGCATTTGTCTATGCAAATCTAGGGAAAATAAACTTTCATGGGAATTGCATAACCAGCTGCCAATATTCTCAAGACTATTGTTGTACATACATACACATCACGCCTGATTCCCTGTAGAGGGGTAGGCAAATACGGATCCCCATTTGCCCCGATCCTGACAGACCACTTTCGCTTCATTGACACTTATACATCTTGTCATTTTCACTCGGCGGTTATAGGTACTCCTAACGTCAACCTTTATTGTAAAAAGGGTGACTATAGTTGTATTGTCTATAAGTCCAAAAGAGGGAAAATATGGTGAGGAAACCTGCCTACCTGTTTCCCCAACAGGTGATAGTCAGTGCTTGGTGCCACCTCCGTGGTGCGATTGGTTATCCACCTGAACGCCAATCGTGAGGTCCCGGGTTCGATTCCCGGTAGAGGCAGAGTTAAGAACTACGCTTTTCTTCTGCTTTCCAGTCTGGTTGTTAATTATATATACTATATATGCATTTATTTATAAATGACTATATTTTTGAATATAGACGTTGACTAGTACCCTTAACACAAGTTTTAATGAACTTACTAAGGGGTTAGTTTAATTGGTGTAGTAGTGTCCCTAATATTATTATTATAATTGATACTATTTGGCCATAGAAAAAATAACACTAGATAAAGGTTTTGAAATTATTTATATGTAAGTTATATTGCTTATGACATTAGTACTTAAGACAGTCAGATAGACGCTATATTTAAAAAGGGTGACGTAAGGAGTACCTATAACCGCAGAGTGTGTATGAGAAGATGTATGAGGGTAAATAAAGCGTAAGTGGTTTGTCTACAGTCTGCAGGGAATCAGGCGTGATGTGTACGAGTATGTATGTATGACATTAGTACATTTATATTTTATGCTTGATATCCATTTACTCATATTTTCTTAATTCATTCATTATAATATAAAATGAGTAAGGGTTTAAGTTATTATATTATCTGAGCTACAACCTTAGATACTTTGCAACTACCTACATACACCCGTTGACATAATGTTCTAAGCACATATCATGTAAGCTTAAACGAGGATTGAACCAAGTCTCCAAGATACGCAGTCTACTAAAACAAAGGATAGGCTTAGCCGGTACTGAAACACAGACGACGCTGCGGGGTTAGGTTAAATACTTTTGCATAAAAATTAGAGTAAAAAAAAAATCGTAAAATAGGATTAAACATACACGTCATTTCGTACTTTTGGGCGAAACAATTAAACACAATCAGTCTTAGTAGAATATAGTAAAGGAGAAATATTTATGTCATTAAATATATTATACTTAACAACTCTCTTATGCAGTCAAAAAGTTGAAATGGTATTTGAAGAGTACTTTGGTTAAAAAAAATTATTCTATGTATTGTTAGTATCCAACTCCAATCAACCAAATATGTATATGATTTTTGTTACTGCCTCTATGTGCTTACTGTTGTAAGGCTATTTCGAGGAATAGGAATAATTTATATCATTGTTTGCCCTCACCGTAGCATTGACGGGTTTCGCATGTTGAACATAATATGTACATACTCGTGTAAATTCAATTCAGAGCTGCAATTTTCATACATTATTTAAAACATAAAGGTATTTTTGCTAAATAGTACAAAATATTTAGGATTCATTATTGACTGTCTAGAGATATGTAAATTTATTATTATCATGATTTATTTATAATGTCTATTAGTTGGCAACATACATACGAATCTACAGTTTACTTTTTACATAGTCCTAATCAAAATCAACAAAACCACCACAACTTCCCTTTCAATGCCAGCCGACCCTAACTCTACTCACATGCCTCAGGCTTCATACATTTTTCCTAACAGACTTTGGCTCATTATTCCCGAGTACTCTTCGCCCGTACCGATGGATAGTAGCGTTTAGTCAACAAAAAATGAAAGCAGCTCTCAAGGCTTCTCACAAAGGGACGGAGTGAAAGGACGGCTCCAAACGGGTCCCTGGTGGTTTGGCTGGGTTCTGTACGGTTTTGGGTTTTGAATTGTTGAAAAATGTGATAGGAAGGTAATTTCGTGCTTGTTATTGCGAGACATAACTTGTGATATTAATACGTTTTCTTTCTGTTTAAATTTTACAGACTCTTTTTATTTATATGTATCATTGCTAGATATATTTTTTTCGATTTAGTAACATTTTAAGGCATCTTCATTAAGATGTCAATTAAGCAATCAGCCATAGGAATTTCCTATAAATTATCCTTATAGTGGTCAATCACTCGTGAGCTTCTTCGAATCAATATTTTATGATAATCTTCCGTAACCTGGCTATATTGTTAAAATATTAGATAATGGTTCATGTTATACATCGATTAATATTCTTTTTTGATTTCTGCTAAACTCTTTTTTTATTTTTTTATTCTTTAATATGCCATTCACCACTAAGGTTATGTCGGCAAAAGTACAAACACTAATGCCAAGGCGTTTGCACTTCTTGTTATTCCGTCGCCATGGTTATGCCAACGCCGCTATAACCGAAGAAAAACGAGGTTGAAGCTCCAATTCTTCTCTTCCTTGTTCTTCAGTTTGTTCCAGTTGAGGATCCAAATCTTATCAAAGCGAACATATTTAGACAGTTTGGCATCACAATTGACTAAATATTCTACTGAAAATAAATATTTGTATTTTCAACTTTCACTGAGCTGCTGACTTTGTTGAAAATCCATAGACGACTGATGATAAGCAGTTAATATGCTTAATTCTAAGACATGACTTGTGATATAGATACGTTTTTGTACTACCATATGTATAGGTCCTGCGTTATCGGTTAACCACGAAGGATAGTTAAGAATTACGCTTTTATTCTGCTTCTCAGCCTATTCTTTGATTATATGTTATATCTATATAATTATAAGCGAAAGAAGTACCTATAACTGTCGAGTGTGTATGAGTGTCAATGAAGCGAAAGTGTTCAGTCAGGATCGGGACAAATTAGAATCCGTGATTTCTTACCCTTCTATAGGGAATCAAGCGTGATGTGTATGTATGTAATAAGCATTCTATTAAATATACGTAGACTAGTATCCTTAACACAAGTCTTAAATGAAATAACCTAGGGCTAGTTCACGAACTAAATATAAAGAGGACTCGGCGAAAAGAGCGGTCCCCGTTACGAGGTACAAAATCAAAAAAAATTTTGTCTTACAAAATGGCGTGTTTTAATTGGTTGTAATATCTCCCCTCCATCTCGCGTACCTCGTCTCAATGCCAATGCCTCGCTAGTTTCCAAACAAATATTGCGTAAGGCCCACTCCTCTTTTTATTTACTCCATGGGCTAGTGCAATTGGTGTACCAAATATCATAATTTTAGTATTAATATCTTACCCCATACTCCGACCTTGCGCGACGGTACCCCAAATGATTGCAACCTGGGGCTTGCTAACTATAATTGCGCCTTCAGGTGGAAAGCAGCGTAAAAGGACACTCAGGCACAAAAGCGAGAAAGCCATTCAGCGTTTGAGACCCCTGACCCTTATTACAAGGGATTAAGGGCTAAGTTTAGCAGGGCGGATAAGACGTTTTGGTTTGGAAAGGAATGTCTGACGTGTGATTCTGATGTTGTAATGAACTGCAATGTTTTGTGTTGGTTGGGGAGTTGAAAAGGTAATCAGCTGGTTTCTAGGCAAGATTATGCGTATAGAACATACATACATACACATCACGCCCGATTCCCTGTAGAGGGGTAGGCAGAGATCACGGATCCCCATTTGTCCCGATCCTGACAGACCACTTTCGCTTCATTAACATTCATACATCCTCTCATACACTCTCGGCGGTTATAGGTACTCCTAACGTCACCTTTTTTCAATATAGCGTCTATCTGACTGTTATATATCTAATTAGGCCGGCTCCTACGTAACCGCCGCCGGTGTATAGAAAAGTGTGTGATAGGCTTTTAGTGTTTAAAGAATTCCCCTACAATTATACATGGATACACTTCACGCTCGTTTCCTGCAGAAGGATCGTAGATCTCCATTTGTGTTGTTCCGACTTCCTGTACTAACCAACCTTAGCCTGGATACACATTCGGTGGTCATAGTTACTTCAATTAAAATGACTCTATCATTCTTTTTTCTTGATATCTTTAATTACGACCTATTTCTGTAAATATCTACTGTCACAGTTAATTATTACATAAGTTTAAAGTGACATTTCCGTACATACCAAAAATGTATTAGCAAATTTCATCATTTGGTGTCGATGATCTCTTAAGCTCGTAAAAACCTCAAAAAGGTTAACAGTCTTGACGTTTATGCAGAAGGAAATATAATTTCCAGGAATAACTTTCCCAAAATCTAATTTCCGGGATTTGAACCCGCTGGGAACAAAAGCCTCGAATCGAAACTTGTCGGTTGAATCGAATCTTGATATTATTTTACTAACTTAAAGTATGTATATGACTTAATAGTTTAAAAGTACTTTATTAATAGTAAAGTTGTTACTAAATGTTACAGGTCGTCATTTAGAAGCCCTATTTATTCTACATACATACATTCCACACCTACATATTATATTGACGTCTCTACGTCACCAACGAACGATCCTGACAAATCTTTCTGGCTGCACTCACACCCATTGATTTAATAATATATTTTTGACATTATTTCACCAATTGAACTAGCACCTTGGTAAGTACATTTAAGACTTGTGTTAAGGGTACTAGTCAACGTATATTTAAGAAATATATACTCGTACATGCTATACTTATATAGATAAATACATATATGGCATATATAATCAACGACCGGACTTGAAAGCAGTAGAAAAGTGTATTTCTCAACTCTGCCACCACCGGGAATCGAATCCGGGACCCCACGATTAGCGTTCAGGTGTCTGACCGATCGCGCCACGGAGGTCGTCAAATTGATCTTATATTACTCTATCGCCCATAATATCAAAAGTAATATTAGGTTAAAAGTTGTATAATTTATAATTTTAGTTCTGAACGGATTAGACATAACCATATAATGAATATAATTCTTGTTTAAAAATTAATAATAAATTAATCCAAAATTATCAGTACAATACCTTAACGCAGGGATACATACATGTATTGTCGCCTCTACGTTCCCAACGGGATAAACCGAGACTACCAATCGCCTGGAACGATTCTGACAAAATTCTCTTGCTTCAAACATACTTATTAACCTTCTCATGCATGCTCTTCTATTCTTCACACTACGTATCCCGTGAGAAGAATGAATTACGCAGAAATACATTTCCCAATTATTCAGAATGTAACTTTTCGGAACAAAAGTGCACAATCATCAGATCAAAGACCCTATTGCATGTATTCCGAAAATCAATAGCGGCAGCTTAACTCTGTCGGAATGTGTAAACAAGCATACATTCTAAGCACAAAAGTTGCGAGTGAATTTCCTGTGGAAATACAACGAGCAACAACCAAGGTTTACTTACTAGCGACGTGACAGATCTAGAGATATTTATCTGTCCTTGTCAAACGGAGGGAACAAAGGAGGTATTTGGCACCAGAACTTATGTCCAGATAACAGTTCCCGAGCAAGATTGATTTACCAAAGGCTTTGTGAAACTTTCGGGTAGGCTTCTAATCTTGTTGCGTACGTGCGATTTGCTAGTTCGGTTTGGCAGGCGCTTTAAAATACATCACTTACATACCCATGTACGTATGTTATATGGAGCGAGTAAACATTTTTGTTTACGACTTTTATAATTGTTTTTTTGCTTTTTGTGATTGGATTGGTTGTACTAACAGATTAATTTCAAAGTTTAGTTTTAGTAATTTGAGTGTTTGTTAAATGTATTAGCAATTTTAATATATTCATAGCAATAGCGTTAATTCAGAATATTTGTAACTAGCTATTGGGTACAATAAATTTTAAATATCACGCCCGTCGGCCCCCAACTGAGGGGCAGAGATAACATATACCCATTATACCTTATCCTAGCAAGTCAGGTCGACATTATTGACATCTATACATATTTATACTCACTCGGCGGTTATAGCAGTTCAGAACGAGTATATTCTCAATTTGATCACTATATGACATTGACCTATTACATATAGAATTTGCTGGAAAGATCGGCAGATATTTAAATTAAATTTACGTCCCAAACCAATTAGGAACAAAACTTAGTATTCATGTTCAATCCCTAGGGAGGTATAATACCTACACGATACTAAGTAATTAATTGGATTATAACTTCGTCATCCCTCTATGTAGTGGCAGTTGGGTTAGTGTTTATCGATAACTTCTGTGTATGCAACATATACATCACGACCAGTTTTATATAGCGGGATAGGGAGAGTATAGTATGCTTTTTCATTTAATAGCTACAGTTATCGAGCGTAGGAACATGTGACAATGGAAATGAAGTTTTGATATTCTATGTACATTATCGCAATCAAAATGTGTTTAATAACTAACGGGACTTATCGCGTATGTTTTTATATAATAAAGTTACCTTTATTAACCGACGTTTCAGCTACGTTGCAGCAGCCATGGTCACGGGCAGACACAATTACGCGATAAGTCCCGTTAGTTAACTTATTAATCATGAGTATAAATCGCGAATCTCTTAAAACTATAAAATGTGTTTGAGTAATGTAATATTTTTTACTACGGTGAGTGAAAAATCGTGAGGAAATGTACCTGTTCCTCAAACAGATAATAGTCAGTGCTTGTAAACGGCAATACAGCTTACTATCTGTCGCATTGAGTTTTGACTATCTGGTCAACACGTGGGTTTGAGGTGGCCCTATAATTACTACCTTCGCATTTGCGGGGATGGACACCTGAACTACTCCGCGAGGATTAATGGTTGTGAAAGCGTTTATCTTGTCTTACCTATATAAGTATAAGTACTTCAAATTAATCACTATAGAACGGTTCAGTCAGTTCCTCACTGTTTAGGATTGGTAACTGACTGTCTTAGCAATTGAACAAACTTGAAAGCGTAATTGTAAAATTGTCTTTATCCTGTCATTGCTTACTCACGACATAATATAACAATTTACAAAACATGCATCTCTGTAGTACTATTATTTATGACAAAAACAGTAACAAAGTACTAAGTAGCAAGTAGTCAGAGTTGTTCATTCTATGGCCACCTCTAACTCACATGTTGACCAGATAGTCAGTACTCAATGTGGCAGGTGGATAATCACGAAATAGAACAATTTAAGACCTCCATCCCACATTTTTTACATATTTATATGTGTCAACCGTATAACTGTTTGTGTCTGCGTATTTGAAAGAATGCTAATTAGCTGCCGTTCTTCACGGCATGTCGTAATAGCTGATTGAGCTACGCCGAATCACTGAGCTATAGATTTTATCGTGTTATTGTTAATTTTATATTATTATTTATTTGACAACCTCTGGTGAATTGAAAAACGCTAATTGTAAGGCGGGACCTTGTGGATACAGTTAAGCACTTCTCTTTTCTTCTCCATACAAGTGTAGTCATTGATTTATATATGTATTTATTAATACTCTTAGCATAAGTTTTAAACGTACTTAGCAAGGGACCAGGTCAATTGGTGTAAGATGGTCCTACAACATTATTTTAAGGACTCCATGTTTCTATAGCAAGAGTAACCCGGCATACAAATTGTGTGGTCCCGACAATTTTCATACGATGTTTCCTGAATCTAAAGTCGGCAGTATTCCTTTATAGTTACTAAAGACAAAAGCCTTTATTCAAAGTCAATTACTTTCTTTTCGAATAACAGAACTGAATCACACGGTCTGTACTACTATTTGTAAGTAATTGTATGTGTAATTATATATGTATTATTTTATTTTATTATTTATTATTTCTAGATTTTATATCTTAATAGAGTCATCGCGGTGGTAATAAAGTCTAATTTCTATATATTTATTTACATATATTCACGCTTTACTTCCGCAACATGATCGACTATAAATTGCCGCCTTAAACGATCTTGACACTATTTTCTTCTTTTTATTAAGAACAGACGCCTGAGTACTAAATACTCTGTATTGTAACTATTACAAAACTAATTTACAATTTCCTAAAAGACGCCTTTTAAATCAAGCCGTTTATCATCCTGAACACATAGTTATATATATTTTAAATATGCTTGTAATATTTTACAACACTACGATTAAGATAAAAATCTTTCCTAACAATTAATCTTTTATTACATACTTCTTAATTACGTTTACCGTTGGATAAGGCAAAAATATTTCGACAAGTATCCTTGACAAGGTAGTCAGAGGTTTATGGGTCAAGTAATCAAATTTAAACATATTATGTCACTCAAATTACTACCGTGCAGTCAGTGACCATATTTTAAGGTGTTATACTGTCGTTATATACTAGCACCAATTATATTTTCTGTCTTTATACCCACCAAATAGGCTTAATACTAAGAGTGGTAAATAGGAAAAATAGTAGGGCGGTTACGCAGGGGTCGGCCTAATAAGACATAACAATCAGATAGAAGCTATATTGAAAAAGGGTGACGTTAGGAGTACCTATAACCCCCGAGTGTGTATGAGTGTCAATGAAGCGAAAGTGGTTTGTTAGGATCAGGACAAATGGGGATCCGTGATCTCTACCCCTCTACAGGGAATCAGGCTTGATGTGTATGTATGTATGTACTAACGTAGGGACATAAGTTAAGACTAAAATGTTATATTATCTGTGGTTAAGACTATTATAAAACATCGTCTTTGTACAATTAGCATTTACTCTTATCTTAATATGTAAGTAAATAACACTATTTGCTTGAAACAAACTCATTTTAATTATGACAGTATTTACCGCCTCAAGTAATGAGATAGTAAGAATTTATTCATTACACGTTTACTTCAGTAAGAAATATTAGTTGTGACAGTTACTAAGCTAGTGTGAAATCATTATTATCAGAACAATTTTCTGTAATTTAAATAGGTAATTTATTACAGTTTTTTTACATATATGTAAATTCTAGTACAGGAATTATATCGTTAATAACAAATTATATATCTCATTTCAGAATCAAAAGTCAAGAAAAAACCAAAGCTCAATTCACCTCAAAACTACAAAACCAAAATCTTATGGAGTCTTCTCAATATAAAAACCATACCTCAACCTCACACACATTCAAACATGGACCTTCCCTCACCAACCGAAGGTTTAAATTTGGTTGAAAAGCCAGAGACGAGGATCTATACAAAAAGATGGTACATACTCGGTTTGTATGTGTTTTACATGCTCTGCAATTCCGCTCAATGGCTTCAATACTCGATTATTCCTAATATTATAGCGAAGTATTATAAAGTGACGAATTGGCATGTGAATCTGACGTCATTGGTTATGATGGCCTGCTATTTGCCCCTGGCTTTGCCTGCTGCTAATTTGATGGATAAAATCGTGAGTACTATTTATTTACGTGTATAATTTATTTTTATGTATGTTAAGCCTTTTGGGTACTCTGAAGCTTGATTATCAACGGTTGTATGTAATAAGGCTTCGATTACTTGAACCTCTGTTCACCAAAAAGTCAGGACCCAATGTCAAAAGGATTGGAAAACAGGTACACGAGTTTTTTTACGGTTTTTTTCTCTGAAAAATATAGTATTCCTCAAAATGTTAAAGTGTACAATCTGAGACATGAAATTTTTATTTTACTACTTAAGCCGGTTTATTATATAACTGTAGATACTTTATTCACATCTTATTAAATAAGTACAAACCAAAAAAAGAAAACTTAACTATATAACACTAAGTATTATTATTGTATATCTAATTATGAGAATTTATACCAGTGAGATGACATAATTGTTAAATATTAATTAATATTAATAATTATTAATATTATAGCTATTTATTTTCAGTATGTTCTTCTGAAATTGCTTGAAAAATTTTTTTTTATACCTTGCCTAGTAAATAATGATATGTGAAAACAATGCTTTCTAGCTGCCGTTCATCCTGCCATGTCTTACGAGGCGACTAAGGGACTAGAAGTAAATGAATTCTATTGGACGATTGACTAGCAATCTGTCACCAGTTTTGCCATATGACATCACAGCCCCAATATTTATGCTAAAATATATCCTACGAGATACTAAATGTCTGAGGTTCTGTCCACCCCGAAAGGGATTGAAGGACGTGAACATTATATAAACATAACATAAAACATAACATACGCTTCACGACTTGTGTATACACACTCCCTTTTTATTATGGCGGGGTAGTCAGAGGCTTGAATGCCCATCTCCGAAATTTCGAAGGCATGTTATGTATGGGTCATTCGAAGCCCGCGTATCACTAGATAGACAGCACCCAACGTGATAGGTAGTGAACCGTATCGCCGATTATAGGCACTGACTATTACCTATCTTAAGGAATAGGCAGGTTTCCTCACGATGTTTTCCCTCACCGTTACCGACTGTAAAGGAAAAACATCGTGATGTATATATGTATGTATTTAATTATACATTTACCTATTCCAGAGTCTAAAACACACAGCTATCCTAGGGTCTACATTAACAGCTATAGGGGCCTGGATTAAAGTCTTTTCAGTATCCCCAAACAGGTTCTATGTGACACTAGGAGGTCAAACCGTGGTGGCGGTAGCCCAGGTATTGATGTTGAGTGTCCCTCAAAAGTTATCCAGTATTTGGTTCGGGGAACGAGAGGTAAGGAAGAGGAAAGTATTTTTATACGGTACTCTTTATATATTACCATAGAGACAGAGGTTAGATACCCCACTATGTTACAGATAAGTTGAAGTAAAAATTCAATACTACAGGAATTAACGAAGGCTTATATGTATGTTACTGTAGGAACCACAGTGTCCTACAGGAAAAGAGGAAGCTTCCTACCTGGACAGGTGTTCGTCCAGGCTAATGGCCTGAGTTGGAAATTTGTATATATCTTGTTTCCGATAAATATTTCACTTGCGCGTTCTAGGAATTGATTTGTGTGCAATTATTATTTTATATTCTTGGCGGCGTCATCTGTGGTAATTATGTTTAACTAATTGCAACCTAGGATTACTTAGGTTTCTCTGTGTGTGTGGCGCTCTAGAGGTCGCCACAGTACTCCCCTTCTTATAAGGTTTTTGCGTCATTTGTTATTGTCGTCATTGCTCGGCTGTTGTCACTGAATCAGCAATTCACCAGGCGGTCAGTGGGTCGACTCATATTACCTGAGAGATTAGGAACAGGTAGGGTATTTCTGCATTCGTTGCTCCTAGTATCTCGTAACTATTCCTCGTTTTTGACTTCAATATCTTCAATGTATGTACATTGGGTCTGTTCATCACGATATGTATATTATCTTCACGACGGTTTTACCAGCACATCGGTTTTTGATCACGTTGGGTTGCATCATCACGTCGGGTTGCATCATCACGTGGTGTTGTGATCACGTCGGGTTTTACCAGCAGAAGGTTGCATCATCACGTGGGGTTGCATCATCACGTGGGGTTGTGATCACGTCGGGTTTTCATCACGTCGTCAGGGTTTTTTGATCACGTCGGGTTTACCAGCAGAAGGTTGCATCATCAACGTCGGGGGTCCACTGAGTCCTACGGAAAAGAGGAAGCTTCCTACCTGGGCAGGTGTTCGCCCAGGCTAATTGCCTGAGTTGGAAATTTGTATATATCTTGTTTCCGATAAATATTTCACTTGCGCCTTCTAGGAATTTATTTGTGTGCAATTATTATTTTATATTCTTGGCGGCGTCATCTGTGGTAATTATGTTTAACTAATTGCAACCTAGGTTTACTTAGGTTTCTCTGTGTGTGTGGCGCTCTAGAGGTCGCCACAGTACTCCCCTTCTTATAAGGTTTTTTGCGTCATTTGTTATTGTCGTCATTGCTCGGCTGTTGTCACTGAATCAGCAATTCACCAGGCGGTCAGTGGGTCGACTCATATTACCTGAGAGATGTAGGAACAGGTAGCGTATTTCTGCATTCGTTGCTCCTAGTATCTCGTAACTATTCCTCGTTTTTGACTTCAATATATGTTTTTTTTATTTTTATGACATTGTGTCATCACGTTAGGTATATCTTCACGACGGTTTTACCAGCACATAGGTTTGATCACGTTGGGTTGCATCATCACGTCGGGTTGCATCATCACGTGGTGTTGTGATCACGTCGGGTTTTACCAGCAGAAGGTTGCATCATCACGTGGGGTTGCATCATCACGTAGGGTTGTGATCACGTCGGGTTTTCATCACGTCGTCAGGGTTTTTTGATCACGTCGGGTTTACCAGCAGAAGGTTGCATCATCACGTCGGGGTCACCAATTGTAGGATCCACAGTGTCCTACAGAAAAGAGGAAGCTTCCTACCTGGGCAGGTGTTCGCCCAGGCTAATTGCCTGAGTTGGAAATTAGTATATATCTTGTTTCCGATAAATATTTTACTTGCGCGTTCTAGGAATTGATTTGTGTGCAATTATTATTTTATATTCTTGGCGGCGTCATCTGTGGTAATTATGTTTAACTAATTGCAACCTAGGTTTACTTAGGTTTCTCTGTGTGTGTGGCGCTCTAGAGGTCGCCACATTACTTAAAGAAGTTTAATGAATTTCTACATACATTTTCGTAATAAAAATACATTTAAGAAATGCGTCGAATACTACGGTGAGGACACCAATCATGAGGAAACCTACCTGTTCCTCTAACAGGTAATAGTTAGTGCTTGTAAATGGCGACATGGCTTACCACCTGTCACATTGAGTATTGACTATATGGTCATCACGTGGGTGTCTATAGAATTACTACCTTCGGAATTGCGGAGATGGAGACCTGAACCTCTGATTATGCCGCGAAGGTCATTGGTCGATTATTTATTTATATGTGTTCCCTAGGCTAACCTAACCTTTGTAACCGGCCAAACTAGTTTGTCCTGAAATCGGGTTCGGCCAGTCACATATGTAACTAATTGTCATTTCAGGTATCATCAGCCTGCAGTATAGGAGTATTTGGGTTCCAACTGGGTATAGTGGTGGGGTTCTTCCTACCACCATTAATGGTGAAGAACCACCAGGATTCCACTTTGATTGGCGATGACTTGATGAAGATGTTTCTCTTATTCGCTATTGTTTCTACTGTGGCTGCGGGTTTGGTGTTGTTTAGTAAGTTGTTGGTTTTGTTAATCACTACATAGTATAAAATAAAGTCACTTTCTCTGTCCCTATGTCTCTTTGTATGTTTAAATCTTTGAAACTACGGAATTTGATGCGGTTTTTTTTAATAGATAGAATGATTCAAGAGGAAGGTTTATATGTATAATAACATCCATTAAATAGTGGATTAGGCTATATATTTTATACCCGTGCAAAGCCGGAGCGGGTCACTAGTAATAATATATTTATATTAAAAAAGGGTGACGTAAGGAGTACCTATAACCGCCGAGTGTATGAGAAGATGTATGAGTGTCAATGCAGCGAAAGTGGTTTGTCAGGATCGGGATAGATTGGGATCCGTAATCTCTATCTACCCTTATACAGGGACACGGGTGATGTGTGTGTATAAATTCAGGAAAGGATATAAACCATGTTATATGGTGATGTTTGCACCATATCATGAATTTAAAACTTCATTCACATGCCAAACGACAAAACGCGTTCACAACCGTTAACCCTCGCGGGTAACCAGAGATTCAGGTTTCCATATCCCTAACGTATTTTTATTACGAAAACGTACATGGAAATCCAATAAACTTCATTTCCATTGGTACATGCTCAAGCGAGATTCGAACCCTGTACCCATTGATACAGAGTCAAGTCCCAAAGAAATGAGCAATGAATTTTCATGCCCTAACTATCCATATTTCTTTCAGCTTTCCAATCTTCGCCGGAATTACCACCAACGCTAAGTCAAGCGAAGTTGCGTAAGAAAAACGTAAAACGCACACGCTACGTTAAAACGCTTTTGCGTTTATTCAAAAAGCGCCACCTTACGGCGTTGTTCGTTACTACAGGCATCAATAATGGCTGCTTCAATGCGCTGTCTACGCTGCTCAGTCAGATATTTTTGGAATATTTTCCGGTAAGAATATCATACATAAATGAATGAATATATGTAGCAGATTGACAAAAGGAATATATATGAATGAAGTGAAAGGGCGGTTACGTAGGGACCGGCCTAATAAGACATATAACAGTCAGATAGACGCTATATTGAAAAAAGGTGACGTTAGGAGTATTTATAACCGCCGAGAGTGTATGAGAAGATGCATGAATGTCAATGAAGTGACAGTCAGGATCGGGACAAATGGGAATCCGTGATCTTTACCTACCCCTCTACAGTGAATCAGGCGTGATGTGTATGTATGTAAATTAATGATGTGTATGTAAAAATATCATACTAGGTTTTTCCTAGCCAGGGCAAACTACTATAGATTAATTTCCATCTTTTGTATTACCTCATACATACTCGACAGTTACATACACTTCTAACGTCAGTATTAAGAAAAGACAAGCAATAGTAACTATTCAAACGTATGAACACATATTATGTACATACAAGTTACGTTTCTAAATTACATTACTTAAATATAAATCTGTCACCAATGCTTCATATCACATCACAACCCTAATCTATGCTGAAAAGTCACCTAGCATATCATGTCTCTAAGGTTCTGTCCACCCCGAAAGATATTACGAACGCGAATACATCTGTAACATCAGAAACACGTCATCAATACCCTTAAGGAAAACTGACATACACATATAATGTATGTATATGTTCTTTACGTCTCTGCTTAATATTTTCCTGTAGTTTATCTTCAAGCCATAAATCTTTTATGAGGTGCACAAGCGTTTTTGCCATGTCATAAGACTGGGTGTAAACAAGCTAGTTTTATGTGGGCACTAGATATTATTTCGGTTTATAGGTTTCGCATAACAGTTCTTTAGAGTTCCGTTAAGATGTGACCTAGTTTTTTATATAAATGTTTGACGACCTCCGTGGCGCGATTGGTTAATCTGAACGCTAATCGTGAGGTCTCGGGTTCGATTCCCGATGGAGACAGTTGAGATTTACGCTTTTCTTCTGCTTTCAAGTTTGGTTGTTGATTATATATGCTATCTATGTATTTATCTTTATACAATATGTTTATTTCTTAAATATATGTTTACTAGTACCTTTAACACAAGTCTTATCAAGTTATTCCATTGGGGTAATAGTGTCCTAAATTACTATTATATGTTTTTACATAGAAACAACTTTTTTAATGCTAACTAGCAGGCTTTTATCAGTATATCGTATGAGGCGACTAAGGGACTAGGGGTCAATGGAATCAATTGGGTTATAGCAACCTGTCACAAATATTCCAAATCACAAAGCAATCCAATCGAATGAATATTAGTGCTAAAAAGTGCCGTACGAGATATGTCTCCAAGGTTCTGTCCACCCCGACAGGTATAAAAGGTCGTGAATATATCTACGTAAAGTCGGTTGTAACCTTCATTTCTCAAGTCGTCATGACCAGATACAATTTAATCACATTTCCACTACATTACCGTTCTTTCGGCTTCCTGCGAATCATTAATAACGTTAGTAAATTAGCGAGTGGCTTTGTTACTCGGTATTTACTGGGCCCGGTATTAGTGGGTAAATGGGTATCATTTATTTGCTTCGTTGATGGATTCTGTAGTTTTCTTGCGGGTTCGGGATCGTGAAATGGTTGGGTTATTTTAACATATAAATCCACATATACTATTGTCTTTCAATTCCGTACGTAGCGTTCACGACCATTAACCCTTACGGGGTAGTCAGCGGTTCAGGTGTCCATCTCCGCAATTGCGAAGGTAGTAATTCTATGGCCACCTCGAATCCATGTGTTAACCAGATAGTTAGTACTCAACGTGACAGGTGGTCAGCCATGTCACCATTTACAAGCACTAACTATTACCTGTTCTGGGAACAGGTAGGTTTCCTCACGATGTTTTTACCTCACCGTAGTATTCGACGCATTTCGTAAATGTATTTTTATTACGAAAATGTACATAGAAATTCATTAAACTTTATTTCCATTGGTACATTGCTCAAGTGGGTTTTGAACCCTGTACCCTCGATACAGAGTCAAGCTCCAAACAACTGAGCTACGTCGAATTTTCTTCATTCAATCTTTCAATTCCGTTTAGGCTAAACAGTTCAACACAACAACACCTCAGTTACATTAAGCATAACTAAACGAAATGTGATGAAATATTCGTAACTGGTTGCTAGCTAAACACACAATGATATGCATTTACCACTTATTTCTACTACTCAGCACGAGGTATGTATGCAAACATCTATTATTAATGTTTACCCTAAGTTAATCCAATTTACTCACTTATTTGCTACTTACTTCGCTTAAGCTACCTTTTGCACGCAAAAGGTAGTAAACCTTTCCCTTTTTCTTTTAACTAAGCAAGGGATAAAAAAACGGGATCCGCGGAAATTGGCAAAACTTTCCTCTCAATAAAATGTATTCTGAAATACTCTATCTTTCGTAGTATGGGATTGGAAATGATGTGGCTAGCTGTAGAAAATTCTAGTGTATACTTTGTATATGTGGCAGAATGATTTCATATTTCGGGTTCTTGCAAAAAACTTGGCATTTTGCGAAAACACGGATAATTAGACAATAGTGATCAACTATTACAAAAGCGATTCTTAACCTACTTAGATTTTTGTTGATAAGTAACATAACATACATACATACACATCACGCCTGATTCCCTGTAGAGGGGTAGGCAGAGATCACGGATCCCCATTTTTCCCGATCTTGACAGACCACTTTCACTTCATTGACATTCATACATCTTCTCATACACACTCGACGGTTATAGGTACACCTAACGTCACCTTTTTTTTCAATATAGCGTCTATCTGTTTGTTAAATGTTTACATAAGGATAAGGAATGATCACCATTATCTAAGTATCCGTGTTTTCGCAAAATGCCTAGGTTTTTTACAAAAAGCCAAAATATCAAATCATCCTACGAGTATAATATTATATTATATGAATTATTATATCTGTGTGTAAACCAGACCATGAAAGAATACAGTTACTAATATCTTCCGGGATGAATTAACAGATAAGCTAATATTAGTTTTTCACATCTGCATGTATGTTCCATATACGTTTTCTTGATCACTTCTTAGAATGTATTTTTATTAGCTTTTGATGTTGACATTGGTGACAGATTGTTAGCCTATCACCCAATAGATTCTATATATCCCTAGACCCATAGACGTCTACGACATACCGGGAAGAACGGCAGCTAGTTAGCATATTTTACGTCCCAGACGGAACTACTAATATTATCTACATATATGTCGACTATAATTCATCCAAGTCTCTACCTACTCAAAAATCCCTAACAATCCCGACTTTTACACTATACCTAAACTTAAGACACTAACAGTACTCGAGCCAAGGAAAATAAGAAACGACTATAGGTTATATACTTGTGTAAATTTGTCTCTCTTGTTTGGCAAGATTCGTGCAAATATTGACTGGTATCAAGTTTGGTAAACACTCTTTTATTTCGGGAAGGGTTTCCAATACGCCCGTCTTGCTATGACGGCGTCGGGGTCTAATTGTGTTGGGTGTCGGGTGTCTTGGTAGGTCAGATGTGTAACTTACATATACACGTCATGGACTATAGCTTTCTTAGTGTAGTTAAAGGTTAAATGTTCTCTATCAACTGAGTGATATTATGATCTTTGGCCTTTCAAAAGCCATGTTTTAGTATTCAACTTAACGGGTGACAGACTAAGATTAAACCACTAAAGATAAATTGAAACATATATAAACATTCACGTCCTTCAAACTCTTTCAGGTTGAATAAAATCTCGGATATACGATAATACCCCAAACTTATTTTTTATACCTAATAAAATGAGGAAAACATCGTGGGGAAACCTAATATACCTGTTCCCTAAATAGGCAATACTTAAGCCTTGTAAATGGCGACATGGCACATTGAGAACTGACTATCTGGTCAACACGTGGGTTCAATGTGCCATAGAATTACTACCTCCGCGATTGCCGAGGAGAAAACCTGAACCTATGACTTTCCCACAAGAGTTGATGGTCGTGAGCACACTTTTCAAATAAAAGTATGATATTACACATCTGTATCCATTTCTATATAAAAAGGTCTAAATTTATCACACTAAAGTCACTATTAAACCAACTAAACTAGCCCCTTGGTAAGTTCATTTAAGACTTGTGTTAAAGTTCCTTCATATATATCCATAACTATAATTCTTCCATTCTCTTCAGGGTCACGAAGAAGACGCAGGTAGAATCGGCGTGACCATGGTGATCTTCGGCATGCTCTCCTCTGTCACATTTGGTTTCATCCTGGACCGGACCAAGAAGTTTAAGTTCATCATTATCTTCATGTATTACATGTCTGGAGTTGCAATGGCTGGTCTCACAGTGTGTTTGGTTTACGTGGGTTCAGTGTGGCCTTTTTATATTGTTTCGGCTTTTGTTGGGTAAGTTTAATTATGTGTTTACATATTTGTTCATATACATGCTGAGCTGAGACTATTTCACTGGGCAATGACATAATGCACATGTAGGATTTAATAACTTACTTGTATAAACTCCTTTTCTCTTTTTTTTCTTTTTTTAATTTCCTGTATGTGTATGTCAATGTGTTTATATGAATAAAGCTTATTATTATTATCATGACATGTGATATACAAACATTTACATATAGGAAATATTTACAAAACACTCGTGCATACATTAATATCCTGAAATTCCTTTCGGGGTGGAAAAGTATTCATTTGGATTATCAAACTAATGGAAATTAAAAGTTTTTCGAAGTAGGCAATAGTCAATATCTGTATGCGGCTACATGGTTTACCACCTATCACCATTAATATTAATTATCAACATTTCGACTTAAACTTAGTTGATAGTGGATCAAAATTTTTGAGTTCCTCGAAAGTCTAACAAATGTATGTATCAGATAAAATATAGCTGGTAAAATATTTCTTAATTCTTGACTCTTAGAAACAAAATTTTCTCTTTCAATTTTAAACCAAAAAAGCCTAAAAGGAAACCTAACCATTCCTCCCAGTAAGAACTTTGACCGATCACCTGTCACGTTGGCTACTGAAAGACCTGCAAAAAGTAGGCTTTAACCCATTAACCTTCGTAGACGGTTGTAGAGCTTCAGTGGCCCAAGTCTACTAATGCGTTATAGCACAAACGCAGTTCAATATCAGATAAGTTATAGTGTGAAGTTGGTAGTGGATACCTAAAAGTGTCAAATTTCACCTATTAGATTGACATAAGTGTCAAATTTCGCTTAAGAAATGGCGAAATTTGTCACTTTGGGTAATCCACTATCAATTTCACACTATTACTATTCGATATTGAACTGTTTGCGAAAAGCATTAGTGGACTAAAGCACCTGTAGGTTTAAACACATATATAGGTATACGAGTATTATAAGTATTGTACCAAATTATAATATGTCTATCCTTTGATTAGATTAGTATAATCATAGACTGTATATGTTACATTGGATTCTAATTATAAATAGAAAAGTTGTAGTCATTTGCTAATCTTTGACGTAAACAGAATGCTAACAAGCTGCCATCCTCCCCTGCATGTCGTAGAAGGTGACTAAGGAACTAGGGGTAAATAGACTCTACTGGGCGATGGGCTAGCAACCTGTTCTATATATACATCACATTTGCTAAAATGTGACCTAGGAGATACTAAAACTCCAAACATCTGTCCACAAGGGATTCAAAAATGTATATTTTTGACGACCTCCGTGGCACGATCGGTTAGCTGCCGGAACGCTAATCGTGAGGTCCCGGTTTCGATTCCCGGTGGAGGCAGAGTTAAGAATTACGCTTTTCTTCTGCTTTCCAGTGTGGTCGTTGATTATATATGCTATATGTGTATTTATCTATATATAATAAGTATATATTTCTTAACTTTACTTTGACTAGTACCCTTAACACAAGTATTAAATGTACTTAACAAGGGCCTAGTTCTATTGGTGTAATAACGTCCTACAATATTATATTTATATTTTAATTCTCTTCCAGGACCTTTCTATGTGGATTCACAGCCATAAGCTTCGACGTAGCTACAGAGCTGACCTATCCGGAATCAGAGCTAATAGTCGGGACTATTATGAATATGACCTCCTTACTGTTCACCTTCTTGAACACTCTGGCCTTTGGTTACATTAATGAGACGTTTGGATATTTGTATGGGAACATTGCGTTTGTGGTGACTCTAATAGTCGGTGCTACGTGTATGCTGCCTATAAGGTTTAAATTGAGACGAAGTGAAGCGCAACAAGCGAATCAGGAGAGGCTATTGAATGGTCAATGTTGATTTAAGAGTATTGATAAAGAACAATACATGATTTGGGTGTTTTATTTTTTTACATACACATTTAACAACTAACTAACAACAAATACCCATAATCAATGCTGCAGACACACGAATACTTAGTAAGCTGATTGTAACAGTGTGTTTAATTATTAAAATAAATGAATTAACGGTGTCCTATTTGTATTGGAGTTAAAGCCTAGTGTTACTACCTTCGCAATTGCGGAGATGGACACCTGAACCTTTGACTAGCCCGCAAGGATTAATGGTTGAGAACGCGTTTGTCTTTTTGGTCTACGGTGTCCTATTAGTAATGAAGTAAAAGCAAATATATTATCATTACATTTTATCCCATGTTGTCTATGTCAGTCTTATACAGTATGTACAACGAGGAAACTAATTGATTTACTAAATAGGATATGAAATACCTACTCGTATATTCTATCTGTTTATTGACTGATTATTTCAGTCCTACCAATTCCATGGAAAAGTCAGATTTCTCCACAATAATTTTCGTCATACTAATTACGTTCAATATAAGCTTTTTGACCACTTTTAAAAGGAAAAGCACTCAACTAAGAAAGTTGTGCCATCTCCATTAAGACACAGTGAATATTGAAAATAAGCATAAAATTTTACGCCCTACATAAGTCCTTAAGTATTGGTTTTTAAATGGAGTCTCATTTAAAAAATATTGTCCCAAATGAGAATTTGATTCGTTGATATTATTCCTTGATTTCGTGATACAAGCCATAAGATAGCATTTAATGTTTTGTCATTATTTTAATGGGTTTCCAATGGTTGAATTCTTGAGAAAAAGTTAATGATTTTTGCTTTAATGTATCTTTATAATATTAAATATGTAGCATTGTAATAATTTTGGTATATTCCTGGTCCCTTAGTCGCCTCCTACGAAATGCCATGATAAACGGCAGCTAGTTAGCATTCTTTTTACGACCCAGACTAGCATGGGATAAATAATAATAAACAAATCCTTATATCCCTGTATACAGACATATAATACCTCCATTGTCACCTCAAACAATTTAATATCTGAGGTCTATGTCTAATAGAACTAACGAGGAACTAATGAAATTACTAAGAACCCTTAGTTACATGTTACTACACGTTACATGCATATTAATTGTTACCTAGAATACAAGGTGTTTTATATATTATCCCGCAAACATCCAAAAAGCTAAATAAAATGATTGTTTCCACGGTATTGCAAAACCATAATATTTTAACAACGTTAAAAGTTTGAGCAGTTTGTACGCAAAATATACAGAAGAAATTGTCTTGTTAATCGGAATTGGAAAATTACTCATACGTTAAAATCTTTTTAATTTACAAATCTATTTGTTTAACTTACTTGATGTGTTACTAATATACTTATATTTATACCTTACCTTACCTAGAATACAAGGTATTTTATATAATACACATATTCATGTCCCTTAATCCCTTTCGAAGTGGACAGAATTTGGGAGACATAATATCTTTTTATTCACTTTTAGCATTAATGTCGCGGCGGCTTCTTGTTGATATGAAATTTTGGTAGTAGGTTGCTAACCTATGACGAGGCTATGCCTCATAGATTCCTTATTGCATAAGTCGACTCATACGACATGCTGGGAAGAACGGCAGCTAGTTCATAAAACATAGAACATATTCTTAGGCAATTAGTGATCATTTGGTAGCTGATACGTAATAAAATAATATTTGTTTCTATTACTTACCTCTAATGTTTCTTTCTAATTAAGTCCCGAATAGTATGGGTCCTGGTTTCTTAGCTAAACTCCTTGCATTACAATAATTATTCCATCCGACACCTCTCCCCGAATAATGTAGAGTAACTACGAGTTCATATTTTATAAGACATTCCCAATTAATACTAATTATTAGTATTTAAACTTATAAATTAGCGGGTAAAATTTTTGCTTGTTAATATTGCAGTAAAAAGGTTCAAACTCAACTTGGTAAGTTAAAATTTATTTATTAAACGAAATCTTGCTCCTATATCAATAAACCTATGACCAAGATAATAAATACTTTTTAAAATACTAATTAATAGAATAAGTGTAATTTACCGTTTTTTTATCTATATTTTATAATCAAATCAGTTATATTGAATCAAATCTTGACTGAATTGAAAACTAAAGGCAATAATTCATTTCTCCCCACATAAATGTTACTGCAGAGGTGGAATTGAAAAATCGATCAATAAGTGATGGTACTTAATCTTCGCGTTTAAGAGATTTCTCATCGTGACACAGTGGATTTCGTTTGTACTGCCTCACGCCAGGGTGGGTATCAATTTGCTCTTCTGTGGGATAGGGGAGAGGTTTATAAGACGTTGCATATTCGTTGTATATAGTTGGATAAAATGCGAGAAAAAATGTATAGTTATATCTTATATTATGAACATAAAAATTTACTTGTTAATCACTTAGATAAATTATGGTTTTTATTATAATTTACAAAGCAACTTTGACGTAAAAGATTTTAGTTCCTATTATCGAGTACTATAATAATAAATAATATAATCAAGAGATTAAATATTATTACTTTCAAGCCCTGAGCTAGTCTGGGATGACAAAGAAAGCTAACTAGCTGCTTTTTGATCTAGCATGTCGTAGGAGGCAACTAAGGGACTTAAGTTAAATAGGGCTAGCAACCTCTCCCAATGCTCTATTAAGACAGCTCAATACCAATATTCATGCTGATAAGTGACCTAAGACATATTATATCTCCAATGATCTGTGCACCCCGAAAGGGATAAAGAACGTTAATGTATATACATATTATGTAATATAAAATATATTTGTAGTTTAATATAAATCATTATCTATTACATAAGCTGTTTAGTATCCGATCAAACGTCGTCTAAAATTGACTGAAGACCTTTTTAGCGACAATATAAGCAATACAAACTTTTAGATAGTGTAACAACAAAAGGGTTCAAGTTAATGTCGTAAAACATCAGTTTATGCTTTTAAATATAATAGTAGTATCTTCTAAGCTATGATTGCTTTTAGAATACAATAAATGCCCATAACATTTCCCATCACTTGGAAGTGAGGTAATCAATCGTACATTAGAAATCGATTTAGGAGTACTATCATTAACTCGTGACCTCCATTTTCATGGGAGTAAGGAATTATGTAGAGATATGAATGATTTTTATTAAAGAATTAACAATTATTTATATTCAGAACATTTGGGTTGACATAATTATCATCACTGCTATACTTAGGCCGCCTAATTAATTTTAGAGCAAAAGTTTTATGATCATACAGATAAACATTTACTATTAAACTAATATAATCCTAATATAAACATACTTAAAAATTGAGTATAAATACACAATTCGTGAAGCTCATATTATGTTATACATACATACAAACGTATTTGTCACATTAGGTAATTATCAAAGAGAAAGGACTATTAAAATTTATCAATATTGATAAAAATATCTAGCCTATTCCTAAAAGTACACGAAAAAAACCTTATTACCTTTATATTACCTAAGTCACCTTTCAGAACAAACCGGGTATAAACCACCTGGTTACATTCCACTCCAACCCCACACCAGCACTACATAATCCGAAAACCACATCTAAATACCAAGACGACCGCAGAACCGAATTATAAATTCATCCCAACACGACAGCTCCGTACTAAACACCTCATAAATAACTGTGTCCCAACTAAACACGAAAATATGGTCACCCCACCCGGGTAGTGGGTTACCCTTATTATTCCCCCGTCTAAGCGGTCAGTGGGGGTCATAAATCATCCACTTGATAAAAAGAGAAACTGATACTAAAGGTTCAGATACATTGCGGCTTTTGTTGGTGATCGGAAAGAATGTTTTCTGTGAATGAGAACAGATATTGGACTGATTATTGCAGTACAAATGTTTTATATGGGTGAGTAGGTGAAAGGGAAAATTGTGTAGGAAAACCATACGTTTGGGAAATAGTTAGGATTGTTTTATGGTCATAGATACCGTACTGGAATGTAGAAAATTGTTCTTTGTTTTTATCTTGTTCTTGAAGATGAATAAAGGACAAGTGGAAAGCAGATTAAATTGAGTAATAAGCTAGAGCGTTCTTCTATATTTAGAGATTATAGTAGTTATATTAAAGATGACTGAAAAAAGAATATGTCTCTGATGTACTGTCTACCCCGAAAGGTATTAAATAAATACATATTTTTATCTATAACCGTTCTTGTTACTCTATATAGTATGAGAATATATAATTTCTCTTAACACCTGTTTGTATATACATAAATGTATGTATGTACAAAATCAAGCCCAAAATCAAAACAATCAACCCAATCAATCGAAATGAATCTCCTAACTACATTTTAACTAGTTTACTGCCCGCACAGCCTATACAGCCTTTGTTTTCGTAGCACAGGCAATAGTCAGTTCATTTCCACTAATCACGTCATTGACGCTACAGTGAACGCAATTCTGACCTAATGTTGCTACGAATTTACTACGAAAGCTCCCACTTCCTGCTGAAGTTAATACAGCTTCCGGTTTTATGGGCTGTAGTATAAAATTTACTTAATAGTTCGAGGCTGAGGCTAAAAGGGTATTTTTCACACTTATATATTACGGTGATTGTTTTTGGTGGGGTAGGCAGAGGTGTGAGTGTTTTTCTCTGCGATTGTAGAGAAAATAATTTTAAGGCTTAGTTAAACCAACTTTTTAGCAGTTGTTAACGTTAGTTAGATGACAGAAAATGTTAAGTATTACTGTGTAAAAGCATTAATTGTTTTAATTACATGTAAATAATAATCGATCTTTTTGACAAATTAAAGTCATGCCCTTGTCTTATATGTAAATAAAAATCATAGCATACCATATGTATGAAAACGTTCAGTGGCAGTTTCAGATATTATATTTTTCATATAGTTATCCTTCTTTGGATATTTGAAATATGCTTGAAAGAATAACATTCGTGATGCGTTATTCATTATTTATATGACATGAAGTGTCAATGTAGCGCAAATAGTTTGTCAAGATCGGGTCAGATAGGGATCTGTGATCTCTTCCACCCGTATACAGGGAAACGGACATGCCCGATGCGTATGTATGAATAAAGCTAGGGTCTATAAATATGTTAAGGGCTTAATAATCTATTCATAGATTAATAGACAATGGCTCTGCCCGTCTTTGTTCCGCAGGCTATATTTAGATGACCTAATAATAGTTTGACGTACTGTAATTATGTATTATAATAATATAATACTGTGTTTGAGAACTTCGTATGAAAATTTAACAGGATATTGATAAATTAAGAATCTTGTTCGCTTCGAGTAACCTATGCCTAGCATGCCTTCGAAATTTCGAAGATGGGTAGTCAAGCCTCTGACTGTAAGTAAATGAGGTGCAAAACTCAAGGAACAAATTTAATATGGTAGTTGTTTTTCTCATCGTCTTGAAATACCTTAGAAACTCTAGTCTCTCTCTTTAAGAAACCTGTAGTCTCTAAGAAAAAGGTAGCTGTATATATGTGTGTATATATCATACCATATTTCATCACATCACCATACCATATTATCATACCATATCACTCAAGTACATAACTTAGAACAAGAAACTTGTACACAACTTACAACCAACAACCCAATTTATCTCTTCATTAAATCACCTACCCCAAACCGCCATACCAACTGGATAACAGCATTCACCCAGCAAAGTCACCTAATATCCATGTTAACAGTATCAAGATGGAGGCCGGATTAAAATGAACGCTCGCTTCACATAGCATCTTGTTGGTATCGCTTATGCTCAGTCGTAAATCTCAAAGGGTCACCCTACATATAGGGATGGGCAAGATCTGGAACGTCGATATCGACAATTTATGCACATCTAAACACAAGGCTTTGAGTGGTGATAGGTTAGGTTCCTATCTCGTTGGGAGGCTATCTAGCGATCCGTGAGTGTCAGGCGGTAAAATATTAGTGCAATGTCGATACGAAACTTTTTTACTGCGTTGTTGACAGATGTCGATAAAATATTTTTATAGTTTGGTCATAGTTGGTGTCAAACGCATAATATTTTACAGTGGTGCCAACAAGAGATTAATTGTATTTTGGTGGCAACTAAAACTTTTTAGGGTGTTGTGAAGGATCTTATTTGAGGTTTTTGTCATCCATAATATTTTATATTTCATTTTTTATTTCCTCTAGTTATTTCTATAGTTATATAGGTTCACGACCGTTAAAATACCTTGAAGGGTAGTCAGAGGTTCAGATTTCCATCTCAGCAATTACAAAGAACTTATAATCCAGTAAAAACTACCCATTTCAACCAATACCCACTACCACAAATCAGAATGTCAAGGCATTTTTATTACCCCTATTTCATTTCGCCCCTCTTGACAGATTACATTTTCCTCAAATACTAAACAGAACGAAAAGTAAAACGTAAGCACAATATCGACATTACAATTTATTGTACCCCATCCCTAACTCTAAATACCACCTCATAACCCTCTCATAACATTGGGTAATAACAACAAAATATTTTATGCCAAACCCCTGTCACAGTTCGATTTATTCCGACCATTCCCACTGCTTAATTGTTTTACTGGACCCTTAAACAGTTCCAAAATAAGTTATAAATTCAAGAGCCTTTATTTCGGGTTTATTTATTAAAACGCTGTTTTAAGCGATTTGGGAGCAGTGAATAAATTCGTCTTTTGTGCTGCGGAGGCTGTATTTCTTGGCAAGTTGAATTGTATTTTGCGTGATTGTTAAAATCGTTGGTGTTGATTTGGATATTCAATCAAATTTAAGTATTTTTAAACTGGCTGGTTAGAGGTAAATATAATGTAATTTTCTTCAAAAGAATATTTATATTAACTCTCTTTTAAAATTTAATATGACAGCTATTTATTTTTATAGTTGTACTACAAAAATCTTAAATAGATTCTTAAGATTATATAATTTATTCATAATTCAGTATCTACTATAACAACTTAAAATCTCATACAGGATTGGCATAGGCTTTTGAAAGAGAGATAAATATCTCTAGCCTCACATACGTCCATTCACTTTCTCATTCATGCTCTTCTGTTCTTTACGTTACATACATCTTAAAAAGACATCTGTAAATTTTGTATGACCACACGAATCAATAACTATGCCTTGAAAAGGTGATTAAGCAGAGGTTACCCTAAAAAACAGTCACATGATAATCAAATGGGCGATATAATAAAAAAGGGTGACGTTAGAAGTATTTTTGATTTTTCAATACAGAAAATTCACGTCAAAAATACATCTGAGCTGATTTGATTCACTCGAAATTGGATTAGCAAACTTCCTGTCGCAAACTGAAAACATATTTTGGAATGGCAGCGAATTTTCGGAATAAAAAGGTTCATTTTCTAGCCCCGGGATGTCAATCAAAACTTTTTGGATTAAAACCTCTTCGGTGGAGCTACAAATAACAACCACTTTGTTAAGAAAGAAAACAAGCAATCTCAAACGAAAGACTAAGGGACAAAGGTCGTGACCTAATGCTCATTTCGGGATGTTCTTTACAATAAGTATATGTATTATGGCTCAGTTAGAGGGCCAAATGATTTAAAACTAAAGGTTTTATGTTCAATTCCCAATATCGTATTAATCATTAGCGATTTTTACAGCATTGCTGCTTTTTCAAAAATATTTATTTATTAATTAATAATAATTACAGCAAAGTACATTAATTAATTTTACTGTGAAGAAATAACGTAGACGGATTCTGTCTATTTATCCGAATAGGTAATAAATAGTCTGTCTTTATACAGTGATAGCCTACACTATAAACCTTAACGTTGCGATTCCACTAAATGGAAACATCATATTATTCATCTTATAGTGGTCTCACTACCTCTTACTACCTCGAAGAGAACATTTGTCATACATTCATTTGCTAAAGGTGATAACGTAGTATTTTTCATTGAAATCTTTGTCTAGCAGGGAAAATAAACAGATAAAATTTATTCAACATTATAAGGAGACAAAGTGCCAACAAACTTTTCTCGGAATTATTTAAAAAGTTAGGAAAGTTGATTCGATCAAACCAATTCAATTTATGCACAAATTGAATTGAATTGACTTTTTCCATGAATTAACAGGGACAAAAATGTAATAAATATTCATTTTTGAATTTACAATACTATATGCATTTAATTTAATTGAAATCTTCGACCAGCAGGATAATTTACAATACGAAGATAATATAATACATATTATTATGTTCCATGCTAGTCTGGGACAAAAAAAGAATGTTAATTAGCTGCCGTTCTTTCCGGCATGTCGTAAGAGGCGACTAAGGGACTAGGGGTTAATGGAATCCATAGATCAATTGGCTACCAACCTAGTACTAATCTATATTAGATAGTGAGATCTATGATAATGACGTTAGGAGTACCTATAACCGCCGAGTGTGTATGAGAAGATGTATGAGTGTCAATGAAGCGAAAGTGGTCTGTCAGGATCGAGACTAATGGGGATCCGCGATCTCTGTCTAGGAAAACGGGCATGATGTGTATGTATGTATATAGATCTCATTAGATACATACGAGATATATTAGTGTTAGGTTGGTAGTGCATCGGTCTATGGATTCTATTGACCCCTAGTCCCTTAGTCGCCTCCTACGACGTGCCGATCACGGCCCTATAGTTTTACTAACAAACCGCAAAGATATCATATCTTCAAGGTTCTGTCCACCCCGAAAGGGATTGAAGACCGTGAATGTATGTATGTTATCTTAATACTACATAGTATAAAACAAAGTCGCTTTCTCTGTCCCTATGTCCCTTTGTATGCTTAAATCTTTGAAACTACGCAACGGATTTTGATGCGGTTTTCTTTAATAGATAGAGTGATTCAAGAGGAAGGTTTATATGTATAATAACATCCATTAAATAGTGGAGTAGGCTATATATTTTATACCCGTGCGAAGCAGGAGCGGGTCGCTAGTATAAGATATTTTGGGCAAGTTATCAAACAACACCCTTTTGACCCAATTCTTAACATTTGTTTTCCCTACCTACCACTTCTTGAAAGAAAGTAAATATTGTCATTTCACTTACGTCACCCAAAAATGACCTTTTGTTCTCTAAGCACTCACGACCTTTAATCCCTACGGAGTAGCCAGAGCTTAAAGTGTTCACCTTTTGTTTGTATAATTGATTTTTTACGTTAGAAGTAGCTATAACCGCCGAGTGTGAGTATGTGAGTGAGTATGAGGAGGTGTTGGATTGTCAATGAAGCGAAAGTGGTTTGTCAGGATCAGGACAGACGTCGATTCGTGATTTCTGCCTACCCCTTTACAAGAAATCAGGCGTGATGTGTATGTATGTATAAATCACGATTTACACTATAACGCCTTTTAATCTCATTTAGGAGTGGACAGAAGCTTGGTCACATACTTACCTAGGTCTACTTTAAGTTACTACCTCGATATTTAATGCTTTTGATGTTTGATATTGATAACAGGTTGTTAGCCCTTCTTTTGATAGATTTCTTTTATAAAAACACACCAGAAAGAACGGCAGCTAGTTAGCATGCCAAATAGAATAAGATGTAAACATTTAATATCCGTATTATTCTGTATATATTGTGAATAATACTTTTATTAAAATGCCTAAGCATATTATCACCTAAACGGCAAAATATTGCCCAAAAGATTAATTAAGTTGCGACCATTTATTTCCTCTATGCCAAGGAAACGAATTTAGGCGAGTCCTGATGCAAGTGATAAGAGATAGCGGATTATTGTGTTCATGTTTTATTATGTTTCTATAGTTATACAGCGTTTTATAGAATTTGAATAGTTTCTAAAGTTTTATAAAGTTGGGGAAAATATGTTTGAACAATATGAGCATGTACCGAAGGAATGAGAGTGATATTAATTTTTATGTACATTTTCGTAATATTAATAATATTTATTTTATCAATTCAAAATAAAACTATTATCTACAATATAAAAAAAAAACAAATAAAGATCGTAAAAAAAAATATATTGGCGACTAAACCGAATACTACAGCGAGGGAAAACATTGTGAGGACAGGTAATATCCTGACGAAACACTTTCGCTTCATTGACACTCATGCACCTTGTCATATACACACGGCCTTTATACGTACTTCTAACATCACCCTTTTCAAACAAAGCGTCATATTTATCATTGTGCCTGCCCCTACGTAATGTAAAAAATTATCTTTTTTTACATACGTTCATTTCTATCCATATTTTACCGCTACACAGTACTTAATTATATATTCCTCGCAACATACAATAAATCTAACAATAATATCATATACAAATTTAATTAAACAAGACAAAAATTCAGACATATTATATTTCATTCTATCAATTTATTACAATATTTGCTGTGGCAATCTCAAACGGCGTATAATTCGATAAAGGTATTATGTTTACTATGTGAGACCGGGTCATATCACGATAAATTAATAAAGATATCTGATTACCCGCGACCACGGCCTATGCAACTGGGTCGAAACGTCGGGCGAAACAAAGGTAATCAGATATCTTTATTAATTTATCGTGATATGACCCGGTCTCTCATAGTAAATAAAATGAATATAAATCGCGAGTTTTAAAAATAACTAAGGTATTATGTATTACCCGCTACATCCTTTGTAACAGACCACACCTATACCTAAGAGATAGCACGCATAATAAATTACGCAATAATAGAAGATATGAGATGGTACTGGAACATTTGCCTTACTGACTTACCTACATTTGTTAGACGTCATTAGTAGTACTAAAAGCAGTATTTATCTTATAATTAACTGGGCTGTTGTAGTTTGGGACGTAAAAAGAATTGTAACTAGTTACTATTCGTGCTAGCGTTTCGTATATTTAAAAAAAACGAATTCCCGACCAAAAACCCTTGAGGGGTAGACAGAGGTTCAGGTTTCCATCTCCGCAATTGCGAAGGTAGTTATTCTATGGCCACCTCGAGAACTCACGTATTGATTGATAGTCAGTACTCAATGTGACAGGTGGTCAGCCATGTCGTCATTTACAAGCACTGACTATTACCTGTTCGACGAACAGGTAGGTTTCCTCACGATGTTTTCCCTCAACATATAATTCGATGCATTTCGTAAATGTGTTTTTTATTACGAAAATATACATAGAAATTCATTAAGCTTCATTTCCATTGGTACATGCTCAAGCAGTATTTGAACCCTGTATCTACTTATACAGAGCCAAGCCCCAAACAACTGAGCTACGTCGAATTTAGTTTTTTTCGTTTTCGTAAATTACTAGGCAAGGGAATAATCATATAATGAAAGTTAACATACACACATACGTACACATCACGACTGATTCCCTGTAGAGGGGTAGGCAGAGATCACGGATCCCCAATTGTCCCGATCCTGACAAACCACTATCACTTCATTGACACTCATACACACTCGGCGGTTATATGTACTTCGAACTTCGCCCTTTTTTTGATACGGTATCTATCTGACTGTCATGTGTCTTATTGCGCCGGTCCCTACGTAATAATAGCATATTATAACACATATGTATATGTATGTATCCATATTAAGTTAAAAAAAAAATAAGTATATAAATGTGGTACTGATATATGTATAACAGTCAGATAGACGCTATATTGAAAAATGGTGACGTTAGGTGTACCTATAACAGTGTATGAGAAGATGTATGAATGTCAATGAAGCGAAAGTGGTCTGTCAGGATCGGGACAAATGCGGATCAGTGATCTCTGCCTACCCCTCTACAGAGATTTAGGCGTGATGTGTATGTATGTATGTAAATGTGGTACTGACTAGGTTTTCATCTTTAAACAATTAAGTTTCGATAATTTATAATCATTGCAAATCTAAACCAAGTAAAAGTTCTCATCACGTAGTTGTCACTTACAATAACTGTAATAGGCAGCTAATTACTCTCTTCAAATCCCATACCCACACTTTTCCTTAAGTTCATTCATTAGGCTGTGCACTAAATGGGAAGTTAGCTAAGTTTCCGTCTGTTCACCTATTTATCTTCATGTTAATATGCTGCGGACTAAGAGATAAATGACCGAAGAACTAAGTTTTGAATGTAGAGGGTTCCTACATACATACTTACACATCACGCCTGATTCCCTGTAGGGGGGTAGGCAGAGATCACGGATCCTGACAAACCACTCGCTTCTAACACTAAAACACCTCGTTATATACACTCGGCGGTTATAAGTACTTCTGACGTCACTGTTTTTCAATACGTATTTAGCTATTATGGGATTTAAAAAACCTAACTAGCTGCCGGTCTTACCGATATGACGTATGAGGAGATTAAGAAAAAGAAGTAAAGGGAATCTATTTGACGATGAGCTAGTTATGTTTCACCAATGTTCCTCGTACTCGTAACATCACAAACTCAATAATCATGCTGATAAGTGACTTAGGAGTATCTTCAAGCTATCCACCCCATACGGGACTAAAGGACGTAAATGTATGTATATACATCTATCCATATTTTCACAAAAAGAACATACCTAATATCTATATATCCAACAGACTATCCTTACAACCTTTTCGTTGAATCCTCCTTTCAACACAACCTCTTTTCAAGGCTCAAATGTCCAATAGAATCCAACACTCATGTATCGATACAATGTCGTCAAATGACAACACTACTCTGTGTTCGACAGTACAAAGCATCGACATTTTTAGGGATGGGAGTGCTTTTGAAAGTTTGGATAAGACTTTAGATAAGAGAAAGAATGCCAAGTGGTTGGTAAGTGAACTCTGACTACCTTTAACGGGATATTGAACGTGAATGTGTTTATTTTATAAATTTAACCCCTTGCTAGTCTGTCGTAAGAGGCGACTAAGGGACTAGGGACTCACCATTGTTCCATTATAACATTTAAACCCCAATATTCATGCCAAAAAGCTAGCCTATCGCCCAACTGATTCCATCGACCCCTAGTCCCTTAGTCGCCTCCTACGACATGCCGGAAAGAACAGCAGCTAGTTTGCATTATTTTACGTCCCAGACTAGCACGGGACGGGACCTGAGAAATTTAATAATACAATATAATCAATTAATTATACTTTTTCAAATAAATCAGTGAAGACTTAGTTCAACTTTGCATCTCTGAGATATCGTATTAATAATAATATTGAAGAACACTATTACACCAATTGAACTAGCCCCTTGTTAAGTACATTTAAGACTTGTGTTAAGGGTACAAGTCTACGTATATTTAAAAAATATATTCTTTTTATACATAGATAAATACATGTATTTTATATATAATCAACAATCAGACTGGAAACAGAAGTTCTTAACTCTGCCGTCACAAGGAATCGAACCCAGAACCTCACAATTAGCGTTCAGGTAAACCGATCGCGCTACGGAGACTGTCAAAATTAAATAAATAAACAAGACCCCATAATACCAATATTCCTTCCATATATATACCAAGTCCCTTTCACCATTAAGGCAGGGTCTTAAAAGACGAATTTCTGAAATTCTACCCCGCAATAAATCCAAGCCTCCATTGAAAGCACTAGTGCAATATCAAATCGCCGCGTTCCCGTCGCATACACCGCGTTCAGTGGAGTGTGAGCCTTAAAATTTCGTTGCATTCTCCGTTGAATTTGATTTAAGGTATCGGTTTAGAGATACGTGGCTGGAAAGCTATGGTCCAAGCCTTGTGGGGTTTATAAGTAAAGTTTTGTTTGTGGTATTATCGTTGTTTGGGAAGGAAAATAATGGTAGATAGTTGGCTTTTTAGCATGGTTTAGGAGGTGACTAAAGAGGAGGCGATGGACTAGTAATTGGTAATATTTATTACGTACAATAGTCATCGCAATAGGGTTATACTTATTAATTAATTATTAATAATTAGATCATATTTAGAACCATTTCATTTCAAATTAATTCCCTAAACGCCCGATTCCCTGCAGAGGGTAGGTAGAGATCACGGATTCACCAATTTCGCTTCTGACACTCATACACACTATACGCACAAACCATATTCACACAAGATTCAAACAAAAAACTTTAATTATTTTACATCAATACTATTATTTAATATATAAAATACCTCATTATATATTATTCGGATACAAAATGACATCTAAAAGTATTATAATATTAAAAATTACATTATTTATTATAATACATTTTAACAATAGAATCTTTACAATAAACCCACAAAATAGTTACAAATTTAAAAGTAATAACAATAAATTTAACTATAAATTAATTAAATATATTAAAGGTAGATACTTTAATATACAGAACAAACATTAAACTCACCTTGTAAACATCAAAGACGAAAGGCTCACAATCAAAGTACAGAACCTTAACCCTTATCTCTTACACGATCTAGCCTGACCAAGAAATACCTGTTTCCTTGCACCACCATAAATCCGGAAACCACGTGACAATTTTTCACCAAGGCATGCGTTATTAAGGCGGATATTTCACGGAGGAAGTATCTTAAAAGGGAAGGTTTATAAGGTTAATTTATTAATACAATACCAAGCTTAATTTTATAATACATATATATCACGCCTGATTCCGGATTCAGTAGAGGGGTAGAGATCACGAATTTCCATTTGTCTCGTTCTTGACGAAACACTTTCGCTTCAATAATTATATAATAACACAGATATAAAAATACTATAGGCAATTCGCGCTAAGTAAAGAGTGACGTTATGATATATAAAGATTGAACTGACCAATGAGACATTAGTTAAATACATACGTACGCTTCACGACTTATGTGCTTGAGTGCTCATCTCCGAAATTTTGAATGTTTTGTATGGGTCACTCGAAGCCCGTATTTCATGAGATAGGCAGCACCCAACGTGATAGGTGGTGAACCGTATCGCCGTATATATGCACTGGAATTACCTATCCCGATGGATAGGCAGGTTTCCTCACGCTGTTAGCTTAACCATATACGTAAATGACTCATTGCTACATGCCAGAGCCGGGATTCGAACCTAGGACCTTTCTCATGAGAAAGAAGTCTTACCCACTTGGCCACAGCCGCTATCTAATTAAACTATTTCGCATTTCAAAAGGAAAACTCTGCAGGAAGTAATGCCATGAAATTTATGTGTTTATTAAAACAGCCAAACGAACGATTTTTTTGTTACTTTATATTCTTTTCTTTATTTCTTTGAAAGGCAGGCTCGTAGAAAATATTTTAGAAATTGGGTTTTGCCTATTTGACGATGTGTGTGCAACAATATTTTTAGTGAGAGGTGTTAATACTTTTGAAATGTATTAACACACATTGCTTATTATTTCATAAAAATAATATACACGAATAATTTTAAGTCAAGGAAGTTCTTAACTTAAAACTTTTCATATAAAATAAAACCCACTGCAATAAATTAGTCAATTGTTATCAATTGACATATCATGTATGTATGTTCATAGAACTCTAATATTAAATAAACTTAAGAAACTCTTATAATAAGAATTTTGCTCATACTAAAGCGATCAGGCGGCAGATAAGCTGAGCTTTCAAGTGTGAAATTCCGTTCGGAAAACATCTTCTGAAAAATGCACCGACCGACCGGCTCATGGATACCTTTGAATGCGGCCGACTGGTGTATGGTACAAGGGGAAGGTTGTAGCGTATTTAAAATACATACGTACGCGTTCACGACCTTTAACCCTTGCACCGTAGTCAAAGGTTCACGTGTCCATCTCTTTAATTGCGTAGGTAGTAATTCTATGGACACCTCGAACCCACGTGTTGAACTGATAGTCAGTAATCAATGTGGCAGGTGGTAAGCCTTGTCGCCATTTACAAGCACTAACTATTACCTTGTCGGGTAACAAATAGGTTTCCTTACGATGTTTTCCTTCACCGTAGTAAATTAATATAATTAGATTATATTTAAACATTCGCGATTTATTCTCATTTGATTTAGTATATGACACCGAGTCATAACACGATAATTCAATAAAGATATACCTTTATATCATCCGACGTATTACCCAGTTGCATATGCCGTGGTCGCGGGAAAACTACAGCGTAAAGACTAATAGATTTTATTTATCATATGACATATGTTCAGCAAATTATTATTTTTTGGGTAGTATTTAAAGAAACATCAAACAATACGATAATGCGCAACAAAATACATCTCTAGCAAACATCTAACCCTTGCTGTAAAAAAAGACGATTGCGTTCACGACCGTTAACCTTTGTGGGGTAACCGTGTATCCACTGATACAAAGTCTAACCCCAAGCAACAGAGCTACGTCAAAGTCGTCTATCTGACTATCATATGTCTTATTGGGCCGGTTTTTTCAATCATCCATAAAATATAACTCATAAAATTAATACTTTATCATACGAAATCGCTCATCTCCTCCACTTGTACCACAGCCAAACTACAGTGCCATTCCATAAGTCGGAGCGAGTAAATTGAGTGGTGATCTCGACCCGGAATATTTCCGTTCCGTTCTTCTTCAGCCTGTCACCGCGCAGATTGGCTCGTTCAGGGATAGGAGTGGACTTTGAAACTGACGGACGAATCGGCGAAACGTTGATTAAAATTCCGCAATTCATATGGAATAGTAAGTCACTATAGTAATAGTGTGAAGTTGGTAGTGGATTAGCAAAAGTGTCAAATTTTACCATTAAAATGGTCTAATTTGTCACTTTTACTATTTCACGAACTATTTTACACTGTTACTGATGTAATATTTAGCTGATATTTTGAAAAAAGCATTAGTGAGCGCCGGGTTGCTAGCACATCGATCGGTAGATTCAATTAAGCCCTAGTCTCTTAGTAGTTTCCAATGACGTGCTGGTTAAACCAGCATCTGGTTAGCATTCGGGTGCTGAATGACCAGTGATGAAACCTAGCTGCATCGTATACTGAGGCAGCACCTATTCACTGCATCAAGGTCTCCATTTTTATTTAAATGTTTGTATTGTTTTGTAATGTAAATTGCAATATGCAGTGAATAAACTAGTTTTCTTTCTTTCATTCATTCTTTTTGCGTCTCGGATTAGCACGCACATAATAAATAGCTTACGGTAAGTACTGATATACATTCAGATAATATGATGTATTTGTAAATGCATAGCTACAGATCTGACAAACCAATTTCGTTTTATCATAACCATACACCTCCTCCTCCTCATACAGGTCGCTATAGCTTCTATAATATTAATAGAAGTAGTAACTATCGTATTTAGAATTAATAATAAAACAAACTCAATCGTCTATGGTTCGTCAACAAAGTCAGCAGCTCAGTTGAATTTGAAAATACAAATATTTATTTAGTGAGATGTGATGCCAAATTGGCAAAATATGTTTGCTTTGGCATTATATTTGGATCCTCATCTGGAACGAACCGAAGAACAGTGAAGAGAAGAATTGGAGCATCGATTTCGTTTTTCTTCGGTTGTAGCGGCTGGCGGCGTTGGTGTACCCATGGCGATGGAATAACAAGAAGTTCAAACGCTGTGACATCAGTCTTTGTACTTCAGCCGACATAACCTTAGAGGTGAATGGCTTATTAAAGAATTAAAAAAACATACTTGTATTATAATAACACATTGTCATCGCAATTTAAAACCCTTTCCTGAAAATCCCTTACGAAAAATGGAATTTAGTGACCCGCTATTTCCCGCACGCACGTTAGAAACGATTCGGAAAAGATTAAAAATTTACGGATAGTCGGGAAAAAGAATTTTTATCTTCGAATTTTTTTCACACATTTCCGAACAACTCTATCTCGATATTCGTCGAATAATTTCGTTCGGATTTCCTATCTATTGAAGGTTAAACGTTCGAGAATATTCTAGTTTTATTGTAACTATTCGTTTGTCCTTTTATACGTTTCGAGTGGATAAAATGTATGACGATATCATTTCATCATCATATCAAAAATGTACTTTATCTAGTAGGTTACAGGTATCATTTTAAAATAATATGGTTTACCAGATGTATCAGGAATATCAGGTAAAAAGTGGGATTTTAGTGACCAAATACTATCACCAGACTATTTTGATGGTAAATACTCAACGCTTAACGGGAATGTTATGTTGTATATGTATGTAAGTGTTACAAATTATTCTTATTCACTTAAACGTGACGTAACATAAATTAAATGTATTTAATCAATTAAACTTAAATAACTTCTTTTTTCTTCTCTTCTTCTTCTGGTGCCTCTCCGACTAGCGAAGGTTGTCTTGAACTCGGCAAATGGCCTAGTCTCTCGCGTGATTAAACATACATAATACACCAATTCAAATTCAATCACGATGTTTCCTAATGATAACTACACACATTTTTACGTCCTTTAACCTTCTCAGAGTGGACAAAATCTCGTTGATAATAACTTCTTTATCACTTTTGACATGAATCTTGTGATGTCATATGTAACATTGGTGACAGATTGCAAGCCCATCCTTCAAAAGATTCCATTGATCTCTAGTACTTAAGTAAATACGGCATGCAGAGAAGAACGGCTATTAGTTAGTATTTTTTTACGTCTCAGACTAGCACGGGACTTATAATTATAATAATCTAATATTATTCATCATCAAACGCTGACCACAAACGTCTATCAAGCATCGCCTAAAACTATTTGAGGCCCATTATTAAATTAGTAAGCAGCGAAACTTTTGAAAGCAATCACGATGTATTTATTCTATAGAATTACTAACGAAGTCTTCAAACACTGAATCGGGGGTTAATTAAAGCTACACTATTGGGCAGAGAACTAACTCCTATTTTTATACACATTACATTAATTTACAGTCGCTAACGGTGAGCGAAAACATCGTGAGGAAAGCAGCCTATCCCTCAGGATAGGTAATAGACAGTGCCTATATACGGCGATACGGTTCACTACCTATCACGTTGGGTGCTGTCTATCTAGTCATACGCGGGCTTCGAATGACTCATACCTATCATGCCTTCGAAATTTCGGAAATGGGCATTCAAGCCTCTGACTACCCCGCCATAATAAAAAAGGAAGTGTTTATACACAAGTCGTGAAGCGTATGTATATGTAGAAACAAATACACTTCGTATTTTTCCGGGAGTTGAAGAAAGTGTAATTATGTAGAGTTTTTCATCTAGAGACGTGATTAATACAATATCTCTATTACCCACATGATTTTTGATGTGGCACATCTATTCTGAATTTGACTAATCTGCTGTAACTGGACATATAAACAATAATAATACTTTAGAATTACTTAAAAGTTTACATGTAATAAATAGTTAGTGCTTGTAAATGGCGACATGACTTGTCACCTGTCACATTGAGTACTAATCACTTCACAGGGATTATATACTTATTTATAATAAAGATAAAGAAATAAGGCATAGTATACCGTAGTATTTATGAAACAAATAACACACTTTATTAAACCAATCTACCCTTCTGGCTTCACACATATATGTCGTAATTTCAGCTGAAGTTGATTTTCAAAGAAACTTTATTTTCTGATACATGAAAGCGTCAGGCTAATTGGATTAGTAAACTTGATAATTACGAGTTTTTAACGAGAGTCTCGACTCAGACAATGGATTATTCTGCATTATACATTACTGTACACACGTTTCAGGAGCGTTAACCCTTTAGTAGTAAGGGCTTGAGTTAATATTGTATCTGCGTAGGTATTTTTATTTTAGAAGTACTTATAGCCGCCTAGTATGTATGAGGAGGTGTATTTGTGTCTAACCTGACCATTACGATATTTCTAACGACTACATAATTTTCAAACATTTTAAATAAAGAAACTGAAACACCTTTTCCAGCTGTCTTATTTCAAGCTTGTATAGTATACTATTCGTATTTGTGAGATATTTTTGGGTCACTGGCTAACCTCTTTACTAATCCTATAACATTATATACATGCTAATAAGTGACCAGAAGACGTTTTCATGTCTCCAAGCTTTTGTCCACCCCGATATATGTACGAGTAAGTATGTATGTAATAAGATGTTTTATTTCTGTATCTTTCATTAACATTTGATAGATATTTATAATAATAATAAAAACAATATACAACTACAAAAACGCACGAAGATATAAATACAACTTATACAAAACACAGATTTTAATACAAACACACAAGTAGTTCTTGTGTGTGCCATTGCGGTGCAAAAAAGGTTCCGTCACAGCTTGGTGTGTTGCGAGTGGTGAACAAACGCTGATATTATGACAGAACCACAAAGGGTATCACATTTGGTATCACACTTCATTTTACAGTATAAAGAAATACGTGCCAGTATAAGTATGTCTTTCGTATATAAAAATAAACCATTGACTTAAAACTCCCTAGAGATTTCCCAGGGTTGTCACCGTAAAGCCTTTAAGATGTCAACCACGTATAATGAAAATCGTAATATTAATAAAAAAGTCAATTGCAGAGGCCGCCCTTCATTAGGTAAGGGCTTAATTCCATTATGTCGTGTAATTAGGCCGCTGAACCAGGGAAATGAATTTAGAGGTGCGTTTACTAGGAGACAGTGTACTAATTCAATTATTATAAGTTTGGGGATCTGTAGTAAGACGGGCGGGATGTGTATGTATATAATATAACAAATTGTAGTAGTTTAATTTGATCTTTAAGTGCCAGGAGTGTGTTTGAGGTTGTGTAATATGTAATGTAATGAATTTCAAATAGTAATAAACAGTTTGTCAGGTTCGGGAAGGTGATAATGTATCAATTTCACCATCCACTGCGTAGTGAAAACTATTTATTTTCTAAATTACGAGTATTTATTTTCATTCATCAATTCGTGATTGAAATTTCTAGTACATAGTCGGTAGTTACCTTTTATATACACTCACTGTTTTCTCCATCTAAACCAATAGCATTTTAATGTTCTATGGTATCTTTATACATATTATATGTATATGTCACTGGTCACTTGCTTAGTAATTGTTCAAACGTAAACCAATGAATCATCGACTAAGACTCAAAAAAGAGCATTCTATATCAATGTTGCTATAGCCATTGGCGCAAACTTTTCATTATAAACTCCGTATTTTACCAGAAATTTCCTAAACTACTTATTCATCAACTTACCTCATCTTCTCCCACAACTAAACTCCGAGTAAACGCAGCATACCGTTACCATAACACCCTTTTTGGGGGCGAGTTTCGCGCATTTTTCATGCTCGAACGTTCCCCTGGGTAAGGTTTATATTCAATAAAGAATTTGAGATAAGCTGCCGCCCCGGTCCGGCTTAAAACTTAGTAATGGCACTTTAGGGGACCAAGAAATATTATGTGTGGTCTGGTTGGTCAATTATGGGCGTGCCTTGAAGTGTGGTTAGGGATTTAAATACATATATTTTAAAGTTTACGCTATGTAATCATAACCGACCCATAACCGCCGAGTGTATATGAGAAGATGTATGAGTGGCAATGAAGCGAAAGTGGTCTGTCAGGATCGGGATAAATGAAGATCTGAGATCTCTGCCTAACGAATCAGGCGTGACGTGTATGAATGTATATGTATCATTACTATTATTTCTTAAACATATTTAGAAGTCCCATTCTAGTCAAAGATGCAAGAAGAATGCTAACAAGAGACGTCTAAGGGACTAAGGTAAATCAAAACTATTGTCAAATGGGCTGGCAACCTCTCTTCAATGTTCCATATGAGATATATTCTATACTTTCATTTTTTGAAGGCCGCATCTACCTATTAATAAGTACCAAGAATAAATGCAAGAGAAATGCTAGAGGCGTTTTATTAAGCCTTTTCAGTAGAAGCCTAGGCGTGCTTAATTGCCCTCATTTTTGGATCGCAATGCCCTGAAAGCCTTTGGTAGAATGCCTCTATTGAAATCTAAAAAGTCTTGTTCAACAAACCGGGCAGCTTTTCGGTTTCGTACAAAACGAATAGATCGAGATGTAACTTGGTTCTACTATGAGTCATTTGTTATATTGTGGACAGTAATTTTGGCTTTATTGCGTATATGTATGCATAGATACCGTATCTCCCTTTCGGCGTCGACTTGATTTTTTTCGTAGGTAATCACGTGTTTGCCAAACCTTTGTTTCTTTAAAGAAAGAGTCCGCTAAAACGTAGTCATGGCAACGTCGAACCTAGTGTTAACCAGATAGTCAGCACCTAACGTAAATGGTAAAGCATGAAGCAATTTTTAAATCACTGACAGTGTTTTTTTCAACGTAGCTGATGCATGTTCCAAACGTATTTTATTATTGTGAAAATGTACAAATTCATTTTCACCGTTAAAACTCTTGGGACGTGGGGGGGCGAAGCACGACGTTTTTTTAAGGAGGTATCTGTTCACCTTTCCGAGGACTGTGGTGATCAAAAAGCTGGCACTTACCTCGGCCAACGCATTAGTTTGGCCATTCAGAGAGGTGATGTTGCCAGTTTGTTGGGGACCGTGCCTTTCTCTGACAGCGATGAGCTAAAAGAGATATATTTCCTTTAAAGTTTTAATTTTATTAGTTTTTTTTTAATTGTAAATAATAGTTTTATTTTGAATTGATTAAATAAACACACAAATCATTTCAGATGTATTTGCTCTATATTTATACATTTAAATACCTAAATATGCGGCTCAGACGGAGGATCGGCATCGTGAACTTTCCGGTTCCCGACATAATATGCTGAGTCTGGGCCCTTTCACGATAGCAATACAGCGCGCCCAACAATTACTGTTATTCGTATGACGTGTTTGTACCAATTTTTGTAATGTGTGTTGTATTGTTGTGTTTGTGAATAAACGTTTTTCTATTTCTATAGTTTTAGTCTACTTATGCATGACGTATCTTTTTTCCAATTAGCAGAATCAAGCACCCACTGCACCGCGCTACAGCTAGTTGGTAAAGTGAAAAGATAATTTCTCATTCATCGAGTCAAGAGCGTTCCATTCAGATGTCTCTTATTAAGAGGAAATTGTCAGCGGATTCTAATGAAGCAGAAAGAGTTATGCTGAATGCTGACGGTTGGAAATGGGTGGTTTTTCATACATGAGTTTTTAGTACTACGTTTTCTTAAATGCTGGATGTATGGAACTTAAATATAATTATTGTTTTGATAAGATTGAAGTTTGGCTTTTTAGGGTGATAAAGATTATTATAGATTTGTTAGTTAAAATTTCTGAGATTTTTTTTTTATTACGAGCTCAATAAGATACAGTTATGACTCTTTGGATTTATTGATTGCTTAAATTGTAGTTAATATGTGTGTGCTGGAGTTTCTTGTTCGTTGTTCTCCAAGCTAAGGCTTCCGAACCAACGGTAGAGTCATAGTTGTAACACAACCAGTACCACTAATATATTTGGACGTTCAATAATCCACTATTATTGTGCTTATATTGAATAAAAATCTGCTGGAATTTCTTGTTGGTTCTTCTCCAAGCTAGGGCTTCCGAACCAACGGTAGAGTCATAGTTGTAAGACAACCAGTGCTAATCGATATATTTCGACGTTCAATAATCCACTATTATTGTGCTTATATTGAATAAAAATCTTTTGACTTTGAATTTAATAGTTTAAAAGTCAAAGTCAAAAGTTTTTTATTCAACATAAACGGTAGAATTATAATGCTAAGAGACAACAAGTGTCAGGCAAATGTTTTGACTTTCAATGAATGTACTATACTTGTACTTATGGTTAATAAAAACATTTGACTTTGACTTACTCCTATGAAATAACACGTGACCATATGAAATGTGTATATTCTAATACTGACTACACTCAGTATTGCTCAACTTCGGTGTTAGAAAGAAAATGTTTTTAGTTTTTTCATCAATGCGTGTTGAATACAAGCAACTAGTGCTAGAAAAATCAAAAAGTATATTTTTCCAAAAACTATTTTATCAAAACAGTTTATATTTCCAAACTTAATCCAATAAACCTCACACTTTTTCCGTGAAATCGTTGATAATCGAGTTTCGGCCGAATAATCCATATCGATAACTCGATTATTCCAATCACACATCCTCGGCGTATACGAATATATCGTTGCTTTTGACAAGCACACGGTTGAAAACTTGAAATCGATTTAACGATAAAATCGAATCAATAATACATTAGCAGGCTTACATAAATCTGGATTTGCGGTTTTAGTACAGAGCAAGGGAGAAATTAGATACGTTTTATATTTTTTGATTTATTACAGTTTTTATTTGTTTATAAACTACACTAAATTTTGTAGTAAAAAAGCCTATAAAACTATTTTTCACTTTTAACACAAGTACCTTAGATATATTTTAATCTATGGTTATGGGCTGGTATTAAATTTACATTAATCAAACTTTTACCTAGAAACCTATCTGCAACTTTTATGTACATACTCATTTTTAAACACTCGCGATTTATACTAATTTTATTAATTATGTGAGACCGGGTTAAATCACGATAAATTTATAATGATATGTGATTGTGAAAATAAAGGTAATCACATATCTTTATAAATTTATCGTGATTTGACCCGGTCTCACATAATTAATAAAATGTACATACTCTTCACTATATTGGTACTAGTTATCTACGTATAATTACCGCGTATGTATGTATATGTATATGGATGGTTATCCAAAAAGAGAACATAGATTTCCTTAATCGAAAGTGCATAGATATACATCACGCCTGATTCCCTGTAGAGGGGTATGCAGAGATCACGGATCCCCATTTGTCCCGATCCTGAGAAACCACTTTCGCTTCATTGACACTCATACATCTTCTCATACACACTCGGCGGTTATAGGTACTCCAAGTCGCCCTTTCTTATATTGTGTCTATCTGACTGTTATATGTTAATAATCTCTTCCTACTCTTTTGCAGGTAAAGGTACATGGTTCATATGTATGTAGTTATTATATATCTATATTTTATACTGCCTTATTATATTTTTCGTTTTGTATATTATTATATTTATCGCTATTAGTTAATTCGAAGTAGCTCCGTAGTTTGGGGCTTGACTCTGTATCAGTGGGACAGGGTTCAAATCTTTATATTGTTTGAGCATGTACCAATGGAAATGAAGTTAAATTAAATTCTATGTACGTTTTCGTAATAAATATACATTCACGAAATGCGTCACATATACATATATGGTGAGGGAAAAATATCGAATAGGTAATAGTGCTTGTAAATGGCTAACCACCTGTCACATTGAGTATTGACTATCTGTCAACACGTGGGTTCGAGGTGGCCATAGAATTACTACTTTCGCAATTGCGGAAATGGACACCTGAACCTCTGACTAGCCCGCAAGGGTTACTGGTCGTGAATGCGTTTGTCTTTGTAATCAGTATTAAACTGTATCTCTTACTTTTCTCAGTTCATTTGTAATATATTTTTTTATTATTTTATGTAAATAATGTCAATAAATAAATATTTTCCACTAATATCTAGTCTAAAAAACCCTTACTCTACGCACCTAGGTACCGATGCATAACGCGAAAGGGGAATTTATTGGCTCTCCGTAGGTCTACCATGAGCGAAACCTCCCTAATTTACTGGTTTTAGATTGAGGTTTATCTGAGGGTTGTTTTCGAATGTGTATTAGCATTATTATCGGATGATGGGCTGGTAATCCCGGGCTCAAAAGGATTTGGATGGAATTTAAACAGATGGTTTTACATAGGTGTTTTAAGGAATATGTGAGCTATAACAACCATGGTTTTTCGGCGATTCGGTTCACCACCTATCACGTTGCGTTATGTGTTTATAGTGAAACGCGGATTTTGAGTGCTTCATACCTAACATAGGCACACAAGCTTCTGACTTACACTCCATACTAAAGAGGAAGTGCTTATACACAAGTAGTGAAACGAATATTATGTTTTAATTTTTCATATATTTTCATGCCAAGAAGCTTAGATTGATATATTACTAATGTTACTAAATTTAAGTTTTCAGTTTTTATATAAGTGAGTGAGCCTAGATATTCATTTATAGTTATTTTAGTTTGGTGAAACTTCAGAGAATGTATATATATATATATGAATTGAATTTATTATATAATAGTGGCCCTAGGTACATGGTAAATCGACTGCAGAAGGAATATTTGATACTGGAAACCGTGCAAATTTTCTCTCTCCTACTCTTTGACGGTAGCTCAACCGGAACGAGCGCACTCTGACCTAAAATAAGTTCACTGATGAACAGCTGCCTGACCGTCATGACACCACAGGCCTGGTAGAGCTCATAAGTTGTGGCGACTTTCAGTATAGCCCGTTGAGCAACCTCAACCCGCTTCATGGAAGTTTTAGGGATGCCTCCCCAGACCAGGAGACAGTAGGTAATGAGCGACTGGCCTAGGGTTATATACGAGTAAGTTGCCCTAATGATCCGAGAACCGGCAATATCCCTCAGAATCTTAAGAATGTAGATCAGCTTTCAGAGCTTAGCAGCAAGTCCCCTAATATGCTCCTGAAAGTCAAGGCGTCTATCGATGACAAGGCCCAAGTATCTGACAGTTTTAGCAGCATCTATAGCAGGACACACACAAAAAGCCACACAAAGCAGTCAAGTGACTGTATCCATACTGCGGTTGCCTGGAAGAAATTGCTTTAGCAATAAGGCCGCCAATTGTGCATAACAATTAAGTTTTCCATCATAAACATAAACATACGCTTCACGACTTGTGTATACACACTCCCTTTTTTATTATGGCGGGGTAGTCAGAGGCTTGAATGCCCATCTCCGAAATTTCGAAGGCATGTTAGGTATGGGTCATTCGAAGCCCGCGTATCACTAGATAGACAGCACCCAACGTGATAGGTAGTGAACCGTATCGCTGTATATGGGCACTGACTATTACCTATCCTGAGGGATAGGCAGGTTTCCTCACGATGTTTTCCCTCACTAATGTGTATATTGTTTAAGTGTTATGTGTACAATAAAGAGTTAAATAAAAAGCCCTTGCAACGCAAGAGTGCGAGTAATAGTAATTTGGTACGCCGGCCGTCCCGCATTCGTGATCGAAAAGACAAAACCCGTCTTTTCCTCATTTAGAGTCAGAGAGTGACCCCTGAGGCACTGAAGAACCCTATCCACACCAACCAGTGCCAACTCTTGAAGCCTGGACCATAATCGCGCCACGGAGGTCGTCGAATGAAATGAAAATCTTTTTTTTTTATTTAATATAAGGATCATAAAATCACTTATTGAAAGTCAAAAAAAAACAAAACATTTTTTATAAAAAAATTTGACATTAATATACACTAATTATTAAAATAAATCAAATTAAATTAATAAAAACTAATGTCACTTCATTAAGAAAAATCTCTGCAGAGAAGAAGTGCCAAGAAACTCTGCAGACAATGTGTACATTAAACTTAATAATAATTCATTAGAACATGATCAAAGCTTCACATTCAACAAATAGTGTTTAACAAACTTAAGGAGAGTCCCAATAAGAACTGGAACGGGAAGCCACGACCACACAAAAATGAAACGTCACATAACATCATTTAAAAAGTCTTTGACTTTGTAGTAGCCCTAATAATAATAATATGATCGTTACATACACCGCGTCTCTATAGATTCCTAATAATTAAGTTCCATAGCAGAAAGGGCCTAACTAATGTAAAGGAAATTCATTCACGCATTAAAGTTTCTCGTGTATTGTGGTTTTACGCCTTGCTGGCTACATATACATGTTGTAGTTATAACTATTCTACCTAGTTTGGTTTCCTTTAACTTCGATACTTTTATATACATTGCATTTCTTTATAACGAAGTGTAAACCCACCTTGATCAGTTTAAGTAAATCTTTCGGGATCCTAATGACATTTATATAAAAAAACGTGACAGGTTTCCAACCCATCACTCAACAGATTCAAATTATCCCTCGTCCCTTAGTTGCCTTCTACGACATATATTCCAATCGACATATATTTTATGCAAATATATAGTATCGCAATAAAGAATACTACTTCGTTTCACTTACTTTCCGTCAAATAAACACTTTATTTCTATGTCAATGTCACCCGCCCTAGAATCATAGTCGTAAAATGTTATTAAGGGAAAACATGGCCCGATAGTAATGAAGAAGGCAATCAGTCCAAGGTTGTATGTGTACTAAGAGAAATAAATACATACTTACGTATATTCACGCCTCTACGTCCCTAACGGGATAGGCAGAGATCATCGATCGCCGCCTGGAACGATCCTGACAAATTTCTCTTGCTTCACTCACAACCATTAACCTTCTCAAACATGCTCTTTTTTTCTTCACTACGTACACCCGCCTTGAGAATGTCTCCAATTTGATTCGTTCGTCAAATATAAATAAATAAATACTAACGAGTACTACAGATATTCGTAGGTTTAGACTTTGGTTCGGATAAGACAATATACATACATTTACATCCTTTAATCCCTTTGGGGTGAACAGAATCCTGAAGATATAATAATATCTTCTAGGTCACATATTAGCATGCATATAGGTTTTAATGTAATATGATTCGTTACACCCCTAATTCCTTAGTCGCCTCCTACGATAAACCGGGAAGAACAGCAGCTAGTCAGCATTTTGTTTAGACATCAGACTGCTAGGATGGAATAGAATTAAACATATATTTTATTTTAATAGAATTATCGATACTCCGTGAGAAAACAAGGGTTTCCCACCCCTAGTAAGGGACCGGAACTAGGAGAAAACTTTTCATTGTGAAAGGGAATTCTATCACGCACCTCCAATACATTGAACTTAGTGGAAACATTGAAATTCAATTAAATTGAATATTTGGGGTGGATAAATTGAAATCCGACTTGTATGTATGTCGACCGCAGCTATTAACAAAGTGGGATCTACATTTTTGCGATTTTCGGTTTATTGCATCAAAGGCCTTAGAATTACATTATCTACAACCCCACAAAAAATTATTTACCTAAAGTTAACAGTTTTTGTTTTTTGAAGTTAACAAAGCTGGATCTATTCATTCTGGACGGGTAATAATGTTGCAGGATATTTTACGATTTTATTACCGGGGCGTGGGAGGGGTAAAGACGCGTGCCCGCGCGGGGCATGTGCCATATGCCACGTTGTTATTGGGCCGAGCGCACGCAGTTTTTCTATTTTTAACGTCTTTCGGTTTATGATTTATGTCTTTCGGTTTATATCTATATTATATAATTATTGTGCTTTAAAATGTCGAGGTCGTCAAAAATATTAAAATTAATAAATCCAATCCAATTAACAAAAACGAAAACAGATTTGAAAAAACAAAGCGTCAGTGCAACGGATATAAATGAAGAAACGAAGGGAAAAAGTAAGTAAAAACCCTTTATTTACATCTTTTTGCAATGCTATCGATTGCTTTGTAAAATTAAAGTACCTGTAAATTAATACGTATTCTCAAAATTACTTTTAAAACACTGAACAATCAAAAACGCAGTATGTGTCACATCCCACTTTATTGCACGCCACGTGATAGTTAATATTTGTGGGATATGTCACATCCCACTTTATTGCACGCTACGTGATAGTTGATTTTTGTGGGATATGTCACATCCCACATTATTGCTGGCTTTGTGATAGTTATGTTATGCTGGATGTGGCACTACAGACTTTGTTGCCCGTTCAATTAAATAATACTTTTGCAGGTTGTACTACTTCTTGCATTATTACTTGCTCTTTGCCATTTCTTTGTGCTGGATGTAGCTACATCCGATAATATTGTAAGCTTTTTCTCATTGTGTATGGTTTAATGTTTGTTTTTATTGGTTCAATTTGATACATTATAGAAAAAAGTATAGGTAAATAAGTATAGTTTTCACCCTTATCTTGATTGCTGCTTTGCTTGTGCTTATTATGTACTAACATTTTAATCCTCTCTTAGGAGAATCGTCGCCTATTCCTGCTGGGTTTGAAGAGGAGTTAATACAGTTGGAAGATTTGTTGGGAGACGTTTTTGCTGTTGAATCCATGACAACGTTTAGCGATATGGTATGTTTTTTACATTAAATATGCAATATAGTACGTGAGTGAAGTGGAATGGCGGTTACGTAGGGTCAATAAGACATCTGACAGTCAGATTGATGCTATATTGAAAAAGGATGATGTTAGGAGTACCTATCGTGTGTGTATGAGAAGATGTATGAATGCCAATGAAGCGAAAGTGGTCTGTCAGGAGCGGGACAAATGGGTATCTCTGCCTACCCCCTCTACAGGGAAACATAATTTCCTCAACTGGGTTGAAAAATTCAAATAATTTACCAGATGTATACCATCTCATGCATGTCGTAGAAGGTGACTAAGAGAGTACACGCCGTGTGGTGTTGGGCGATGGGCTGATCACCTGTCACCAATTTAGTGCAAAACACTATCAATACATAAATACATGACTTCACGCTCATAACATATCCCTTGCGGGATGTCTTGACCTACTGGTAACAAACGCGATGCTGGTAACAACACGGCATGGTATGAACTCTTGATGTATTATCATTTCCAGATTAATCACAACTCAGTTACTCAACATGTCAGTCCTCCCGCCCCAGAGGAACCATCAGGAACAACCTGCAACTCGCCAAATGTTCCGGAAATCTTCACACAACTCAGTTCCACAGTAGCAACACCTACGCCGACACCCAGTCCTACTTCGTGGCCTCTTAACGACGAAGAAATAGTTACCATAGAAACTCAGTCCGAGATCTCTTCTGTTAATCACCTGGCGATATCTGAAACTTCTTCTATCAGTCAGGTTAATACACCGTCTTCTACGACCAGTTCCAGAACAAAAACCTTCAAGACCGATAGGGGAAAGAAGCGCCTTGTGCATAAAGAAAAATGGCTTGTAATCCAAAGAAAACTGAAGAAAAACTTAGGTGAAGAATTCGTGAATAAAAAAGGCAAGATTGTAACAGGTAAACAGCTAAAGGATCCCTGCCCTGACAAGTGTCGTCTAAAGTGTACCCAAAGAATTTCTCATACAGAGCGAATGCAAGTTTTTAAATATTTTTGGTTATTAGGTGAAAAGAGAAAACACTGGGAATTCGTCATTAAGCACACAACGAAAAATCCTAAGAGACGTCAAACAACTCAAGTTACAAAGTTTAACCGACAAAATACTTATCAGTATTATTTGCCTAATTCAGAAAAAGAGTCTGTGATGGTTTGCAAGACTATGTTTTTAAACACTATAGGTCTGAGTGACCGTGTGATAAGTACGGCTTGGGAAAAATATGATGGCAATTCGGTTATAGAAGAAGATAAAAGAGGTCACTATATATTTGATTTGTCATCAAGGATAGGGACTTGCTATATGTGGCATGAGGCCACTGCTCGGCGTGGTTCTATTGAAGTGTCTAGTTGCCTTCTAAACTTTATTAAATTCCATTCTGAAAAAGGTGTTAAACAGTTTCGTTTTTGGTCTGACAATTGCGCAGGTCAAAACCGAAACAGAATAGTGTTTTCACTGTACATGTATGTTGCAAAAACACTTGGTGTTACCGTCATCCACCGTTTCTTGGAAAAAGGACACACCCAAAATGAGGGCGACAGCGTACACGCAAGAATTGAACAACAAAGCAAGCATAAAACGATTTGGACACCAGATGAGTGGTATTGCTTAGTCCGTTGGGCTAAATCAGAAGGTAGCCCCTATGTTGTTAAGGAAATGAAGAAGGAAGATATTTTTGATTTTAAAGCAATGTTATTAAATAAAAATTGGACAAAAAATATAAACAATGAAAAAGTTGTATGGAATTCAATAAGAGAAGTAAGGGTAAGTGCAGAACAGAGTGACAGAATAGAGTATAAATACGATTTCGATGAAGAATCGAAGACAATCGTCGTTTTGAGAGCTGCCACCAGGAATAAAAAAAGAATGGAAAGTGATCTTGAACTTAAACAAGCCTATAAAGGGCCGTTGCCAATAAGCAAAGAAAAATACAAGGATTTGACAGATCTATGTAGAGCAGGAATCATACCTGAGCGCAACCACGACTTTTATGTTAACTTGCTTCATACTAGCGATAATAACATTCCTTGTGAAGAAAATGATTCTGAAAACGACTAAGTTTTCAAGATCTTTTTCTTATTAAACGATTAGCGTATTAAAACATTTACTTTCATTATTATGTTACTTTTACTTAAATGTTTCTTGAAGAAGTATCTACTTCTATTAAAGTATTTAATTTCTACGTGTGCTTAAAGGTTGTGAAATAACAATTACCTACATATATTTTTTGGTATTTTAAGTGAAAATCATATTAAATATTATTTTTCTTATGTAAAATATTTTCTAGTATTCACTATGTGCCATAAAAGATTGTGAACTTAAAGTTCTCTTATATACCTTAAGGTAAATATATGATAACTTATTATTACTAATTGTGCTATAAAAGGTTGTGCCTAAACGAAAAGAAATATCTGCTAAATACTGTTAAATTTTATTGTAATTCCTAAAAATATTTACTGTGGAATATTATGTATGTCATTCTATGAGTAACACGGTAAGTTTCTTTGAATAAGACTGATGTTAAATGTTTAAGCTAGAATACTTTGTATGTCATGAAGTCAATGTTCTTAATGACAAATTCCTATTCACATTTTTTTGTTAAATTCTTCTTGATGTTCATTATATTTTTCAATCGTTGTGTTTTCATATTTTGATAATAAATAATTTAGATTTCAAGACCACAAAATGGCTTTTAATATTCTGGACACATTGAAAATACCTGGCAACGCTTCATAGCAACACTTTGTTTTTCTAGAAGCTCTGTCCACCACATAACAGATAAAGGGCTTTATATTATGTTACCGGATACATACCATCTCAGCATGTCATAGAAAGCGACTAAGAAATTACATGAAGTGTAATATTCGATGGGCTGATCACCAATTAGCACAAACCACTGGACATAATATTGATGAAAAATGACCACCTACTCGAGAGCAAAGTAGGGTGTTGCCGGTGTATGTATCTCTGCTCACCCCGCAAATGACGAGCATCGTTATGTATTTTTTATGTTTGTATTACCCAAAATCCCTTTCTGTTATCTTGTAAGGTAGGTAAACCTACTATTACTTAAGTAGATAGGTTGTAACTACAGATAATATTAGATATTTTTCCGACAACAATGAAGTATGTGGCATATCCAACGAAGAATTACCATCAAATTCCGCGGAATAGTGTGGGTTGTGCCACATGCGACCATATCCAGAAGTAGAAGTTCCGATAATATTGATGCATGTGTCACATCCGACCAAAACGAGAAGTTTAAGTTTCGGTAATAATGATGGATGTGTCATATCCAACAAAATCTATGTCATAGGTAGCAGCTAAGAATGTTGTATGTGCATTTTAACACATTTGTAATTAATATTTTTTTTAAATACATACAACACCGCTTAGAGTTATTAAAATAAATATTCTTTACCAAGTTTGGTGAAGATACATTGACTTTTGTTCATTTTATGCACATTACAAACTTTAAACGGCCGTCCTGTAAAGTAGCCATTTTGCAGATGCAACATTGTTAATAGCTGCGGTCGATGTGTTTGTTTGTAAGTTGAATAGGAAAGCAACTTGCATTATTAACATTCGTACATGCCATGAGAATTTAAAAAGGAATTTTAGTTTTTATTTAATTCTTTATTACGCCATACAATCATTATGTCGAAAAAAGTACGAACACTGATGCCATGGCGTTTGGACTTCGTGTTATTCCGTCGCCATGGTTATGCCAACACCTCTAGCCGCTACGACCGAAAAAAATCCAAGTCGAAGTTCTTTTAAACTTTACAACGAGGTTAGCAATCTTTTAAGCAGGATTCATTTAGAATAAACATTTATAAATTGCCTAAAAAAAATTAATAAACTAATATTCATAAATGCGGACGACATAACAATAAACTATGCAGACGAAATAAAATTATATGCTATTGATTTTATATACATTTTCCACTGTTTCTTATGTCCTAAAGGTGACAGCGTGATGTTATATAGACTAAAAACTTTTCTGATAAATACTCTACTCATGACATATAGACATTTTCAATTCAAACCTCCTTCATATAAAAGCGCGTCCAAACAAACAGACTCCTCGGCTTACTAATATAATATGATGTGTTATCACTAGACTTTTCTTAGGTATTCTCAGACCACTTATTAGCAACAAATGATCAAATGTTTGAATGTTCTTTATTATTTTGCCTGTACATTCGATATTATTTATTTCATCGTATGTAAATAGGGATCTTATTGCACAAGTTTAATGTTCTGACGCGTATTATCATTTACTAGTCTCACTACTGACCCAATAATTTATTAGAATAATAGCATAAATAACATTTAAATACCTAATCACTATCGTTTTGCTTACTTAAAACTATATATTGCTTTTCTTATTTTATTTTCGACCTCTAACCCCTTATGATTAATAACTAACGGGACTTATCGCGTAAGTTTTTATATAATAAAGTTACCTTTATTAACCCGACTTTTCGGCTACGTTGCAGCAGCCTTCATCGCGGGCAGACTGATAATTCATAATTTGTTATTAATCATGAGTATAAATCGCGAATCTCTTAAAACTAACCCTTTAATCACGTCCCAACACATAGCAGAAATAAAGGCAGCTACTTGACATTTCCTACATCCCAGCTAGCACAGGACTAACTAATCCAAAAACTTACATTATTTCGCAGTTACAAAGCTACAAGTTAACCTACGTGTCCTATTATCACTAACCCTAAATCTGTTCACCAAATTGGTTCTCGATGTTTCCCCATGTTAAATGCACCGTGGTTATACGTGATGCTATTATCTTCTTTTGTTGGTGCCTTCCCTAAATCTTTTACTGGGAAATGTTATTATATGGTTCTGTAGTAATTTTGTTTGGGGTTGAATTTGGTTGGAGGAGGTAATTGGTTTCGAAATGTAAAGGCTTTTGAAGGAAGATTTTTTAAGAGATTTTGCGGTTTAATATTACAAATTATATTAATAATGCAATTATGAAAGCAGCTAGAAAGTAGTACACATACATTATTAAGTTTAGTCATAATGACGAATATATTTACGTTTCTTTATAAGAAAGTATGAATGAACAGAAGTAAAACTTTTAAATAAATGTAGTTTTTGAGAGAAGGTATGTATATGTTAATGAAGAGAAAGTGGTTTATTATAATCTAGACAAATGGGGCCTGCTCATCATTTTTAAGTACATATGTATGTATTAATTAAACGAATTGGGATCCGTGTTCTCTGCTTACCCTTCTACAGAGTATCAGACGTGATGTGTGTATAAATTAAAGTTGCATTCAACGATATTTAGCAAATTCATAAGGGCTTTTGGTAAAGCTTTGCTAATAGTATTATTCATTAGAGGAAAATAATTTTACATCTAAAATATTATATACATATATGTTAATTCACAAACAAAGTTAGATTTTGATTGGTACTGAGTAGGGTGTATTCAGTATGTTTGGTGTAATATTTTGTATGATATTAATTCGTTTTGATACAACCATTTAATGAAACTCCTTAAGTTACAAAAGATTTGCTTCCTTTCCTAGATCCTAATGACTTACGAAAGGAAGCAGACAATAGTGGTGCAAATTCAATGTCGATAAATAACTTTTCCCTGATCCTCCGATGCGAAAACTTTTCTTGTTTCCACTATTAAGTTGGAAAAGCAAAACTGAGCATCTCTCGATCTTATTGAGACACTACAACATTAGTAACAATTTAGTTTCCAGTCTTGAAGAACTTTAATTTCTACTGGATTTTGTTGGAAATTGTACGTGTGATTTACTAGGTGCTACTAAGGAGAATAAATGAAACGGTTTAGAGTTGGTACGGGTTTTGAGTACAGCCTGCATTTCACGAGAGCTCAATCAATCAGCTTATGTCAGTTTACTGCTAGACGTAGGCCTCTCCGAGGTTGCGCCACAAAACACGGTCACTCGTGGCCCTCAGCCAACCACTACCAGCGACCTTATTCAGGTCATCAGTCCACCTAGCAGAGGGACGTCCTACACTACGTTTACCGAGACGCGGCTGCCATTCGAGAACCGTTTAAACCACTCGTGTGACACGAGAGCTCAAAAGTTATATTGTTATTAAACTTTAATCTATATCAGCTTAAAGAAAACACGATGTATACAAGACAGTATGACGATAAAATACGCAAAGTACGTAAATGCGTGACGTTACGTAAAGTTAAGTAAACACGTGAAGTACTTATAGCCGCCGAGTATGTAGGCGGAGGCAAACGTCACAACCCCAAAAGTAAGAACATGTACCATAATAAAAATAAGAGAAAGATATTAGGAACTTCGCTTTCACTAGGAATAAAGTTGTAAATCTAAGATTTTAGTAAATTTTACAATAAATAATTTGCCACACCCGTTTAAAAGCGCAAAACTCTTATTAGAAATAAACACAATTAATTGTCCTAATACTTAAAATGGATGATGTTAGAAGTACTTACAGCCACCGAGTGTGAAGAGGAATTAAAACGCACAACCCCGAAAAGAGGTAAATTATATACATATTACGTACAAATACCCAAGTAGGAGAAAAGTTCTAATCTCTACTTCTAGAACTCTACTCTACTCTCTTTTACTCTTTCTAGAAATAAAATCCAGTAGATTGGAGTCGCAAAATAGAGTATCAACAAAATAAATGAATAAATTCCTATACCAACCTACCCGTTTAAAAGCACAAAACTGGTATTAGGAATAAAAACACATTGTTATCCCATCCTATACGTCGAAGTATCAACCCTTCCAACTTCTCAGAAGGTCTCAAAAGGCGAAACTATTCAACATCACTTCACATCAATGGCAGACAAATTGTCACAATTCAATTGTGAATTGTATCTGATGTAACAGATATTGAGTGAAAAGAATACTGTGCTTTGGGACGGTAAGGGAATGCTAACTAGATACCTTTCTTCTAGAAATATTGTGTTTAAATGGACAGTAAGTGAAAACTAGCATGAAACGTTAAGTTATAAGTACAGAGCAATCGTCATACTCGTATATCCAAGGTTACGTTTAACATGGATTAAAGGATTTGAATATATGAATAAATATGTAACAATCTTAAGCGGTGTGTTTACAGTATTTTATAAAACACAAATAAAAAAATGGTTAATCTCTTAATATATTAAAACATGGACAAAGACAAACACGTTCACTGCCATTAACGCTTGCGGGATAGTCAGAAGTTCAGGGTTCCATCTGCGCAATTGCAAGGGTAGTAATTCTATGGACAGCTCGAACCCACGTGTTGACCAGATAGTCAGTACTCAATGTGAGAGGTGGTAAGCTATGTAGCTATTTACAAGCACTAACTATTAGCTCTGTAACTTTTAAGCTACTTGCCTTAATTGTTCGTTATACTTTCATAGGCAGTCATTAACCCTCGCAGGGTAGTCAGACTCAGGGCTTATCACCGGTAGCAATTTCTTGGTCATCTCAAACTCACGTGTAGACTGGTTTTCACTATAACCGCGTTAATTCTAAAAAAAGTGGTCTAAGAGATGTTGTGTTACTGTAATTCTGTCTACCCTAAAAGGAGTACTAATATCCTATACTTGCATTCAGTAAAACACACATACCGTGAACAGTAATTATACAATAATACCATCAAACAGTTTCGCGTTAATTACAATTAAATTAACCTAACACATTCGTAGTATGACTACGAATAAATGAAATTTTATCTCTCGCCGCCACTATTCGTAGAACCTGTAGCCGCCTTCAAAGCCTACATATCAAGGCTTCAAAGTAGCAAAAATAAACACTACCTTTCCCTTATCCTGTACAATTCGCAGTTTGTTTAGGAAAAGGCTTTGAAGGTAAGTTTTAATCCAGTTTATAAGCCTTTTCGATTTGAAACGGCTATGGTTTGATATTGATTTCCAGGAAACGGTGTCCATTACATTAATACACATGTATTAATGGTTTGCAAATGGAATATTTCGGTAATTAATGTTTGATTTGAGTTTACTGTTAAATAACTGAACTGAAAATAATATGTTTGGAATTATTTTTATTATTTTTACTACAGTACAGTGCTTTTTGTAAATATTATTTAACTGAATGCAATCAGTTACTCATTAAGTACCAATCTAAATGAAGATAAGCTCATATTATAGTTTTAGTGAAGCTTTTTCTTACATATTTATTTTTCACAGTAATATTCATTTCAATGAAAGATCTCTGATTATTTATGAGTGAAAATACTCAAAGTAAACCAACCAATAACTTTATATAAGTATCTGTATACAGTGATAGAGAGAGACCTTAGTCCGCTAATGCTTTTTGTAAAATAACAGGTCAATATCTGATCAGTGATAGTGTGAAGTTGACAGTGGATTAGCAAAAGTGACAAATTTCGCCAGTTTTTACCAAATTTGACACTTTAGGTCTTCCGCTACCAACTTCACACTATTACTGATCTGATTTGGAACTGCGTTTGTGCTAAACGCATTAGTGGACTAAGCTTTCGGATACTTGCACGTAAGAGACCTAGTGATCTAGTGTTTTTTAGTGATACAGTTTTGACCCACTGACTCAAAGAAGGTAATAAGATGTTACCTTGAAAAGGATTACAGCACTGATGTTTACAAATCCCTAATCTACAAAAACGTAATCTTAACAACGTTTGATGTTTGGATATCTTGGTAAATGTGTGAGGGGAAACGAAATTGATTTTCTTGTTTTCTGAAAAGAAACGTACCCGTTACCTAATACTGTTAGACAAATACTGTTAGACAAATACTGTCTGGGTTTACAAACATCACACAAAAAGATGTAATATACTATCATATATTTAACTGAATACATACATATGTATGTATATTTACGTCTCGACTATTGATCTACACGTGAAATGATCCAGACAAATGTTTTTATTGAATATAACCAACTATATCGTAGAAGGCAACTAAGGGACTAGTGGTAAAAGGAATCTACTAGGCGATGTCACTACAGTTTTAAATCTGTAAGATATCAGGATAACAAAAGTTATGTATAAGTATAAGTGACCAAGACAAACGCGTTCAAGACCATTAAACCTTGCGATGTAGTCAGAGGTTTAGGTGCCCGCCTTCGCAATCGCGAAGGTAGTAATTCTATGGCCACCTCGAACCTTCGTGTTGACCAGATAGTCGGTACTCAATGTGACAGGCGGTAAGCCATGTCATTATTTGCAAGTACTAAATATTATCTGTTCGGGGAACAGGTGGGTTTTCTCACGATGTTTATCCTCACCGTTGTATTCGACGCATTTCGCAAATGTGTTTTTATTACGAAATTTGTTTTTATTAGAAATTCAATAAACTTCAATTCCATTGGTGTGTTGTGTTGTGACCAGGTGATAATAATATTATATCTCCAGGAATCTATTCACTTTGAAAGGTATTAATTATTCTACTGAGTTAGTCTGAGGTTTGTAAGTGCAGATGCAATATCAGTAAGTGAATTTGGTTATTCCCAACATAATATGTACTGTACCACCATAAACAGACACTGTATAAATACATACATACACATCACGTCTTATACCCTGTAGAGAGGTTGGCAGATATCACGGAACTATTTGTCTGGATTCTGACAGACCACTTTCGCTTTATGAACACTCCTACGTCTCCTCATACACACTCGGCGGTTAAAGGTACTCCTAAAGTCATACTTTTTCAATATAGCTATAAATGAAACTGTGATATCAAATATGATAATAAATACGCACTATACAAGTTCCATGCTAGTCCGAGACGTGAAAAGAATGCTAACTAGCTGCTGATCTTCCCGGCTTGTCGTAAGATCTGACTAAGAGACACAGAGTAAACGGAATCTTTTGAGCGATAGACTAACAACCTATGATCAATGTTCCATGCGACAACATATCCTCAATATTCATGTTAAAAGTGACTTAGGAGATATTATTGTGTCATATATTGAAAAAGGCTGACGTTAAGTGTACCTATAACCACCGAGTGTCTATGAGGAGACGTAAGATTGTCATGAAAGCGAAAGTGTTCTGTCAGGATCGGGACAAATGGGGATCCGTGATCTCTGCCTACACCTCTACAGGGAATTAGGCGTGTTGTGTATTGTGTCATTTAGATCCTGTTCGCTCCGAAAGGGTAAATACCGTGATGTATGTACATTAAAGTAAAACTATCAAACCAAGTATGATACTAAATACATACTACCTTTCACACCCTTTCGCAAACGAGGCATGAGTTACGAAACCAACCCGAAACAGTTACGAAAACAATACACAGGTGTTCACGAATAGAATTAGCAAGTTTTATTTAACCACTCAACTTTAGAGGCTTTGTTACTACCGGGAAGCTTCCTATTGTGGTTTCAAGGCTTTATAATTTACTAAATATGTTAGTATATTTATAACCAGCGACCCGCTCCGGCTTCGCACTTCTGGCTATTTAATGGATGTTAGTATACATATAAACCTACCTCTTGAATCACTCTATATATTAAAGAAAACCGCATCAAAATCTGTTGCGTGGTTTCAAAGATCTAAGCATACAAAGGGACATAGGGACAAAGAAAGCGACTTTGTTTTATACTATATAGTGATAGTGATTACTTATAGCGTAGTATATTTGAAAATTATACATATATAAATGTGTAATGTAAGATTGTGTGATAAAGTATGGAATAGAGTGATTTGGGAACGTTGTATTTTTAAAGAAGATGTAATGACGAAAATAATAATAGACGAATATTCATGACAGGTTTCTATTATACTATTTTATATTCTGCTTTCCAATGAAGCAGATGATTAAATATGGCTATATACGTAGTTCTCTATCTATAATAAGGATTTTACTTAAATGTACGTTGATAAGTATCCTTAACACATATTTAAATGTACATTTAAACATATTCATTCACGACCTTTAAAACCTTCCGGGTGGACAGAACCTCGGAGCCATGAATCTCCTAAGACACATTTTAGCATGAATACAAATAGTGTCCTAAAATATTATTATAATTATTTTTACAGTAAAACGCTTTTTATACTGTTACACTTTATTTTTAAATTTTCTTTAAATTAATATTATGTATTAAACGAATGTTACACAATTAATTAATCGGAGATTGAAATATATTTATATTACTTGGGTTCTACCCTCTAAATATATTATTTTTTCTATACCCTTTTCTAACTTTTTTCTTAACCTCCATACTTGCAAAAGGTCCCTTACAATGTATTGGAAAGATTGGTAGCTAGTTATCATTACAAATATCTAGACTAGCACGCCACCTTGTATCTCATGTGCAATCCAGAATCTAGATTTGATTTGAAGCCTAGTTAGTATTCTGCGAATGTCCGCTGCATCCGTAGCACAAATCTATGCATAGATGCTTATAAAGTGATTTATAATATCCTTATTATGTGATTTATGATGCCTGTCGTGTCCCGTGCAAGTGTAGGTCGTGAATATAATGCGAAATAGGTGTCTTTCCTTCTGGGAAGAAGAAGAGAAGAAGAAGAAGACTTTGATAGTAAGATAAATGGAATATATTGGGTTAAGAGCTAGCAACCTATTTTTATGGAATGTCAATTTTAAGGAATGAAGTGGAAGGGCGGTTGCGTAGGAGCTGGCCTAATAAGACATATAACAGTCAGATAGACGCTATATTGAAAAAAGGTGACGTTAGGTGTACCTATAACCGCCGAGAGTGTATGAGAAGATGTATGAATGTCAATGAAGCGAAATTGGACTGTCAGGATCGGGACAAATGAGGATCCGTGATCCCTGCCTACCCCTCTACAGGGAATTAGGCGTGATGTGTATGTATGTATGTCAATTTAAACAATGTTTAAACAATGCAGGATACACCAAAGAACCGAAAAAAGCAAAAAAAAATTTGTAAGATTTTTTGCTTATTCTGTGGGGCCATCGACATAATGATAATGTTAAAGTGACGGACGAAACTACAGACTTTCTAAGATTCTGTCTACCACATAATAGATAAAAGGACATATGTTCACGTTATCAACTCCGTATTTTCTGTTTACCCCTCTATAGGAAAACGGACGAGATAAGTTAAATTAAATAGTAATAAATGGTATAGTTTAATAGTAGTAGTACGTAATATAACTTAATAGTAAATATACGTATTAAGGATATAATTATACCTACATATGTCGGCTGCTCAAGATGCCACGTCATGAAGACCACGACCGCTCTGATAAGAGCGTAACGATTGAGAAGAAGAAGAATGTAAATGTACGTATTGAATTCAAGCCCCTACCTCCACAATTATGCTGCGTGGTGAAAAAGCGATCGAAGCTATTTCCTAATGAACCTTCGAAATGAGGCTGAACATAATGAAAGGAGTCTGAGCGACACTGAGCGAACAGTGAAGGGCAAGGAAAATGGTGATTTTACACGTGTATTAAAGTAAAACTTTTATTATATAGTCTTAAACTTTTTCGTCAGTATATTGGGTGACGTCATGTGTATAGTTTGATTGTACCAATACTCCCTTTTGGTGCTGCTGGCAGCGTTACATACCAAACATCTTTCAATCAATCAATCAGCCTTTATCAGTCCAATGCTAGACGTAGGCCAGTAGGTAAGGCACAAAACATGATCACTCGTGACCCTCAGCCAACCACTACCAGCGACCTTTTTCAGGCCAACGGTCCACCTATCAGGGGGGCGTCCTACACTACGTTCACCGAGATGCGGCCGCCATTCGAGAACCGCTTTGCTCCAACGGTCGTCGATTCACAAACATCTATAAAGCTACAATATTAATGATTAGTTAAATGTCTACAATATACACGTTCACAAACATTAACCCTTGCAGGGTAATCAGAGATTCAGGTGTCCATCTCCGCAATTGCGAAGGTAGTAATTTTATGGCCATCTCGAATCCACGTATTGACTTAAAGTCAGTACTCAATGTGACAGGTGGTAAGCCATGTCACTATTTAATAAAAAATCATTTTATGTATCATCATGCACCACTATCCTTGCCAGCAATCACATGACACCATCGTAAAAAGACCCCGTTGCAGTGACTAAAGTGCGAGCTCCGATTGCTGACCCTCGACCGGATGTAATCTGAGTGCTGTGAAAGTAATGTGAACTCAACTACCACGTTCAGGTAATGAGAAGTGGTAGGAATACTCGTAGAAGTGTATTTGGGAACTATAAGCTATTCGCGTTAAGTAAATAGTGACGTAGTGATATTAAGAGATTAAACTGACCAATGAGACTTGAGTAAATGAGAAAAGAAGTCACATTGACCAATCGCAGACAACCCTTGTCACGTCTCATTGGTCAAGCCGTGGAGACATGATGACGTCACTATTTTCTTAATTCGAATAGACTAGTGTTTAGATAGATCTTTGTACTGATGTACATACATACATACACATGACGCCTGATCCCCTGTAGCGGATCCCCATTTGTCCTGGTCCTGACAGACCACTTTCGCTTCATTGACATTCATACATCTTCTCATACACACTCGGCGGTTATAGGTACTCCTCCATGAAACGAAAGTGACCTATCAGGATCGGGACAAATAGGGATTCGTGATCTCTGCCTACCCATTTACAGGTGTGATGTGTGTATGTATAATTATTAAAACTAATATATTTTTTTTTCATATCATTCACTTAAATATAATTATCTCATCGGCAGTTATAGGTACTTCTAACGTCACCCTTTTTCAATTTGGCGTCTTTCAGACTGTCTAATGTATAATTGAGCCGACTCCTACGTAACCGCCCTTCCATCTCACCCACATATATTCCTTTTGGCAATCTACCATCAATCTTCCGCACATTACAGCATAGTGTGTATGAGGAGGCGTTAGAATGGCACTGAAACGAAAGTGATGAAGGATCGGGAAATTGGGGATCCGTGATCTCTGCCTACCACTTTATAGGGCAATGGGTGTTATGTGTATTTAATTATATCTAGTTTTAGATCTGGCTTAGAACAATAACATCCTTTAATAGATAGAAAATTAATTGAGTTACAAGGTGTTATTTTTCTTTATTTTGTAGAAGTTTGCTAAGAAAGTAGGGATTCATACATACATTTATACACATCACGCCTGATTCCCTGTAGAGGGGTAGGCAGAGATCACGGATCCCCATTTGTCCCGATCCTGACAGGCCACTTTCGCTTCATTGACATTCATACATCCTCTCATACACTCTCGGCGGTTATAGGTACTCCTAACGTCACCTTTTTAAGTAGGGATTCAATAGAATTTTTTAGATGATGCGTCCGTCATTAACATTACATATCCTTGACACACTGATTAAGTAATCAAGAAGCTGTCTCCGTCCTACTGTCCATCTCAAAGGCACATGTACAATTAAACAACGCCTTTGAAGCCTCCGACACCTCTAAAGCCAGTCCGTAGCCACCGGAAGTGACTACGAATTTCCTGTAAGGGGCTGTCCACGTCATTGATTTGCATCCATCTTGCACTTGAGTTAAGTTGCACTGTATCGGTCGGGCAATAAATCAACATGGTGCATGCTGCCTTATTCCAAGTACTAATACGTGCTGGTTCGGAATTTTAAATTAGAGTAATTAGCTTCCTTATTTGATTGTGGAAGCGGTTAAAGGAATAAAGGGTTTTCAGGTGTTTTTAGACAAAAGACAAACGCATACGACCATTAACCCTTGCGGGATAGTCAGAGGTTCGGGTGTCCATCTCCGCAATTGCGAAGGTAGTAATTCTATTGCCACCTCGAACCCACGTGTTCATTACATAGTAAGTACTCAATGTGACAGTTAAGCCGTGCCGTCATTTACAAGCACTTATTATTGCCTGTTCGGGTACAGGCAAGTTTCCTCACTATCAATCAATCAATCAGCCTATGACAGTCCACTGCTGGACGTAGGCCTCCACAAGGTAACGCCACAAAACACGATCACTCGTGGCCCTCAGCCAACCACTACCAGCGACCTTTTTCAGGTCATCAGTCCACCTGGCAGGGGGGCGTCCTACACTACGTTTACCGAGACGCGGTCGCCATTCGAGAACCGCTTTGCTCCAACGGTCGTCAGTTCTGCGACAGATGTGACCGGCCCACTGCCACTTCAGCTTGCAACATCGATAGACAATGTCTACGACATTGGTTCTCTGCCGGATAATCTCGTTCCGGACTCTGTCCCTTAACGAGATACCCAGCATCGAACGTTCCATTGCTCGCTGAGCGACATGTAATCGGTGAGCCAGCCCGACCGTCATGTTCCACGTCTCGGCACCGTATGTCATTACAGGTAGGACGCACTGATTAAAAACCCTGGTCTTAAGACACTGCTGTAGTGGCGACGAGAAGACATGACGCAACTTCCTCACTAAATTGAATTGAATTCATGTGTTTTTGTGAATAAAAATACTGTTACGATCAGTAGTAATATTATATTCATTACATTTTAGTTCCTTATCACAGACTAATCCAAACGAAAGGACCTTGAAATATTCTGTCTATGTTTTCGGGCTTTGTGGTCGTGAATTTTATTAATGTATGTTCTGAAAAATAGATCATCCAGTTTAGTTACGTATTAGAACAGCAATAAATTTATTTGAATACTATCATAGACAAAATATTAAAAGTGAATTTATAATTTCCTTTTTTCTCTTATGTAGCAAACCTACATATTTCACTTCATTGACAATCATATGATACACTTTACGACACATACTCAACTATAAAACAACCTTTATCACTACATCTATTATTCCTATAAACCCTTAAGCATAAAAGCCTCCATAATAAGCGAGTTGACGCGTCCGTCGAAGTTATATTGATGATAGCAATTAATAACTGAATTGGAATGGAGTGAAGTGGCTTCCGTAATGAAGATGCAGGAGTGTGGAGTGGCCTTTATGCGATCGAATCAGCTGATATTAGCATATCTATGTACGTACATTCACTACCAATAACTTTTATAAGTTAGGCAGAGTCTCAATCATAAATAATGCTTTATTATTGTATCTAGCCGACCGCAATCACGTCTCTATTTGACCGCGTCTCGGTAAACTTAGTGTAGGACGCCCCCCTGCCAGATGGACTGATGACCTGAAAAAGGTTGCTGGTAATGGTTGGCTGAAGGCCACGAGTGATCGTGTTTTGTGGCGTTAGCTTGGGGAGGCCTACGTCCAGCAGTGGACTGACATAGGCTGATTGATTGATTTATTGTATCTAGTTACCTACTCAATCCTAAATCATCAACTCATCTCCGCAGTTGTGAAAGTAGTGATTCTATGACCACCTCGAACCCACGTGTTGACCAGATAGTCAGTATTCATTGTGACAAGTGGTAAACCATCTCGGCATTTACAAGCACTGAGTAATATTATATCTCAATGTTTCATTTAGTTCAAAATCATGTCATATTAACGTATATACACACATACACAAACGCCTGATTCCCTGTAGAGGGGTAGGCTGAGATCACGGATCCCCATTTGTCCCGATAATAACGTATATAATATGGAAAATAGTTACTATTACATTTCTTCCTTCTAAGAGTTGGAAAAAAAGTTTTGTCATTATTGCTTCCTATTTGGCGTCAAATATATAAGAAGCTTAGTACCAAAGCCTTAATACCTCTTTCATTTCCACAACGTAAATTCTCAAAGCTGAATACTGCAATTAGTTCCCTACATATGACAATGGTTAACGATGCTTGCTTCCTTATAAATAGAGAAATAAACCACCAGTCAACGTAGGTCCCTACCCATTTGTAACCCGCTCTTACACGAGCTTTGATTTATGTTGGTTGATGAATCCCACGGCTTGAAACGAGATGGTTTAGTAGCCAAGTCGCCGAGATAAATGGCTGATTATTTATTATATTTCAGCCGGGCTAGGCTTTTGTTCGCGGTGAATTGTTCAAGGTGGTGTAAGCGCGGCTTTCACCAAGTTTGAGTGGAAACTCGCCTTTGTCGGTACTTTAGAGGCTTTTGCTGGTTACTGTAACAGTGCCTTGAATAACACCTTTGAAGTGAGGAAATAATTGTTTGGTGTGAACACGTTTTAATTAGTTACAACTAAGCAACGTGTAGTAGGTATCTAGAGTTTCAAATGTTTAACTTTTACAATATGAATTCGTACAGTATAAATACAGCTTCTGATATGGTGCTAAGTATTTATTAATTTATTATCCCGTTTATTAAAAATGTTTCTTCAGTTTTTGTGATTGTTGTGATCTTTTGAGTGGATTTTTGTGATGACAGGTTGCTAGCTCATCACCTAATAGATTCCATATACCCCTAGTACCTTAGTCGCCTCCTATGACATTCCGGGAAAAATAGCAGTTAGTTAGCATTATTATTACGTCACAGACACAGGATCATTTCATTACCTTTGAAGTAAACCTGCAATATTTCTAAAGAATTATTTCTTGTAAAAGTCTTTCGATTAATAGTGGCAGTACTGGAAAACATAGATAACCGATCGTACTATGATCTTATCGAAACAAACGACTCTGCCTACCTTTCAATGATAAATCGTGAAGCCTGGGTATAACGAACGATATACAGCGATACGGTTCACTAACTATCACGTTGGGTGCTGTCTATACAGGGTGGCGCATTCAAAACGGTCAGTATGGGGAAGTCTTAAACTATAAGAGATACGAAGATTTGTTCTTAGGAACCATGTCACCGATTTTGATAAAAATAAAAACTGCATTCATACTTTCTTTGAAAAAATGACTGTATCCTGTACGGGAATCGAACCCGGTTTCTTTGAAAAAATAAAATTGTCATTTTCACTTTTTCTTTTTAAATATCGATTGTGTAGGTCTTAAACTGTAAATGTCTCTATGAAACATGATGTCCAAAATGAATAAAATGCATTGTTTTGGCATACTTTAATTTATCATAGTAGGTGTTCTAAGTGACCACCTTTGTTTTCAATACAATATTCAACACGTTTAGATAAAGACTTTACTATTGAATTTTGTATTTTCATGTGTTGAATTTGCGTTAAATTTGACTCGATTGCTACTTTTAGGTCTTCAACGGTGTCATAGCTTGTTTTGGAAAATTCAGTCTTAACGTAAACCCCACAAGAAATTTTCAAATATGGTTTAACACGTCACTTTAAGTGGACTTTTCAATTGATTGTTAGTGTTTGATTACTGTAGATAATAAAACTTTCTAAACGGATTAATGCAATGCTAATATCACATGATATGGTGTATGTAACAAGTAGGTACAAAACTACAAACAGCCATAGAGACAATTTTACATGTCTGAACTTGTTGAGTATTGTAACGGTGTATGTAAACTAAAGTATGCCAAAACAATGCATTTTATTCATTTTCGACACCATGTTTCATAGAAACATTTACAGCTTAAGACCTACACAATCGATATTTAAAAAGAAAAAGTGAGAAGGGCAAGTTTATTTTTTCAAAGCAACCGGGTTCGATTCCCGTACAGGATACAGTCATTTTTTCAAAGAAAGTATGAATGCAGTTTTTATTTTTATCAAAATCGGTGACATGGTTCCTAAGAACAAATCTTCGTATCTCTTATAGTTTCAGACTTCCCCATACTGACCGTTTTGAATGCGCCACCCTGTATAGTAAAACATGGGGTTCAAGTGACCCATACCTAACATGCCTTCGAAATGTCAAAGATGGGCATTCAAGCCTCTGACTACCCCGCCACAATAAAAAAGGAGTGTGTATACACAAGTCGTGAAGCGTATGTTATAATGAATGACAAAAAAGTAAAAAAGGACTACAAAATAATTTTCATGCATAAATTGACTGTATTAAGGAAAATTCGCCAATGATAGATGAGTTTAATCAATCATGCATTATCTTTGCTTACAGCCTTCTGAATTAGGACAAAAAGAAAAACGCGTTCACGACCATTAACCCTTGCGGGGTAGACAGAGGTTCAGGTGTCCATCTCTATAATTGCGAAGGTAGTAATTCTATGGCCACCGAACCCACGTGTTGATCAGATAGTAAGTACTCAATGTGACAGGTGGTAAGCCATGCCACCATTTACAAGCACTAACTAATTACCTATATAGGTAGGTTGCCTCACGATATTTTCCTTTACCGTAGTATTGTTATTATTTAATGTACATAGAAATTCATTAAACTTCATTTCCTTTTGTACAAACTCAGGCGGGATTTGAACCCTGTACCCACTGATACTGAGTGACGTCGAATTTGTATTAGACTTTTCCAAATATAGGTCAAGGTACTATTTTGTATATACGTACATTTTCCTTATTTGCAACAATTATAGTGATTGGCCTAATGATATGTATCCTTGACTACCTATTATCATCTTAGAGAAATAGTTGATTTTCCTGATCCTGGTAAACAAGTCATTTCATAATAATTTGTTAGGATATTTGATGATTATAAAATGTAATGTTATTGAGAAAGTCATATTCGTCAATGCATGTAGGTTTATGTAACTAATATTGAACAATACATAGAATTGTTATAGTACTGAAATGCATAATATGTATTTGGCTATCGATAATTTTTTCTTCGAGACGAAATGCCATCAGTCCGAGATAGATAGTCCAATAGTTTATTCCTGGAAAAATGGAAAGGAATAAAATTACCTAACAATATTTACGTCTCTTTAATAACACAGAAAATATTGCATACATGCATATTGCATACACATAAAAAGGTTTCGGGTGGAGAAAACTTAGAAAGACATGATAACATCTCCATGGTCACTTATCAGCATGAATATTGAGGTTGTGATGTCATATATCACGTTGGTGATGGGTTGCAAGCTCACAGATTCCATATACCTCTAGTCCTATAGCTATCTCATACAATATGCCAGTAAGAAAATTTAGAAACAAAATATTTACGTCCAAACAAACCCAAATATGAACTGAAATTTCCATTTCAGTAAGCAGACCTGAAATTCGAAGGTCAACTAGCATTTATCATTTCGGAAGTGAGCTGTCAGTTGAGTTTAAGTCTAGACTAGATAGAATGTCTACTATGATTAGTATCTGCCTCCCAATACTGGCCTGGTTCCCAACTGACGTCCCGATATCGACATTTCTGTTTTAATGTGGTGACATCTAGTGGAAAATTCGGGGAACTGTCATGATAAATTTACACTAAGGTTTGACCAGATGGCGTGGTAGTTTGGGACTGGATTTGGTTGGACTAGCTGCTTTTTACGAGATTGTAGTGTGTGCATTTGTATATATAAAGAAGCTACCATTTTAAGCATATAGTGTAAGGCAAGTTAAGTGCCTATATAAAAATATATTTACAAGTATAATCAATTGATCCCGAAAAAAAAAGATATCGAAATTTTGGTGCAGTAACTATAAAATTCATACATACGAGTATATACGTCTGTAACCTAACGAGATTAGTAGACTATTGATCATCACATACACACATGCACATCACGCCTGATTCCCTGTAGAGTGGTAGGTGGAGATCACGCATCCCCATCTGTCCCGATCATGCCAAACCATTTTCGCTTCATTCACACTCCTACACACTAAGTTTTATATACATATTAACATTTAGCACATCCAGTTTTTCATCAAATTTCATTCCACATTCTTGTCTAAAATAAAACAGCCTGAATATAAGAAGGATCAATGGAAACGGAATCAAAATACGAATAAAGCCCTTTAAGGAAAACGTCAGTACTAATTGCTTTCCTTGACAGAGATTGGTCTTTGGAAGCCATTTTGATTTTTTCCTATTTATGTTTTTAGTATGCATACGGGCTTCGGTTTTAATCTGTTTTGATGGGAGGATTTCGGTATTGAGGTCGTTTGTAAATAAATAAAATGGATGTAAAATCCATAAATGAAATACTAGTATGAAAGTGTAAGAAGTTAATTTCGTAAATAAAGAAAAAGTACTTTTTTATAGTTTGTTTCAGTTACTTTTTAATATTACATTAGGAAAAAATATTTATAAATATAGAGACATTATAAATTAACATTTATCTTACATCTAGAGCTAACTTAACTTGCATTCGATTGCATATTTACAATTTTAAAATAAATTTATAATTTAAAAAAAAATGGTATCGTCCATAAATAAAATAATAGTATTAAATTATAATAATAAAGCGTTTATTTACAGCCGCAAAAACATACACAATACCAAACGTTTACAATTAAAACTCACAAACTAGTAAATATTCATTATTTTTATCAATAAAACACTTTATATTATATTTAAATTCAACCTTTGACTACTACAAATACATCACTACTTACCTACAACTCAATGCACTGAACAAATGAAAGTAGCAAATTAAAAATGGCGAACCAGTTTCGAATTTGGAAAAGACTGAGTGAGCAGGACCAAAACAATCGCTTTCTGCCAATATCCTGTGGAGGCTTTATTTGTTTGTAGCTGGAACCTTTGTAAATTTCATTTTCATTATGGCCGCGCATATTGTGTTGGCTATGAATAGAATTGTATATTACTAAAAACAGAAAGGAGAAAACAAACGCTTTTGCGATCATTTATTATTGCGGGATAGTCAGACGTTCAGACCTTCATAATTATAGATGTGTACTAATATGTGTTAGGGAATGTACAAATATCAGGATTTGACTTTATTAGTCTTGACTTCACGTAGACTACGTTGCGTGAGATAGACAGTACCGAATGTTCGAAGTAGTGTATACATCGTAGTAGGTTTTCTCCCCATGTTTTTATTGCTTAATAATGTAAATAATGTCTTTTTGGTAGTAATAAACTCTAAATTACGAAAAATGTAAGATTGCCTCATACATAAAACAAATAATAACTTTGTACATTATATTATTTATAATTTATATTTTACAAGAGTGATACTTTATACTTTAGTACTGTTAGTATCATTCTTTAACTTATATCAAAACCTTTCAACATACATCTTTCTTAGTCACTTGTACGTAACCATCTAGCTACTTCCAAGTATACACGATTCGTCCATCTTAGATTACTATCGGTCATTCTTGTGACGTGTCCAAGCTAAAGTTTCTAGAAATTCGATACTAAATACTGATATAAAGATATTGAGAGATACTTTTATTTTAAGAAAAACTTTTTCATTCGTTAATTTTAAAGCAAACAATAAAGGTACAATATAACAAGACTATCCCTAATACATCCAGATTTAAAACTGTATGGGTTAACAAATTTAACATATGAAAATGCACCGAGAAATTAATAAATTGTGCATATTATAAGTTGTAATAGCTTCTTGAACTGTAACTTTACCTTAATTTTGCGATCACAAATTGACAGGTGGTGATTCCTATACGAATATTGACTATAGAAAGAAAAATGAAAGAGGATTCTTAGTTTCCATCCCTCAATCAATCATCCAGATGGACACCCGTCAAGATGTAACCACATTCAGTATTGGTTAACTTAAATGATATAACGTCAGCTGTACCAGCTTAGTTACGACATTATTATAACTAAAAAGTCATTAATATATCTTAGTTTCATAGTAGATTTGTATAGTAAAAGTCTCGTGCTAGGACGTAAATAATGTAAACTAGCTACTGCTCTTTCTTGCATTTCGTAGAAGGCGACTAAGGGACTAGGGGCTTATGGTATCTATTGGGCGGGGGACTAACCACAACTCCAACATACATGCCAAAAGTAACCTAGGAGATATAATTATCTTTCCAAGGTTCTGTCCACCCTGAACGGGATTAACGGACGTAAATGTATATATAATAACATACATACATACACATCACAATACATACCATTCACATGAAAAGTGCAGTCTCAAAATGCGAAGCAATAGAAAATCCGCATCGCAAGCTGGCTGTTACAGTAACATGTAAACGTCATACATCGTAGCAAGTGGCAGGACGGGAGATATTCTGAATGCTCCCTTGAATATGTTTGTTTAACATTTCTCTTTTGGAATTCGCTGGCTTGGAGGAATGGGTGGTTTAATTGCCTTTAAAATTTACACAGTGATAAGTGGGTTTTGGGTAGTATAAAAGTACTTAATTTATACAAATACATACATATACGCCGAGTATGTATGAGAAGATGTATGAATGTCAATGAAGCGACAGTGGTCTGTCAGGATCGGGACAAATGGGGATCCGTGATCTCTGCCTTCCCCTCTACAGGGAATCAGGCGTGATGTGTATGTATGTAGTTATTAAAAATTGTATTGAACTTATGGTCACTCAACTCAAGACTACTTCAATAGGTATTACAGTTGTACATATATTATCTAGCTCATGAATGTTTCTAGTATCACTATTTCATGCTAAAAGCAAACGCTAGAAGTGTCGACATTTATTTGAGCTGTCAACGACTTTAAGGCTTGTTCCGATTCTGAAAGAATCGTTCAATAGAAATTTCGAGATGTTTGCATGTATTTCTATTCAGTGTGTGAATTGTATAAGCAAGTTTAGGTAGAGCAACTTACTTAATACTTATTTAATACTGGATTATTATCGAAATTCATTTTCATAATATAAATACATTTACGAAATGCATCGAATAATACGGTGTAGGAAAAAATCGCGAGGAAACCTACAGGTCATAGTTAGTTCTTACAAATGACGATATTGCTTACCACCTGTCACATTGAGTGCTGTCTATCTGGTCTGCACCTGGGTTCGAGGTGGCCATATAATTACTACCTTCGCAATTGCAGAGACGGACACCTGAACCTCTGACTACACACGGGTTAATGGTTGTGAACGCGTTTGTCTTTTTTGACTTTTATTACTATTGAAAAACAGTTACAGTTGCTTGTTAAGTCAGTCTTTTTGCAATTTACATACGTACACATACATTCATTATCGTACTATAATCCCTTTCCAGGTGGACGATAATAGATAAACAATATCTTTAAGATCTATCAATAAGTGATAGACTAGTAACTTTTCACCTACTCGTATGCTGCATTTTAATAACATCATTACCCCAATATACTTGCTAAAAAGTGATCTTAAGGATATTTCATCTCTGTTTTTGTCCACCTCAACTGCATTGACCCCTATGAACTTAATTACCTCTTACACGTCGTAAAGAAAGGCATCCAGTTCGCATTCTATAACATCCCAAAATATCATGAGTACATTATTTATTACATATAATGTGTACCTTATTTATTATACACTGAACCAATCAGACAATCAAATTGATTACCCACTGAGTAAATGTACCCAATTTTGTACCTAATATTCGTATACAACGAAATGTGTTTTGTCAACGGCTAACGACCTCATGTCTCCAGATAGACCTGTCTGCAGATCACTGACCCTAGCTAACCCTAATTATGTCGTCACGGATTCAGGATAATGACATCAGGACTTAAGTCGTTTACCCTTGAGTGAATAAAATGACATATACACGAGTTGCCATTAGTTACAAAAGTTTGTGTATGACAAAATACATACGTATTCACGACCATTACCCTTGCGGGGTAGTTAGAAGTTCAGGTTTCCATCTCCAAAATTGCGATACTAGTAATTTTATGGCCACCTCGAACCCACATGTTGACTAGATAGTAAGTACTCAATATGACAGGTGGTAAGACATGTCGCCATTTTTAAACATACATATATATGTACCTTAGGTAAGATTACGACCATTAACCTCTTAGAGGTAGATGAAGTTGTGAATTATCAACGACATTTCTTTAAAAATATTCAATAATATATAATAATAATAATATTTGGATATTATTACACCAATTGAACTAGCCCCTTAGTAAGTATATTTAAGACTTGTGTTAAGGGTACTAGTCAACGTAAAGTTTAGAAATATATACTTATTATGCATAGATAAATACATATATAGTATATATAATTATATATGCTATATATGTATTTATCTATATATAATAAGTATATATTTCTTAAATATACGTTGACTAGTACCCTTAACACAAGTCCTAAATGTACTTACCAAGGGGCTAGTTCAATTGATGTAATAACGTCCTACAATATTATTATTATTATAATCAACGACCAGACTGGAAAGCAGTAGAAAAACGTAATTCTTAACTGTGTCTCCACTGGGAATCGAACTCGGGACCTCACGATTAGAGTTCAGACGGCTAACCGATCTCGCCACGGAGGTCGTCAATATTTGTACAATCAAAGCCCACTTTTCATCACATAAACTACGCTAGATAGCTTTATAAATACAGTCCCAACAGTAAACTAGGTTGTCGAGAAGTAAATAACATTATGATAAATTACTTCCTTTTTACTTTTTGTTTATTGAATGTCAATAAATTTTCTTTTATTTGTGTGAGCCAAATATAGGGTGATAAATAAAATGGAATGTTTGTTTATGAAGTTGGTTTAGTATTTCCGTGAACCGGTCGTGGTTTGTATCAAGTTCAATTATAAACTGATTTGTTTTTTTGTTATCTATAAGTAACTTTACTTTGAAGAGATATGTACAATCAACGCTAAAAGTGCAGTCCCAGTAACTTTTTATAAGGTTTACGTTTATAAGAACAAAAGACATTATTTTTAATTTCGAAGCACGCGAACGTATAGTGGCCATGACAATGCATAGTTGCGCCAGTTTAAAAATGTTAAATATTGTCTTTTGTTCTTATAAACTTAAACCTTATAAAAAGTTTTACTGCACTTTTAGCGTTGACTGTACATACTATTTACGTTTGTGTTAACAGAAGAGATAGTCAGTAACCATGATATTAAAAACTTTTTTAAGTCACTTTGGTTTGTATCTCCAGTTTTTAGGATCTTCGAGTATTAAGAATAATATTAAGTGAATTATAGATTTTATTGATTCCCGTATTTGTCTAGGAAGTGAAATTAATGCCAACTAATAAAAGTAAAATTTTACATTAATAAATTTCTAAATACCAATACATAACATTTTTTAACACATTTAGCAATCAAATTAACTTTAAAAAAATAAATAATATTGTTAGGAATGCCAATCTGTTGTATTTCCCGACATGTTGTAGGAGGTGACTAAGGGACTAGGACTTAGTGAAATATATCAAGCGAATGGCTATTAACCTGTCACTAATGTTGTTAATGACTTTACAACCAAAATATTCATTAATATTTTAAAGTAACCGAGATATTATCGTGTTTGCGAGGTTTTGTCAGTTCTGAAAGTGATTAAAAGATGCGAATTTATATTTTTGTACAGATTACTGAGGTGAAGTAATATTACATACATATACATCACGCCTATTTCCCTATAGGTAGGCAGAGATCACGGATCCCATTTGTCCAGATCCAGACAGACCACTTTCGCTTCATTGACATTCACACATCTTCTCATACACACTCGGCGGTTATAGGTACTCCTAACGTAACCGTTTTTGAATATAGCATATATAACCAACGATCAGACTGGAAAGCAGAAGAAAAGCGTAGTTCTTAACTCTGCCTCCACCAGGAATCGAACTCGGGACCTCACGATTAGCGTTCAGGCGTTTAACCGATCGCGCCACGGAGGTCGTCAGCTGTTAGCATTATATGAATCCCCAATCAGCACTTTAACAGACTGTTACCAGATTTATTCGTTTGCCCTTTGGAAAGTTTCTTATTCAATTCTAATGGAGCTTGAGTAGATTTGTTTCGATTCAACCCGATACAGTTTGTTTGATCAGAGAAAGTTTTCTAGACTTTTACTTAATACCTAGGTTTCAAGAATAGCAATTTCTTATCAAAGGATTTATTTTCTGAATGAAAGCTAGAAATAGTGTTTGATTAAATCTGGTATAAACATTTGGTAGAACTTTTTCTGTATATTTTTAATTAAGTTGGTTTTGGAAAAAATGAAAAAGGTTGACGTTACTAATACCTATAAGCACTGTAATAAAGTGAGATGTTTTGTCAGAATCTACATAAATGGGAATCTGTGATATCTGTCTACCCCTTAATGTGGATACGGGCGTGTTGTGTAGGTAGGGCAAATTAATTATTCATTTTAATCAGGAACTTTTTTTTTATATTATTCTAGCATGTAAAATATAACAGGGATATTAAAAATATTCACAAATTTCTTTCAGTTATGTCTGTAACTACACTTTTCTTTAATATTAGGATGATTGAATGTAAGAAAATTAAATTTAAATTATTGAGGAATTTTGTTCTATAATTCATTCCTTTGCTAGCTGAGACGTAAAAAGAATGCTAATTAGCTGCAGATCTTCTCGGCATGTCGTAGGAGTCGACTAAGAGACTGAAGTAAATGGTATCTGTTGGGCGATAAACAATATTCATGCTTAACAGTGATCTAGGAAATATCATATCTCCGAGGTTCTGTCCATCCCGAAAGGGAATAAAGGACGTGAATGTATTCATTTTGCTTTTATAAAATAAAAATGCACAAAATATATTATGATATAAACCAATTAGAGTTTCAATTGTTCTTTTTCAAAATGACGTACGTGTCAAAAAAGAACATTCCAACTTCAAAATCTAAACAAAAGACAAATCAAATTCGAATCAGGTTCAAACCGCATCGCAACTGTCATTCCGAATCATTGTTTGTCATGCATTTAAACTTCGCGGCCTTCACGCGATTTTAAACTCTAAAACAAAGGCTTAAAGTCTAAAATCCTAGTTGTAACATAGTTCAGATTTCCGAAGCAATCCCGTTGCAATTTCATTCCTAATTCAGGGGCAGTGGAGGTGAAATTGGAATAACTAAATCCGCAGACAGGGTCCCGAAGGTCCGATCATAGGGCGGGAAGTAATCAAGTGTCTCACTGGCGACGTGTCATCGCTCTGGTGTGAATGTCAAGTTACATGTTCAATTGTTCATCTACATACATAAGAGAAACATTGTTCTGTTGAAGGATGTGGTAGTTTGGCTTAAGAAATGGAAAATAATTCAATGCACATAAAAAATACTGAAATGTACACTAAAATATAGCTAAACGTACAACAAAGGTTAGGTTTGGGTTGGGACTATATTATTTTGGTGTACAATGCAGTAGTTTAGGAATGCATTTTCGTATTATCTGATGTTCATTTAAACACTACCCTCAAGAAATATGTCATGTTGAGTGAGATGGTTACCAATATTTAGGAAAGTGACTATAATATATTAACTAACTATAAAATCTAAGTATTAATAATCAGAATTATGTTATTTGTGGATCCCCACGGTTATTAATTAGCTGTATTCTTATAATGTACAAAATTACCCCTGTTTCTTTAAGCTACCGCTTAAGACATTCTGAGAATGATATTGAAAAGTTGAATATAAAATTAAAGTATATTTAAATGCGATGGAATTGGGTGCTGCCGGAGGACCAGTGATGCAGCCTATCTGCATCGTATACTGAGGCAGCACTTTTTCACTGTATCAAAGTTTTCCATTCATGATGTTTATTGTTTGTGTCAATGTTATTAAGTGCAGTGAATGAAGTGTTTTCTTTTTTTCTTTTGATTGGTTGTTATTAAGTTACATGAAATATAAACACACATCTCTATTCCCTAGAGAAATATCTATCTCAAAGTACTGGTACAGATTAAAGACCCCAATTATTCCCTACCCCCAATTCTGATTAACCTATTAGTATAGATACTAAAATCAATAAGACCTATGGCAATCAGATAGACGCTATATTGAAAAAAGGTGACGTTAGAAGTACCTATAACCGCCGAGTGTGTATGAGTGTCAATGAAGCGAAAGTGGCCTGTCAGAATCGGGACAAAATGGAGATCCGTGATCTCAGCCTACTTCTCTACAAGGAATCAGGTGTGATTTGTATGTATATATACTTAACCTATTACATTCTATTCAGTACTACAATCAATTAAATAAATAACAATTCTATAAAAACTAAAAGTACAACATACGTATGTAACATCGTAGCATCATATCCTAAACCAAAAACTTGAATTCAGTACAATTCTTCGATTCATAACCGACTCAGTATCAAAATTCTCGACCGTTGACCACCTAAACGTGAAAGTATTACTAACCCATCGCCATTTAGACTAGCCTTTGATCCTTCCAGATAAGCCGTATCCATAATTCATGCTATACAACCCCCTTCCCGCTAGCTGGGACGTAAAAAGAATGCTAACTAGCTGCCGTTCTTCCCGGAAAGTGTGCGACTAAGGGTAATGTAATCTATTGGACGATGGGGTAGCAACCTGTACCCATATGAGACCAAAAGAACATTATTATGAAAAAATAATGCTAACTGGCTGCTAGTCTGCCCGTCAATCCTGTTACTAAGGGACTAGGGGTAAATGGAATCTAATTGGCGAAATACTAGCAATCTTAAGCGATCCTTATAACTCTAATATTCATGCTAAAAGTGACCTAGGAGATATTATCGTGTCTCTGATATTAAGTCTGAAAGGGACTAAAGGATTTGAATGTACTTTTGTAATGTTAAAAGTGCCTATAACCGCCGAGTGTGTATGAGGAGATACATGAGGGTTTCGTGAAGCGAAGGTGTTTCGTAGCGAAGGTGCGATCCTTGATATCTGTCGACGCTTCTACAAGTAATCACGCGTGTTGTATGTATGTGACGGTTTGTGAACTTGTCAACGCAGGCTATTACTTGTCAACGCAGGCTATTATAGTTTGTTAACCCCGGTAATGTGATGGGATGATGACCCTTATAGTAAAAGGATGTGTAAATAAGTTCAAAGGATGTTTGTCTAAGTTCAAGCTAAGATACATCGATAATGGATACACAAAGGTTATTGGTCTACCGAGCCTCATTGATAGACTGGTTCTCGTTCAATCACTGAAGCTAAGCAACGCAGGCTTGGGCACTATCTGGATGGGTGGCCATTTAGATTATGTGCTGTAGAATGCAACGAAGGAAAACATGTAAGGAAACCTGCCTATTTGTCGAAATAGATAATATTCAGTATCTGTATATAGTCGGTTACCACCTGTCTTGTTGGATGTGGCCAAAGACTTATATAAAAAAACTTTATTAATGGCGAACACTCAACCTCTGACTAATCCGAAAGGGTTGTAGGGTCGTGAATGCATATGTATGTATGTTATTGATACGAAATAATTAGTGAAATTAAGTATATAAACAGGGTTTACTATATTTTACGCCATATAAGTCAGCCCTTGCTGAGACAAATTTTAAGATTTGTACGCCCTGTTGATTTGTACACATCAATACTACATAGTATAAAACAAAGTCGCTTTCTCTGTCAATATGTCCCTTTGTATGCTTAAATCTTTGAAACTACGCAATGGATTTTAATGCGGTCTTTTTTAATAGATAGAGCGATTCAAGAAGAAGGTTTATATATATAATAACATCCATTAAATAGCCAGAAGTGCGAAGCCGGAGCGGGTCGCTAGTCTGATATAAATAAACTTTCTTTGTCTTTGTCTTGTTTTGCTTCATATTTAGCGATCATTTACCTCTTTGAGGTTGAAGGTTGACTGACCATTGTCTATAGAGCACTAGGATGGCCATTAACCACTGGGTCAATCCAGAGAAGACATTCACCACACTATTGAGAGTTCAAAGGTAGTTTAATGTAGGAAATAGGATATTCGCGGGTTTTTCATTAAATGTAAATTTCTATGTACATTTTCGTAATAAAAAATACATTTACGAAATGCCTCGAATACTACGGTGAGGGAAAACATCGTCAGGAAGCCTTCCTGTTCGCCGAACATGTAATAGTTAGTGCTTGTAAAAGGCAGCATGGCTTGCCCCTGTCACATTGAGTACTAACTATCTAGTCAACACGTGGGTTTGAGGTAGAATTACTACCTTTACGACTGCAGAGATGGATACCTGAACCTCTGACTACTCCGCAAGGGTTAATGGTCGTAAACGTGTTTGTCTTTTTGTCTTGGTAAAAGAAAATAAAAGCAAACTATTATAAACTTTGAACAGGTTATGCGGATGAATGATAGTAGATTGACAAAAGTGACGAAGACTGTCAGATAGACGCCATTTTGAAAAAGGGTTACCTTAGAAGTACCTATAAACGCCGAGTGTGTATCTCCATGAAGCAAAAGTGTTCTGTCATGATCGAGAAAAATGGAGATCCGTGATCTCTGCCTGTCCCTTTACAGGGATTCAGGTGTGATGTGTATGTATGTATAAACGAATAAGCACTTGATTTTAAAAGGTTTTAGCTTTATCTTAATGTTTACTTGAATTTAAAGTTTTTGTCTTCTTTTATTAATATGGAGTGTCCGTTATAATTATTTTATAAGCATGTTGTAAATGAATCATTAAAATAAAAAAACAAATAAAAGGTGTATGGATAACATGTCATATCATAATCATAAAAAATAGGGAACCGTATAATAATAATAATATTTAGGACACTATTACACCAATTGAACTTGGTAAGTTCATTTAAGACTTCTGATAAGGGAACTAGTAAACGTGTAAATATATACGTATTATATATAGATAAATACATATATACATAGTTTATTATCAACAACCAGACTGGAAAGCAGTAGAAAAGCGTAGTTATTAACTCTGCCTCCACCAGGAATCGAACCCGGGACCTTAAGATTAGCGTTAATCGATCGCGCTACGGAGGTCGTCAAACTTGATCTCTGCTTACCCCTCTGTAGAACGGGCGTGATATGTATGTATGTATTAGATTAGCGTATACATTGTCAGCGATAGTTTACTAGTATTGACCTGATTTCACGTAGAAACCAACCAATGCCCTTCTATAATGAGATCCGGTCGGATTTGTGCGGATTTGCGGATCCGCAAAACCGGATCGATACAAGCAAACATTGCGTTTGAAACGTAAGCTTATGTTTTGTATTTACACGTTCAAGGGGTGGGTTTTAGCTTTGGTTTTTGGAGAATAGATTTGTCTTTTGATTGAATGAATTTGTAAACATACAAATACATCACGAGTGTCCCTGTAGGGATAGGCAGAGTTTACGGATCCCCATCTGTCCTGATGTATAAAATAAAAATACAATTTAATAATTTCTTAACATGAGTATAGTAATAAAATATATGGTAAGTAATGTTAATTATATTATAAAATGAATATCAATGAAGATAGATTAATATGGTACGATTATTATGTCACAAGTGAAACACGAGAGAATTGTCAAGATCTTTTAAGGTGGCGCACTATAGTTTCTGCTTACCACATTAAGAAGGTAGAGGCTTGAATATATGTATAAGCGAGGTGAAGTTAAGTTACATTTATTAGTCTTGAATACATTTGTATTGTAAGTTTATGTATGTACAATAATAATAGTAATAATATTTGCACATTATTACACCAATTGAACTAGCCCCTTGGTAAGTTCATTTAAGACTTGTGTTAAGGGTACTAGTCAACGTATATTTAAGAAATATATACATATTATATATAGATAAATACATATTATATAGCATATATAATCAACTACCAGACTGGAAAGCAGTAGAAAAGCGTAGTTCTCTCTGCCTCCACCGGGAATCGCACCCGGGACCTCACGATTAGCGTTTCGGCGGCTAACCGATCGCGCCACGGAGGTCGTCAAATGTATGAATACAAATAATATATACATTCAATAATCTTAGTCAATTAAATAACCCTAGGTTTAGTTTTAAATTTGACGTATTTAATTGCAGTAATAACACTCTAAAAATAAAACCTTACTTGTATTGCCTCCCAAATATGATGAGGCAAAGAGTATAACGTACTTATTCCAATGAATAAAAATATGTTCACCGTAACACCTTCAAAAATTCCGATCATATTTTCGCAGCATTTCAATATTAAATAATCAAAAAGTTGCACGGAATTCAATCGACGTGTGAGCCCTTAGTTACCTCCATTACGTTGCTATAGGGCATGAATTTAAAAATTAAAAGCGTTATTTTAAAGCAAAATGATATCGACAGTTTGAGTGGCTCTCTCATGACTTGCGTCAGAGACTGTCGGGCGCAACGCTGATTGATTTAATTTAATAAATAAGCTGTTATTTACAGCGATAGAACATGTATAAAATGAACCATAATGAATATGATATGTCATAGAATAACAGGTTTTTATGCCTTGTTGACATAATTGGTTGAGTAAATTCAGCTTTATCAGAAACATTGCCAAAAAAATCTACTTAAAATGAAAATTTATACCACTTTTATTTAATGAATAAAATTTGTACTTTTCGATAAACAAAAAAACAAAGTATGAATTCATTCTTGCAGTCAAACGAGCACGGTCATTTCCACATATTTATTGTATGGTAAGCTTTATAATATATCCTTTGTCACCTCCTGAAACACTTGTATAAAGCTAATATTGCATTGTATATATTATTGTTACAACCTTGGAGCAATTTAATATTGTATTGAAACAAATAATCCTATAACTATTACAAGCTGGTATAGCAGATGAAAAAAGTAAACTATCTCCCATGATATTTGCATAATGAAACCACTTTTCTCACCGGCAGTACCGCATGAGCGCTCTTATTTAACTCAGATTGGATTGAGGACTTTATTTTGAGTGGCTATCGGGATTTGAGAAGCGGTGATCAGGCGGCAACTAGCCTGGAATTTTCCACCTTATTAACAGAGTGCGATGGGCGGTTATCCCATGCAGGGTATAATTAGAATATGCTTGACAGTTAGTAAGAATCTCTTGTTTTTAAAAGGAAATGAAAATCTTTTGTGCGGTTAAGGTTTTCGTGATAAGGCCGCGTTTTCTCTTTGTGTTTTAAAAGTCACTTAAGCTTCACTTGTACGAGAACGGTGTTTGGTTTGCTTTTATATTTTGCAGCACGAAAGACCAGCTCGCTAATGTAAGGAGAGAATACTTATAATAGCATCGGGGTTGTTTCTGGTACTTTTTTGCAGTTCACTGACCGCTATAGTCTTTATTCTTGGTATAATAGGCGAATAGACTAAAGTAAATTATCGTGAGGAAAACAACTTGTTCCCTGAGCAAGTAATAGTTAGTGCTTGTAAATGGAGACGGCTGTCCACCTCTCACATTAAGTATTGACTATCGTTGGTTGTCGACAATATAATATAACCGCTGACCTATAACCGCGACCGAGTGTGTATAAGTGTTAATGAAGCGAAAGTGTTTTGTTAGTATTGGAACAGATACGGTGAGGGAAAACATCGTGAGGAAACCTACCTGTTCGTCGAACAGGTAATAGTTAGTGCTTGTAAATGGCGACATGGCTGACCACCTGTCACATTGAGTACTGACTATCTGGTTAACACGTGGGTTCGAGGTGTCCATAGAATTACTACCTTCGCAATTGCGGAGATGGACACCTGAACCTCTGACTACCCCGCAAGGGTTAATGGTCGTGAATGCGTTTGTTTTTTTTTTTTGTTTTGGAACAGATAGGGATCCGTGATCTCTGCCTACCCCTCTACAGGGAATCAGACGTGATGTGTACGTATGTATGTAATTTTTTATGGCAACACAGAAAAATATCATAAATCTTTTTACTATTGAGGTTGTGATGGCATTATTACCAAAATATAAGTTATTTAAGTACGCGGTGCTCTATGTAACAAAAGAACATCATTCCTTTTCTCTATTTATTACCTTCTTGATAGGAAGCCTGATCTGTCTGTATGTCAGTTCATTAAAATAGTCGAACTAAAAAACTTTTTATGAATTATTAAAATATTTTTTATTATAATTAGCGCAATATAAAAACTTTATCTATATATTCATATTTTATTCTATATATTTATATTCACGCAATCTCTTAAAAGACTTGATAATGTATGTTTTATACTAATATTTAAGTGAATATCTACTTCCCTTCTCAATACCTCAGACGAAATAATTAAGCAACTGATTAAACCAGTTAAAAATAAAGCACCATTGATAAAATTCAACCTGTCAATAAAGCTTTAGTACACTGACATCCGACTCAAAAATTTGCACTCAAAATTTCCAATACCATCAAAATCTAAGGTGATCCTGACACACACATATACAAACATTTTTGTTAACACAAGCCATTCTATATCTGCAAACACACACATTAACAGAATACATTCACAAGCATAAAATTTCCAAATCCTTACAGTTAGTATCGTGAGAAAATTCGACCTTTTCTCTGTCACACCACTTGACGTCACGTGAGATGGAAAGAGATGGATGAAGAGTCGGTTTGGATATTTTCTTCCACTCACACAAGTTGAGTAAAGCCTGGATTGAGCAGTCTACGTCCAAACCTTGACGGGAGAGGTCGTGAAATCCGTTTGTTACAACGTGTAATGTTGCTACGTATTCGAAACTCAAATTTCGTAGTATAAAGATTGAAGTGTATAGTGATTTTAAAAAGTGGTTCGGAGATTTTAACATAGTTGATGATATGTGAATTAATTGACGTGTTTTTATTGTTTTGGTTGTTGAAAGTTGAATTTATTGGGTACAGTTTGTAATTTGTGGATAAATATTGCGATTGGATCGGAGTTATTGGAAAAATAGTTTTTTGGAGATTGTAAAATAAGGTAAGTTTATATTAAATATCAGTGAATTTTTATAATGAGATTTTCAACCATGTTTATAACATTTTATGATTGAATGAATTTGTAAATACCTCAATTAAAAAAAAATTATAAAGTGATAAATAAGGTAATTTATTTTTCTTATATACTTAATTTTAATCAATATAGATTATTAATTTCTTAATAGAAAAAAAAACTGACACGACCTTTATAATTGCGTTTTAAAAGTTAGGTTAAGATTGCGTATTCTGAAATAAAATGATGAGCTTAGTCAAATAATTTTAATAAATATTAACATTATTGATAAAAGGCGAAATCAAAATTCTTAAATTATAATAAGTATAAGATGTCTTTCTTTAATTAATACATATTTATAATTGATACATACATATATATAATATTCATTATGTTCATTAATGTTGCACACACACATATATATATAATTATATCATCATCATAATATCTAAATATAAGACCTCAGCATACATACTCGGTGGTTATAGGTTTATTATTTCTTATCTTTTGTTTGTACATAATATTATAGTCTTTCTGTGCTTTATATTTTATTATATGTGGGTATCGCCTTGTGTAACCACCCTTCATTCTTACTTATAATACTCTTTTCATATGATAATTTATGATAAAAACCATCCATCATAATTACATTGAAGGATCACTTTTAAATTTGGTTACAATTTTTCGGCAATGTCATGTAATAAACTGGGTCTTAAAATTCTACATTTTCTAAATACTGTAAAAGATGAGGAAGGAATTAGGAACAGCTGCCGTTCTTCCCGGCATAGCGTAGGAGGCGACTAAGGGCAAAATACAAACGGATTCACGACCATTAACCCTTGCGGGGTAGTCAGAGGTTCAGGTTTTCATATCCGTAATTGCGAATGTATTAATTCGATGGCCACCTCGAATCCACGTGTTGACCAGACAGTCAGTACTCAATGTGACAGGTAGTAAGCCTTGTCACCATTTACAAGCAATTACTATGTTCGGGGAATAGGTAGGTTTCCTCACAATTTTTTCCCTCGCCGTAGTACTCAACGCATTAAAACGCTAAAATTTCGGTTTGATATTATAAAAAAAACGATAGTAATATTGAAGGTGACCGATATCTTATATTTTTATGGGTGTGTCTAAGATCTTTAAAAAGGATAAAAAAAATATTTGAATACATGAATATGTCTTTGGAACTTCGGAACGCAGCTAGTGTATATTTTTGTACTCTAAAAGTGAATTAAAAGGAAGACTAACTATTGGAAGATAAATGAACAACCTGTAATCAAAAATCTGAAAACGAGAAATCGTTACTATAAAAGTGACTGTAATATTCAAAATCTCTTATTAAATCTAAAGGTGTCTAAGAATAATATGTATATCTCTTGTATCTATTAGTTTTGTAGGAGACTTGAATCTGTATAAATAGGAACATCGCTCAAACCTTATAGTTCCATTGATTTGATTAAAATAAACAGAGTCTTATACTTCCATGGCTATATACTGTTTTCACATACAGACATATACATTCAAGTCTATTAATCCCTTTCAGGGTGGACAGAACCTTATAGACATGAAAAAATCTTCTTAGTCACTTAGTAGCATGTATTGATGTAATATCGAATATTGGTGTCACTTTGCTAGCCTATCAGCCAATAGTGTCCATTTACCCTAGTCCGTTTAGTCACCTACGACATGCCAGGAAGCAGCAGCTAGTTAGCATTCTTTTTACGTACCAGACTAGCACGTAACCAGCCTTTAGTACTGGTTGCACATTCTTTCCGCTAATAAAAGCCTTACTCGCATGGGATTAAGGCTTTAGCTCCCTCCACTAAGCGTGCTTTATAAGCTTTCTAATCTGTTAACGCCCCCAGCATTGCAATGCACTTAATGATTAAGTTATTAAGTTGGAAAATCTAATGGAAAGATAGAGAAATGAAATGAGAATTCCTTTAACTGTCGAGTGTGTGTAAGGTGTATGTGTGTCAATAAAGTGATATCAGGATCGAGAAATACGATTCGTGATCCTATCTATCTGCGGGATCCTGCCTATCCTTTTATATGCTGTAGGCGTGATAATATATATGTACATTTAATATACATGGATGTATTTAGTATATTATATTTTTATATATATAAAAATATACATAAGTTCTTGTATGTCTTTCGGTGTAGGCAAAATCTTTGTGATATGAATAGGTTTCTTCTAGGTCATCTTAACACACTTAGTGATAATTGCTTTCCAGCTCATCCTGAATAAATGATGACTAATATATATTGTATAGGGATCGATGCAGCTAAGTTAACCTTACTAAAAGTGAAATAAAAAACCTAAACAAATTTATAATGTAACCTGGATGTAGTAAAAAAACAAAAACTTTCCTATCAACCTTAATCGTTTTCACGAAAAATATATCTTGTTTTGAGCAATAAAAGTACAGATTAATCATAACATAACCATAGGACATTACAAATAAGTTTGCTATTTCATCACCCTAAAGATTCCTCAAGATCACAGTCTTTTAATGAAACGAAAACACCCAGACAAGCCGTCACGAAACAATAAATATCATCTCTACCGACTATTTATGGCAGTGACATTCTGACGAATCGTCCCCAAATATTTGACGCATAAAATATTTATCTGACACGGCGGAGTCTCAATAATGAAATTGACTGACTTTTTGCGAACAATAAATCTTATTTTTCTGACAGCGAAGCGAAATGAGATAATCAATTCTCATTGAGTTTCGGTCCCTTTATTTCTTTTGTTTATCTGAGTTAGGGCTTTGAGGGTCAAGCGACCTTTAAGGGAAGAAATATTGCATTGAAAGGTGATTTATGAGTGTGGACAACGGGTGTTTGGTTAAGAATTGCACATATATGTATGTTTACGGGTCTAGGTCCTAATGTGATTGATAGAGACTACGAATTGCTAATTTGAATTCTGAAAAATCTGTCTCGGGGTATTTACATTTTTTAACATTGTCATGATTTCTTTTCTGTCGTTCATACTCTATATTCTATACAAGGTATTTTAACGTGATAATGATAATATTCTTAAAATACTTCGAAAATAATTGCAATTTTTAATTCTATCAATGAAGTACTAAGTGATTAATTCAACAACCTTTATTTGAAACCATAGTCAAACAAGAGATATAGCGGTGTTACATGTTTGTATGTGATCATATGCTTTTTAATTGGACTTAATAATTATGCACGTTATTTCTTAATAACTCACAGAATAAGAAACAAACTTTCAGCCATTTTTAACAGTGTTTGAAATATTACATCTTCATCTCTAAGTATCTACGCAAATATGTCTTGTTTATATTTTTAAGCACTTGTATAAATAACGAGAAAACCATAATCTTATTTCAATCCAAACTTCCGCCCTTAAACCGATTACAAGAAACCGAATCACCATAAAAAGCCCTTAAAAATTCAAAAGGCAACCTTTTCGCCGTAAATATGCTAATAAACATATTTCACCAAACTTACGCCATTTTTGCTGACCGAACTTCTATCACCCTAGTCAGATATGATCACGAATCGAAGTCGTAAAAAATAAATGAGCTCGCCGCCTCCGCCACAGAGTATAGCAAAGAACGAATCAATTTTCTGATAAGTACTCTTGAGCAGGGAAAGTTGTTTGTTTGTTGTGCTAAGTAAATGGGATGGGAGGTCTTTAATATTTGGGAAAGATGCGATGGAATATAATGAGTATGAAAAACGATAGATGGTGCTAGGTTGATGATTAAACGTGTACTGTTTCGTGTTAATTTAGGACGTAAATACAATGTTTGTTTAATTATTATCTATCCCATATAACCGAAGAGATAAGCCTCCAAAATTGTATCCACCCCTTAAAACAAAAAGATGTTAGTATATGTATTAATAGTGGTCGTAAATTAATCAGAATTTCTTTTTGAAGTATATTCTAAATTAGTTTCAAAAGAAATTGAGAGTTCTAGCTTTCAAGTGTTCAAATCCATTGATTAATTTCTTTGAAAAGAGCTCACTCATTAATTTGCTAGTTTGTAATCTTCTTAATGATCATGAATTTATTTTCAGTTTACCCTTTTATTATTTTTATTTTCCACAAGATTATTATTAGTATGGACTTAATATTTTACTCTCAACGTTTTAACTATAGTTCACATTTTGTATGTGACGTGGAATTAAGGATTATTACATACATACACCTCAGGCCTGATTCCCTGTAGAGGGGTAGGCAAAGATCACGGATCTCTATTTGTCCCGATCCTGACAGACCACTTTCGCTTCATTGACACTCATACATTTTCTCATACACACTCTGGGGTTATCAGTTTTTCATATTATTATTTTATTTTTACATACATACATATAAATTCACGACCTTTAATCCCTTTCGGATTGTATAGTAACTTGGAGACATGAAAACATCTCCATGATTACTTATTATTATTATTATTTAGTGTTGTTACGTCCAAACAACATTGATGACTGATTGCTAGCCCATCGCCCAATAGATTCCATACATCCTAGTCCCTTAGTCGTCTCTTACAACATGCCGGAAAGAACGGCAGCTAGTTAGCCTTTTTTTCCTAGTCTAGCATAGGACTAATTTACTTAATTTTTGATATCCTTAAATACCTTTTGAGGTAGACAAAACCTCAAAGTCAAAATATTTCCATTTTAATAATATTTATATACATTATATTAACAAATAAAGCAAGCAAACTAAAATAAAATTCGTAGTAGCATTAAATATAACCCTATGAGTAGTTGAAAAGGTGACAGGCATCGGAAATTATTTTCTCAGCCGAGTAAATGACCCTTATAGACTATTAGGAATCGACGGGCCGTTTCGAGTGCCTATTGGAACAGTTTATTGCTTAAAGGGGTGGCTAGTAACTCGGGGTACTGTGTGAAGTGTTTGTTAATGGTGTTTTTGTCTGTGTGTCATGCTTGGTTTATTGTTTATTTATAAGGTTTATTTATAAAGATTAGATAAAAGGACAAATAAACATGATATATGAAAATCTTAAATTTCAATATAATTTGTGAAATACATGTATACATATGAATTCACGACTATAATCCGTTTCGGGGTGGACTGAACTTTGGAGAGACAATAATAAATCCCTGATCACTTTGTAGCATGAATATTTGGGGCTACGATGTCTTGCCCAATAGAGTAAAGTTATCCCCAGTACCTTAGTCACCTTTTACGATATTCGAATGACAGCTTGTTAACAGAGATTTAGCACGAGACTTGTAATATATAGCATGATGTGTGAATTGATAAAAATTATGTGACTAGGAAATCTCCATCTAACAAAAAAAGGTATCGATTTTTTTCCATTTTAAACAGTACCATTCTATTAACATATAAAATTACTGTAGTTGATAATAATCATTATATTAGATTGTATATTGGATATAGAACTACATTGTACTTCATATCTGTTGTATGAGCTGAAGAACAGCCATACATAGACATCACGCCCGATTCCCTGTAAAGGGGTAGGCAGAGATCACAGATACACATCTGTCCCAATCCTGGTTTAGTTAGCATTCCTTTTACTTTCCATTCAAACATGGGACTTCGTTACTAAAACATAAGTATATAAACGCCGAGTATATGAGAAGATGTCTGATTGTCAATGAAACGAAAGTGGTCTGTCAGGATCGGGACAAATGGGGATCCGTGATCTCTGCTTACCTCTACAGGGAATCAGGTGTGATGTGTATGTATGTATGTAATGTGTATTAATTGCCCGTACATAATCGATATACCTCGTTAGACGTAAATAGGTAAATAGTAGGAACTTGCTAATTGCTCCGCTACACTCACAAATTGGAAGCCCTGTTTGCTTAACGAAGCTAGGCCAAGTCTACTAATGCGTTTTAGCACAAACGCAGTTCAATATCAGATCAGTAATAGTGTGAAGTTAGTATGATGACCAAAAGTGTCAAATTTCACCATTGATAAAAGCAAAAGTGTCAAATTCAGCTCGAAACTTGGGGAAATTTGTCACTTTTGCTAATTCTCTATCAACTTCACATTATTATTAATCTGATTTTGAAGTGATATTTTGTAAAAGGCATTCGTGAACTTGGACCTTTGTATTAATGTGAACTAGTATTATTAGTGTCTAAGGGATAAGAGTCTTGGGTTTGTTATCTGGTAGTGTATTTACATACGTATTTTAATCCTATAACCGCCGAGTGTGAATGAGGAGGTGTATGAGTGTCAATGAAGTGAAATTTAGTGTCGGGATTGTAAGGGGATGCGTGATCTCTGCCTCCTGTCTACAGGGAATCAGGTGTGATGTGTATGTATGTATGATTATATTAACTTACCACCAATAGCCGTGTATTAAGCTGGCGTGTTCAGACTATTACCTATTCCAGGAACAGGTAGGTTTCCGCACAGTGTTTCTTAGTAAACAAGACTAATTTGTAATATGTAGCTCAGTTACTACAAAGTGGCCACAATTGCGAGGCTTTTACTAGGAATATGTTTTACGTCAACTTACATACATACAAATACATTCACGTCCTTCTATCCCTTTCGGAGTGGATAGAACCTATGTGATTTAGTATCTCCTAGGTCGCTTATTAGCATAATTATAGGAGAGATGTCCTGTGGAACATTTATTACAGGTTGACAGCCTATCGCCCAATAGATTCTATTGAGCCATATTCGCTTAGTCGCCCACCAGTGATACAGATCAAATTGGGGATATTCTTCTCAAGGCGGGTGTACATAGTGTGAAGATCGGAAGGTTAATAGGTGTGAGTGAAGCAAGAGAGATTTGTCAGGATCGTTCCAGGTGGTGATCGATAGTCTCTGCCAACCCGTTGGTGATGTAGAGGCGTGAATATATGTATGTATGAAAGTATCTGATCGCTCAAACCTTACCTAGCTTAGAAAATCTCTTTTCTTTAAGTGGTATATTTATATTTTTATTTGTTGTTACACTTTTCAAATAGACTGATCAAATATAGTCAGATAGACGCTAGATTGAAAAAAGGTGACAATACCTGTGTACCTATAACTGCAGAGAGTGTATGAGAAGAAGTATGAATGTCGATGAAGCGAAAGTGGTCTGTCAGGATCGGGACAAATGGGGATCCGTGATCTCTGCCACCCCTCTACAGGGAATCAGGCGTGATGTGTATGTATGTACTTTTCAAACAAGGAAATGGTTATATTAAATTCAATACCTGAAACATCGTAAGTTCCATACATATATGTTCATTGATTCTATTTTTTTATTATCTTCGACGAAATTTCCTCACTTACTTTTCGTACTAGACAATAGGATATTTATGCCCGAGTCGAGTCGTAAAAGCGAGTACAGACAAACAAGTTATTTATCAAATGGGATAAGTAAGACTCCAGTGGTACCCAAGACACAGAAACAGGGTGTAATAGAAATATAGTGTTATATAATTGTATAAGTTACTTTTAGTTTAATGAAATAGTGTAGATAGTATTTATGTATGCTGAAGTAATAAAATATCTTGTTAATATGTTATTAAGTTATGTAATGAATAAAGTTTTTCTCTGGCTGTACAATCTTACTCGTAAAATATATGTATGTCTTATTCAAAACTTTTTGATAGTAGCTGATTGATATTTTTGATACCTATTAAACACATATTTTAGAAATAAAATTTCAAAAAAATATATCAAAATAAACTTGGTTAAATTAAAGGTTCCAATTGTGATCCTAAACAAAAGAAGCAATAAAATTACGTACATTTAACATCTTATTTAGTAGCCAAAACTTTTATGACGAGGAAAAAACATCTTGACCAACAAAGCTTTATATTTTGAAATCTTAAAAGCTCTTATAGTGAAAACTATATTTCAATTTAAATGTGTAAATATATTATTATTACGAGTTAATAATATTTAATCATATTTTAAGTCATTTGAAAGAAGCCATACATATAAATGCTGACTAGTCCTTACTCTAAAATATCCAATATTTCCTTCCAACAAAAACAACCCAAGAACACAAAATTTTTACTACATCTTCCCGAAGCAGTCCTTACATTTTTTCTCTATACGCAATAAAATATCGCCATAAACCTGTTACCCCCATGTGGTAAACAAGCTTTACGATGCTCCATAAAACAAGATTAATAAATACATGGTGCGTCTATTTGGACACAGTGCCCGCTCTGGGCGATTGCCTCGTCTATTTACGGCGTTTAATCTGTGCAAATGGACGAGAGTGGTGAATAAAAATACGTACATATACTCAACCGCAATTATATAGGGAATAAACATGCATGTATGTGTATCGTCTCGTAATAATCTGAGATAATATGCCCAATAAGACATATGACAGTCAGATACACGCTATGTTGAAAAAGGGTGACGTTAGGAGTACCTATAACCGCTAAGTGTGTATGAGAAGATGTATGAGTGTTAATGAAGCGAAAGTAATGTAAGGATCGGGACAAATGGGGATCCGTGATCTCTGCTTACCTCTACAGGGAATCAGTCGTGATGTGTATGTATGTAGTCTGGGATGTAAAACATAATGCTAACTAGCTGCCGTTCTTCCCTAGGTCTAGACTAGGGCTCATTGGAATTCATTGGGCGATGGGTTACCAACCTGTCACCATTGTACCGTTATGACACCACAACCCCAATATTCATGCTAAAAATGACCTAGTTTATAGTGAGGCCTCCGAGGTTCTGCCCACCCTGAAAGGGATTAAAGGAGGATGGATGTAAATTGTAAAAAAATGTTTTAAGGTGGTAAGCCATGTCGCCATTTACAAGCACTAACTTTTACCTTTTTGGGGAACAGGTAGTTTTCATCACGATGTTTTTCCTCACCGTATAATTCGATGCATTTCGTAAATGTTTTTTTAAAAAGACGGTTGACTATTATTTTACTTAACACCTTATTATCCCTTACAACGTACCAACCAGAAACACACTTAGTATAGTTCTATAAAATCCCGGACCAGCACAGCCCAATAACGTTAATCATCCACGAAACGTTTCATTGGTCAATCACACATCGTTTGGGGATGCCCCATAAAATAAATGATTGATTATCATCCCTTTATCGCCTCGTAAACATTATATTGTTGTGCATAAAAATGGTGTCAAGCTAGACTGGGACGTATTTATAAAGCTAACTAGCTGCCGTTCTTTCCGGCTATTAGGAAACGACTAAGGGAATAAGAATTATATTCGCTTCGTATATTATATAATAATAATATTTGGACATTATTACACCAATTGAACTAGCCCCTTTGTAAGTATATTTATGACTTGTGTTAAGGGTACTAGTCAACGTATATTTAAGTAATATATACATATTATACATAGATAAATACATATATAGCATATATAATCAACGACTAGACAGGAAAGCAGTAGAAAAGCGTAGTTTTTAACTCTGCCCCCACCGGAAATCGAACCCGGGACCTCACGATTAGCGTTCCGGCGACTAGCCGATCGCGCCACGGAGATCTTTAAAATAATATATGACTGTGTATGTATTTACTCATACAAATTGATCAAAGATGGCGTTATACTTATAACTGCAGAGTGTGTATAAAGATGTGTATGAATGACAAGAAAGCGAAAGTGGTTTGTCAGGATCAAGAAAAATGGAGGTCCGTGATCTCTGCCTAACCCTCTGAAGGGAATCAGGCATAATGTTTATGAAAGTACTATAAGTATTTCTTTCCCAATATAGTCCCAGTATTGTCCTAGCCTGAGATATGAATAGATTAGCTGCCTTACTTGTCACCTGGACACTATTCATCTATTAAGCAATGTGCTAGCAGCCTGTCACATACATATATTCACGCCACTACGTCCCTATCTATTACTACTTCTATTCTTCACGCCACGTACATTTTGTCATCAATATTCCATCAATGCTATGTTGAGCCCAATATTCATGCTAAAAAGTGCCCTAATAGATGATTAATAATAAATTTCTGCCCGTGACCATGGCTGCTGCAACGTAGCCGAAACGTCGGGTTAATAAAGGTAACTTTATTATATAAAAACATACGCGATAAGTCCCATCACTTTTTAATCATGAGTATAAATAGCGAATCTCTTAAAACTATAATGCCCTAATAGATATTATCGTATCTCTGAGGTTCTGTCCACCTCGAAACGGATTAAAGGGCGTGAATGTACATACATACATATATGTAATAGTTACTGTCAGTTAAGTCTTAGTAGGAATAAACTAGGTTTGTTTTCCCCAAATCCTTAGCCATTGGAAAATCCGAAGACAAATGCGGACGACTTTTTCAAAACTCAACAAGTATATATCCTTGTTAAGATAGGGGTGTATTCTCGTAATGTTTTCTTTTAATATCGTATTTGCGTAAAAAAGACCAACGCGTGTAAACTATTAACCCTTGCAGGGTAGTCAGGGGTTCAAGTGACCATCTCCGCAATTGCAAAGGTAGTAATTCTAGGGTCACCTCGAATCCACGTGTTAATCAGATAGTCAGTACTCAATGTGACAGGTGGTAAGCCATGTCGCCATTTACAAGCACTAATTGTTACCTGTACGGGGAACAGGTAGGTTTCCTCACGATGTTATCCCTTACCGCAGGATTCGACGCATTTCGTAAATGTAATTCTAATTGCGAAAATGTACATGGAAATTAGTTCAACTTCATTCCCAAAAAATATATTATATTAAATATCAATTTATGATATTACATACATTAACACAGGCAGTAAGATTGGCAGTATGTATAAAGTGCCCCAATTAATGTATTGATCAGTAGGGTGATATGTACGTAGGATGATACGTAGGGTTGAGTACAATTGAAAGACAGTGACGCTGTATTGAAAAAACTCCTCTAAAGAAAATAATATGCCTAAGATCGAGTGACTATATATTCTTTTCTTTTTTAATAAAACTATATTGTAAATATACGCACAATTTATTCTATTTACAATTACGGTGTTTGTCTAGTTATACATTTGTTAGCTAGGAACATCCTGTTAGTTGGGGATGTAAATTTTATGCTATCTTATTACTAATTTTCCCAAACACATATGTAACACTAGATATTATTATCATATTAATTACCTCCTAAGACATTTATTTTATTTACAGCATATTTCAATTATTTTATCAATAAATTAATTTAAAAAAGAACCAACTATCTTTACTATTTCCCTACAAAAATTTCAAGACAAATTGACAATTACAAACTTAAACTGCACAATAATATTCACCATATTACTACGTATACTATGATGTAAATTATTATATTTTATTATCCATCACGATACGATAGTTGCATAGAAATATCATAATAAAACCAAATCCTGTTACAAGAATAGGGTCCCCGATAAAAAATTGCAAGATTTATCTCCGACGAACACTGAAAACTTTCTAGTGGCTTAGCAGACTACACACAGCGATTTTTCAACGGAAATGTATTGTTTCCTTTATTCATTTCATTTGTGGCCTTTGTAAGGATTTTTACTTATTATTTGATGCTGTTTTGGTAAAGGAATTACATAGTGGAACTAGTATTTTGGTCAGGATGTCAGGATAGGCGTAAAGTCTGTTCCTGGACTAATCTGGGAAGTAAAAATAATGATTAATAGTGGTGTTTTATGTAGCGGAACATGACTAAGAAATGAAGAAAATACTTTTCGATAATCAGTATGGTTTTTAGTACACATATTATTTAATCAATATTTGTATGAAGGATATTTATAAGAAATATTAAGTGCATGATTTTATTTAGAATGATGTAACAAATAAGCTTTGTTAATATACATTACCTTAACCGAGTTCTCAATCTAAAATGAAAGTATAACAATACCAAATAAAAACACTAACATACAAATCTCTTCATGTAAATACAATCTACATTTCCTTTGATATATTCATTGCGATAGAACAACGAATAAATTGACACGATAGTAAAATAAAGTCACAAGTTCGAGTCAATAAAACTGTCACGTGAGGAAATCTGAAAGATGCTCTCAATCCATGTCACACTTGTACGGATTACGGTAGATTGGTGAGGGGAAATAGTGTGAGGAAAAGTTACTTTATCTGTTGATAGGTTAAAGAAGGTAATATGTTCTACGTAATATATTATTTAATAAATCAATTTCTTGTTTATGTCTCGTAGATCTTCTACGTTAAATTTAATCTATTATTTAATACATAAATTTATTGATATTGGTATCGTGATAGCATGGAACTGAAAATTAGTGCTAACTAGTTGCCGTTCTTCCCGGAAAGTCTTAGGAGGTGAGTAGGAGATCTATTGGGTAGTATAGTAGTCACCAATGTTGCATACATATTATTTACCTTAATATTTATTGTAAACACTTTTTATTACTTAGGAGATATTCTCATATCTCCATGGTTCTGTCAACTCTGAAAGATTTTAAAGACACCTAGTAAGAATTCTTTTTACGTCCCAATCTTACTTGGGATTTAATATAATTTACTACATAAAGATGACAAGCGAAAACCTCCTAAATACTATTATTAAATCATTCCCGTATCATTATATCCTTAATGGAAAACATTCACAACTAACGAGCGCGTATGTATAGTTGTTAGTGATGGATGATACCTACTTGTGTGCAAACAATCGCGAAAATAGGTCGCTTCTTAGCAAAACAAAGGAGTAGGTTGAGTGTCTAAGGGAGGGGGCAGGGTGGCTGATTAGTGTACGAGCGGAGCGGAAATATGCACGAGAAATGATAAAGGAAAATTACCAGTTGCAAAATTAAGTGATAGATTTATAAATAAGAAAGAAATAAAACACTTCATTCACTGCATTAAATCGAGTCCTATATCCCTGCCAAGGGATAACAGAAAATAAGTCAAGTAAGTCACTGCATTAAATAACATTAAAACAAACATTAAACAAAAAAAATGGAAACTAAAATACATTTACGAAATGCATTGAATTCTACGGTGAGACAAACAACGTGAGGAAACCTACCTGTTCCCCATGAGCATGAACAGGTAATAGTTAGTGCTTGTAAATGCCGACACGGCTTACCACCAGTAACATTGAGTATTGACTATCTGGTCAACATGTGGGTGAAAGATGGCCATCTGACTACGGTAAATAAGAACGCGTTCGTCTTTTATCACTTTTAACTTAAAACGTCGCTTAAAAGTAGATTAGTCAAGTAGATTTTTTATTACGAAAGTGTTCCTTTCTGTCGAATTGTTTATTTTGAGTAACCAAAGCTAACGCTTTTAACGGTCGATGAATACATATATGCATTCACAACAAAGATATAAGAAACATTTCTTACTAAACCATAAAATCGCTTCGCTACACTCCCAGTGCCAACCCAATCCCGAAGTTGCCTTGTTGAAAGAAGAAAAAAGCAAAGATTTATCCTCATCCGGTGACGAGGCAAATGAACACGAATCTCAGCCACTACTGGGCAGACTTAGAACGACTTAAAATAGCCTAAGAACTGGGGAAAAGTTTTTAGTGGCAACACTTTAGGATCGAGGTGGCCATAGAATTACTACCTTCGCAATTGCGGAGATGGAAACCTGAAACTCTGATTACCCCGCAAGGGTTAATGGTCGTGCACGCGTTTGTTTAGGATTGGTTTAGTCTCTAGCGAAATACTAGAATAAAGTGTTTTTAGTTTTAATTTTTGAAATGGTAATAGTATGAGAAACTTCATTTATACTTATATATGTATATATACTTAAATATATTTTTTGTGTATTATCTAAGACTATAAAAAGTAGTATAAATATTTGTTTTATATCTTCTGTACTAGTCTTAAACATAAGAATTATACTGTCCACGTAATAATATATGCTACGGACATAAAGAACCAGCGGATTAATGCAATTTGTTGGGCGATAAGCTAGCTATCGGTCACCTATGTTACACATGACATCACAACCCCAATATTCATGATAAAAAGTGACCTATGAAATATTATCGCGTTTCCGACCTTACCGATTTTAATATAAACTTTCTGAGTTTCTCTCTATATATTTGTCCACCCTCAAAAGTCTAAATAGATGTGATATACTCTTATATCTGTTCTATATTCCAATTTCCTTAATTTCATTCCTCCACTCAGCAAGGAGTTATAACTACTCCAACCTACTTGGTCAAAGACCTTTTTCAATGCAACCTCCGTCGCGTGATTTGGCAGAACTCCAAAGCATATTGTCATAATCTGATAACAGCATTATATTCAACGGTTCATGTTGGCTTCAACCCTGCTTAAATGGAAAGGGCGAATGTATTCAATGTTTTATTGCTGATTCAATATCGTTGGCTGAAGAGGTAATTCTGTAATCTAATTTTAGAAAAAGTTAAACTGTTTTCATAAATTAATACATTTATAATAAATATAGTTAAGTTAATTTTCGTTTTAGGATGAACAGAATCTTTGAAACGTTATACATCCTCAGTAGAATCAATTCCATCGAAATGCGGTCACTGAGAAGCATTCCAGGAGTTCCAGGAATGACAGAATTAAAAATAGTGTGATAAGGGAAGGTTGCGGTTTGAAAAAAGATGTAGTGACTAAGATAGAAAATGGCGAGCTTCGATGGTTTGTACATGTTATGCGGATGATAGCAGATTGACAAAAGGAATATATGTGAGTGAAGTGGAAGGGCGGTTATATAGAGCTCGGTCCAATAAGACATATGACAGTGAGATAGACACTATATTAAAAAAGGCGACGTTAGAAGTACCTATAACCGCCGAATATGTATGAGAAGATGTATGTCAATGAAGCGAAAGTGGTCTGTCAGGATCGGGACAAATTGGGATCCGTGATCTTTGCCTACCCCTCTACAGGAATGTTTGTATATTTATATTTATAGATATTTATATTTATAGTCAATAGGTATATATATTACAAATATGACAAAACTTAACATTTCAATTTACTGATACCTACATATCTTTTCAGCAGATAATATTCATCACCACTTGTCAAGTAGGATTTAAACTATCGGGTAAAATTTACTTATATGTCACTTCAAACCACTCACGTCACAATCACGAAGAATATATAGAGTCACGTATAAACAATAACTTTTACGTCACCTTTTTTAAATATAGCGTCTATCTGACTGTTATATGTCTTATTAGGCCGGCCCCTACGTAACCGCCCTTCCACTTCACTCATATATATTCCTTTTGTCAATCTGCTATCATTCATCCGTCGACCATCGAAGCATGTTCTTTTCAATCTTAGTCACTACATCTTCTTTCAAACCGCAACCTTCCCTTATCACACTATTTTTAATTCTATCATTCAATGTCACTCCTAACATGCTTCTCAGTAACCGCATCAAGGAATTTACATTATATTTACTGTTTCAACGTGGCTACAGCAATTGTATATTATAGTCAATATTCTACTATATACCTCATACCTACTAACTACTTACTCATACCTACATGCTTTACGAAATGCCAATAGTTTAAATAGTTTTTTTTTAATTCTTTATTAAGCCATTCGCCACTAAGGTTATGTCGGCTGAAGTACAAACACTGATGCCACGGCGTTTGAACTTCTTGTTATTCTATCGCCATGGTTTCACCAACGCCGCCAGCCGCTACAACCGAAGAAAAACAAAACCGAAGCTCCAATTCTTCTCTTCCTTGTTCTTCGGTTCGTTCCAGTTGAGGATCCAAATATAATCCCTAAGCAAACATAATTAGCCAATTTGGCATCACAACTGACTAAATATTCAGCCGAAAATAATTAACTAATTTTAATGACAACTTTTCTTTTAATGTTTTGTTTTTACTTTCAATAAGTGATTTTATAATCCACATGTTGAATAAAAAGCATTTCATTTCATTTCTATATAAAACCACAGTACAGGGTATTATATTATCTGTGGTACAAGACCAGCCAACTGAACTATAACTGAGCAGTGTATATGCGGACTAAGTACAACAGATGCCGTTTCTCAGAGTATCGTGGTTGGAGGTGACCGCAGCACTCTCGGTTAATGATGCATGCTCAGGTTCCATACTGGTCTAGACTTGTGCTGGAGTACTAAGTGACGTGTAAGGGAAGGAATGAAAATGTTATTTGTAATACTTTAAATTAGTTTTTATAGTTTTAAAAGATTCGCGATTTATACTCATGATTAATAACTAACGGGACTTATTATATAATAATATATTATTATAAGGTAACTTTATTATATAAAAACCTACGCGATAAGCTACAATAGTTATTAATCATAAGTTGCTTTTTGTTATTAATTATGATATAGTCGTACATTGGACGTCCTCCGTGGCGCGATTGGTAAACTTGAATGCTAATTGTGAGGTTCCGGGTTTGATTCCCGACGAAGGCAGAGTTGAGTATTGATTATAAATGCTTTATATGTATTTATCTATATATATTAAGTATATCTTGCTTAAGTATACGTTGCCTAGTACCCTTAACGCAAGTCTTAAAATATGTACTTACCTAGGGGCTAGTTCAATTGGTCTTATAGTTTCTTAAATATTTTTATTATTAATACTGTGGTAGGTTTTACGACAAGGAAATATACACAACTATTTTCATTAGGGTATTTATATTATATTTACTGTTTCGACGTAGCTTCAGCAATTATATATTATAGTCAATATCCTATAGTCTACATATAGACATTGAAGACTATTACATGACTATTAATAAATGAAGAGATACCGTCAACCCTGCTGGTCCACCACTAGACTTAGTCCAACTTAAATTGCATTCGTTTGAAACTTTCGCATTTCATCCTGATATCTGCATACTTCGCTCTCAACTTTTTAACTGTGTTTATTTATTTAGTTGCACTAGGTCAAATATACAGGTATATACAGGTTATTTCATTACATATAACGGGGAGGGAAAACATCTTGAGGAAACCTGTCTATCCCTCAGGATAGGTAATAGTCAGTGCCTATATACGGCAATATGGTTCACTACCTATCACGTTGAGTGTTGTCTATCTAGTGATACGCGGGCTTTGAATGGCCCATACCTAACATGCCTTCGAAATTTCGGAGATGGGCATTCAAGCCTCTGACTAGCCCGCTATAATAAAAAAGGGAGTGGGTATACACAAGTCGTGAAGCGTATGATGTTATGTTTCATTACATATGTATGTTACCGGCCAAACCCGATTTCAGGACATCCTAGAATGTTCGTATTTATATCAGGATAAACTAGTTTGTCCTAGGAAAAACTAAGCCTAGGCTAAACTAGTTTGTTCTAACATCGGGTTTGACCGGTAACATATACATACATACGCTTCACGACTTGTGTAAAAACACTTCCTTTATATTGTGGTGAGTTAGCCAGAGGCTTGAGTGTATCATACATATAGACATATTAGGTATGGGTCACAAAAAATATCTAATTGACGCGAAAAGTTCACTAACTAGCTGACGTTCTTGAAATATGCATTGCATGTCGAAAGAACTGACTAAGGGACTAGGAGTAGAATCCATTAGGTGATGGGCTAACAACCTGTTACCATGTCATGTCATCATGTTAAGTAATAAACAAATAAGTGCTATTATCGTAGATTCGAGGTTCTGTCCACCCCAAAATATGTATGTACAAATAAACTCTGAAAGTTTGCCAGTGATCGCTCTAGGCATTCAACTCTAAACTCGATGTGAACTCAAAGATCCGATGCGATCTAAGTGAATACGTTATTGGCTGAACGATCAAGTTCCTGGTCCTTATCGATTTGTTTACTAACAAATATATGCACGCCGTGCTAGTAAGGAACTTGAGAAGGTTGAATCAGCTGTCAAATAATATATAGAGTAAATAGAAATTAATGAAATGTACTATTATTGTCGATAGCGCTATGTTACTTTAAGTGTTTAACGTGACAGAACTTATTTATCATTCAAGAGTATAATATCCACCCTATTTTTACTTAAAGGCATGATGGTTTTGCTAATTTCTTTAATATACAGATATAATGGTGGCCAGGTTTTAGCATGTTAATACCCAACTTGATGCACTAACGTTCTATAATAAACTATGAATGATATTGTATAGTAAAGTATTTATAAAAACCTGTTTTTCAACATAATATTATTATGAAGAATATGTTAAAAGAAACGAAACTTAAGGAAAAAATAAAATTAGTAGGTGCATTAATGAAATGAAAACGTATCGAAAAAAAACTTCCCCCTGAAGGAACACAAATTTTGTATCTTAGTATATATTTACAACTATGCTCAACTATGTAGACTCAAACACACTATATAACTACAAATAATACTAACCTACCAACCCTACCTACCTCTTAAACCTTAAAGCGAATATCCTAAATCTCTACCGCCACTCAATAGTGAGAACTTCTAAACTAAGTTAGAGCTAAATTGTTATCGAATTTCCCCCATTAGGCCAAGACAATGAGTCTTAAATCTATTCTCCGCGCATTGGAATAGATTGCATGGCAGGTATTGTGAGATTATTGAATAGCTGCTTAGAATACAGAGGGGGTTGGTAGTGACTTTGGAGTCGGTGGTGTTTGTGGATGAATTAGCTATATATTGATTTTTATTGATTAGTGATATGAATCTATTGTTGAAAATTAAGCTTTTCTGGAGTATTATTTATACTTATAGTCCATGATTAGATGAACATTACAGATTCAAATTGGGGAAAATTTAAATTATTTTTAATGACCATTGACAAGGCATAATCGTAATGAGTGATGAATGATGTTTGTATTAAGAAGATATAATCCAGCGTAGTTAAGTCGTTTAAGTCTTGACTCGGTATTAGTGGATACATTATTTAAACATTAGAGCATGTAGATATAATTTTGCGATAACATACATTTGCGAAATACACGAAGTACCATACATACCTACATGTGTTCACGTTTCTAAGTCCCTAAGTCAATAGGCAGACTATCAACGCCTGCAATTACGGGGATGGACACTTGAACTCTCTGACTGCCACGCAAGTCTTAATTGTCCTGATAGCGTTTGTCTTTAAACATTTGTGCCGAACAGATAATCACTCAAGCCTCCAAACCTCAATAACATAACATTATACTACGTATTTCCAAACTACCATTAATACCTACCTATCGAACTGAAGCTCTGAGCTTATTCTGAAATTGATAAACTATCGCTTGGCACCGAATATGCTGAGTCATCCGTGGGTGTTAACCCTGGATTCTATTCTGGTTCTCCCCACTTATATGCCAAACGTGATTAAGGGGTTTGTTGAACTTAGGTTACATAATGTTATACCTAGTTAGTCTAGGATGTAAATAGAATGATAACTAGCTGTCGTTCTTCCCGGCAAGGCTAAGAGGCTAGAGTTCAATAGATTAGTGGATTATGGGCTAGCAACCTGTCGTCAATGTTGCATTATGACATCGCATTCTCAATATTTATGCTAAAAAGTGACCAAACAGTAAAAAGTATATCTCCAAAGTTCAATCCTCCCCAAAAGGGATTAAAGGATGTGAATGTATGTGTGTGTGAGAATTTCGGTCTCAGGTTGAATGAAAGAATATGTATTATAGGGATTGAGAAAAATGTGTGATTGGGTAAAATAGAAAGGCGTTTACGTAATTCTATTCCAAAACAGACCAATGCCGCTTGAAAGCTCGATACAGCAATAGATTTAGATATGTTTATTCAAATCACAATTTAATCTATTGTATACACATCACGTCTGATTCCCTGTAGAGGGGTAGGTAGAGATCACGGATCCTCATCTGTCCTGATCCTGACCAACCACTTTCATTGACTCTCATTCACACTCGGCAGTCATAGATACTTCTTACGTCACTCTATTTCAATATGGCTTATTTAAATTCAACATATATTATATTATACCATACGTACATATTATTAGGCAGTTACGTAGGGGCCGGCCTAAAAAGACATATAACAGTCAGATAGGCGCTATATTCAAAAAAGGTGACGTTTGGAGTACATATAACCGTCGAGAGTGTATTAGAAAATGTGTGAATGTCAATGAAGCGAAAGTGGTCTGTCAGGATCGGGACAAATGGGGAACCATGATCTCTGCCTACCCCTTTACAGGGAATCAGGCGTGATGTGTATGTATGTATGTAAAATACCATCAAATCATAACCAGAAACAAACATAACAACTCCCACTCAAATCTCCCATCAGCACCATTTAAAATGATATACCGTTCCACCCTGAACATCAGTAGCGTTGTTTTGTCCAAAACTTGGCGGGTAGACTGACCCAGTTGGCAGAGCTCATAGCTTTGTTTATTACTACCCGCAATTATGGGATGAGCTGTGATGACCTATCTACTAGGCTTGTTAATAAGGAAAAGTCTGGAGTAGTGGTATTGTAGGTATGGATGTAGCTAAGTATGTATTGTATATAGATTGGGATAGCCAAAGAGGTCGGTAGGCTTTTTTTTTCTTTTTTTTTATAAATAACTGTCCAACGATTGACCCCTATCTCACCTGACGGTAAGTTCTAAGATTCGTGGAGAGAGAAAAATTATTTTAATAATAATTGGACATTATTACACAAGTGTTAAGGGTACTAGTCAACGTATATTTAAGAAATATATACTTATTATACATAGATAAATACATATATAGCATATATAATCAACAACCAGACTGGAAAGCAGTAGAAAAGCGTAGTTCTTAACTCTGCCTCCACCGGGAATTACTACACGATTAGCGTTCAGGTGTCTTAAAGATTGTAAATATATGTATGTAACTACACACTCTATATAGTGTAGTTACAACCATTACCCATTCCCTCGGCTGCCAATACAAGATTCATAGCGGAACCAAATAGCATATATAAATATCAAGATTTGCTCGTAAACCACGCCTTAGGAGCAAAAGTGCGTGACCGTCGACTAAGGGCCGTAAACCCACTGGAATTGCGGTCCAGGGTGATAAATTTAAGAATATATAGCCTCCATTCATACAAGTGTGTACTTGAGATGGAATTTTAAATTCACTATTGATGTTGTTTTGTCTGATTTGGGTTTCATAGCTAGTTATAGAATCATAGATGAATGAGGGTCTAGGAACTACCTATACTAGGCACTAGATCACCAAGACGGCGATGTGTTAGCAACTTGTCACGATTTTATTCTATTCATACTTAGATAGTAATAGGAATAATGTACTGAGACGATAAATTTATCAATTATTTTTTATTTATTTATTCATCCTAAGAGTATAAACGCCTTTACAGGCATGAAACTCAATACGGTGTGCATTCAACATTGATTCTATTATCTCTATATCTTTTAATAATTACATTACATTTAACAATAAACCTATGTAAAATAAAGTGAATAATATGTTTGCTTGATATTGATATTGATATTGAATGAAACGCTACCAGCAGGTTTTCCGTAGGTCGACATTGTAATGATCTCATCCTCGTTTCAGAGATTTTCGCTACTTGTTTTTTATTGTATCAAATATTTTATTTTATAACTATCGAAAATTTTTTTTTGAGAAATCAAAACCAAAAAACCTTTTTTATTTGAACATTTAAAACCAAACAAAAACCAACATTGATTTCACTACGCGTATATACATATGAAATATCTTTCCTGAATATTATCTAACTAAGTAAGTCCCAACAAAATTGAAACCATATTACACACTCCCTTACAACGTGACCTTCTACCCTACAGTCCCTTTTAACTAATTCGATTTAACAAACGCCTGCAGAGTGATACACTTACTCGTGTGAATCTCCTTACATCTTCAAAATGGACCCAATTTAATAAAGGCTTCAAGATGTATCGTTTCCCGTAAAGTAGAGTTAAGTTACACTACAGTTCCACAGCTCTGGGATGTAAAAAGAACGCTAACTATCTGCTTATCTTCTTGGTGACAATCGTAGCTATCAACCTTTCGAATCGTAACTATTTCAAGTATGTACCGAAAGATTAACAAAACCTAACAATATATTCACTAGATCTATAAAAATGGAATTCCTAATAGCTGAAACTTAAAAAGTGACGCAAGAGTTTACAAACTGCAATGGCTACTTTAATTTGGAAAAAAATTACATGCATTTAAAAAGACATATGAAAGAAAAGAAGCTATATTGTAAAAGGGTGACGTTATAAGTACCTGTAACCGCCGAGTGTGTATGAATGTCAATGAAGCAAATGTGGTCGTCAGGATCTGGACAAATGGGGATCCGTGATCTCTGCCTACCCCTCTCAGGTGTGATGTGTATGAATGTATGCATATAAAAAATATGTTGTAATATATAATAAGCAAATGTTTGGAATAGGACTGGTTTGCATTTCAGCTTTTTCAATACAATTTCATGTTCTTTTACTACTACCCCCTTTTATGAAAATATTATCACCAACCCGTGATTTCTGCTTACCTTTTAGCAAACCAGCTTTCTCTTAGGTTCCAAACTGAACCTAGAAACCTAGTACATTCTCGCCACAGCATAAAAACACTAGATTGATTCTGTAGGCCTCAAGGCGGTCATAAAACGCTCTAGTCCCGTGTAAAAGGCATAACTCAGGGTTTTAGTACCAGACTGGGTAATGCCTGAAATGCCTAAAAGCAATCTACCAAGCCAATGATATAAAACTTAGGTATGAAATAGGATAGATTGTAACGATAAATTAGAGCTAGTAAACTATATTGAATGTGGATGATATCAAGTTTGATAGGTTTGTATGTGACTAAGGTGGTGATATTGTTAAAAAAATACTTTACTGTGTCAATAAATATATAAAAAACAATATCTCTTAAGTTCTGTCTGATCAAATTTACTAAAAGGATGTTACGATGAACAAACATTTCTAACGTTTTTAAATGAAATTGCAAATAAATTCTATTTTAGTTGGAACTTCAAATATATATTTAGAATTATAAGCTTGACTTATTGTCATAGAAATATTTTTTACAAAATTACTGGAAAACCATTATTATTATCTTAAGGATTAACAATCTTATATTTTTGACACTATTACTTGTAAGTAACTATCGGTGGCACCCAAAAGATTTCATGAAAGACTCAATTCCTTATCCACATTCTATCACTAATAATAATAACAATAATAATACTGCTAGTTAGCATTCTATTTACGTCCGATACTACACGGCTTAAATTACCATACTATATTATGCAGATATTTACGAAGTAACAGGAAAAACAGATTAACATTCAGAAATTGTAGACATTACTGAAAAAGTGGTTTCGCCTTCAAACTTGTGAATAGTGGGCCCGTTATGGCTGCTCTGACCTAATAAGTCAGATGGGGTGACTATAAGTTCTGTAGAATGACGAAAAAGAGGAAATAAATCAGAATAAATTTATTCTCAGTCTACCCCTCTATAGGGAATCAGGCGTAATGTGTGTAATAAATTTATAGAAATATTAATATTTTGCAGAACGAAATAGAGAGAGAAAGTTGAATGATTTTGTAATAGTTGGTGCTTGTGCTTGTGTATAAAATAAATACTTCTTTTTTTAATTTATTTGTAATATAGAAAACAAACGCTGTTACGACCGTTAAACTTTGCAGGTTATATCCGCAATTTGTCTTAAAATAAATAAAAAATCTTTTAATCATAGAGTGTTTGTTTCTCTAAGGAAATGTCGAGACAGAATATAATATTAGAATACTGAATATTTATACATTCAGAAGTGCATAATTAATACCGCATGGAAATAGAAAATTCCTAGTACTAAAAACGGTATTTCATGATTTCGACCCATCCCTTAAAAGAGAAACGAGTGTAATGTGTGTAAATCACAGATCAAAAATCGGTAATCCCCGTGAATCGAGTGCAGACAGCTGTTCATAATCTCTTAGAATCCCAGATTACAAAAACATCTTTGATCACTGAAATTTAAACCGTATCTATAGGTGTAATCGGCTTAAATTCCAAAGTCACTTATCAGATTAAAATAACATAACATCGGAAGCACTTTGAGAATGATGAATGATGGCGTGGGTTGCTTATTTAAATAAACTTTCAATAGGCTTTCAGCGGCTGAGGAAATATATTGATAAATGTATATTTAGCTCTTTAATTTCGTTTTAAAAAGGGATGTGGGTTAAATATGAAATTAGAGTATTTTAGTTAAATATTTAAATGATTAAGACCATTTTCGTCCCTGTTTCCGTGTAGTCCATGTCGCCATTTAAAAGAACTGACTATTATCTGTTCAAGAAACAAACAGGTTTCCTCACGATGTTTTTCCTTAACCCAAAATTCGGTGTATTTTGCAAATGTATATTTATTACAAAAATGTACACACAAATTCATTAAACTTCATTTCCATTGGTACATGCTCACGGGATTCAAACCCTGTATCCACTGATACAGAGCCCCAAACAACTACACAAATTACTAAAAATACTCTAAAATACTCTTCTACTAAAAAAACTTAAAACTTTCAACCAAAAACCATAGCCACCCCATTGCCCCAAATCCACCTTGAACCGAAAAACAACCGACAAGGAAAACTAACAAACTTTTTTACATGAGAAATAATAGAACGTGAATCGATTACTTTTATTGGTGCTTCGAAAAAACCAGTCGGGTTTGGCTTAAAGATCTGGCTGCGAGCCAAATTCATGTTTTGCTTATGACTACAGCCAAGTTGGGCAGTGGATATACGACGGGCAATTAGTTTGACTGCAGCCTTTCGTTTGTTATTTTGATCTTCTTGTTGACTTACTGTCGTGTATAACATGTTTGTGCTAGTTTACATAGTCTTATACTTTATGTATCTTGTTTACTTCATACATAATATATTCTATGATATTTATTTGGTTATCTTATGTATAACTATTGCAGTTATGGTGGCATTGTTATGCAATATTAGTAGTAACTTCTAAGAGGTACGTTTTTGACATTTACTAAGTTCTGTAGTCGTTTCCTATGACAAGAAGAAAAATAGCTAGTTACCATACTAATTACATCTCAATTGGCATTGTATTAGATATTTCTAGGTATAAACCAACAGTAGATAACCTATCCAAGTAGTTACCCATCTAGGCACTCCTCATTTCCAACGTTGCTTAATTTCAATTATCTAAATTCAATTTAATTGATTTCATTACAATGCCAAACCTAAAAAGAACAAAATTTCCACGAGCCCAGTACCAACATAACCATCGTAGCTTTTTCCAGTTTCGTAGATACCAACTTGAGCGTTCGAAAATGTCAAAAGTAGGGCATTTTTCACGTAATTAAAGCCACTTTCATTGTGAGGAACAACTTGCCGTCTCTTTAATTACCCACTTGACTTTTCTTATTCATGTTTTAACGGTATTTTGCCTCCACCGGGATCTCAACTTAGTTTTATTGCCAACATAATAAGATTTGTTCCGTGTTTGTTAAGAAAATGTTTACCAGGAAGGTTCCTGTTAAATTAGAAATGAGAGTGCGAAATTTGAACGAGTGTTTTCTTTAATAGTAGTGTTTAAGTGTCTGTTTGTACTCGTGTAACATTTAAAATACATAAATTACATATGTATATATACATCCACATTCTTAAATCCGTATCGGATAGGAGAAAACCTCGAAGACATGATAATATTTCCTAGGTTACATTCTTACAATAGGTTTGTGATGTTATTTATAATATATTTGACACGTTCTTAGCTCACCGCCTAATAAATTCCAAGTACCTAGAGTCCCTTAATCGCCTTTTACAACATAGTTTATAAAATCTGTAACATATATGTAATTAAAATATATACGTACATACATGTAATCATCAATTAGAATGGATTACGCTTGATGGATAGTTAGAGGTTTACGTATCTATCTCCAATATTGCGGTAACAATGTGTGGGCACATAGAGCCCAGATTTCTACGAAATAGTCAATACTCAACGTGACTGGCTGTATATTGTATATAGTGCCTTGAAGAGGCGCTAATTATTGCCTATCCTGAAGGATAGTTGGGTTTGTTATTGTGTTCTTTGTTCTGAAGATGGTAAGAGTACTCTGCATCGATTTTCCTTACTGGAAAATAATATAACAAAATAATTATTACATGGCTTAAGTACAACAAGTATTTTGCATTAATAAACAAGGAGAAAAATAAGTTGTTAAAATAATTACAATTAAAACACACACACATATACATTCACGGCCTTCGATCCTTTTTGGGGTGGACAGACCTTGGAGATTTAATATTTCTTAAGTAATTTTTAAGCATAAATATCAGAACCTTTGATTACCATACATTACGAAACGAAACTCACCAATTAATAGACAAAAAACAACGAAAACGCTTTCACGACCAGTAACCCTTGTGAGTTTCCATCACTGCACTCAAGACTTTATGGTCAGCTCGAACTCACGTGTTGACCAGACAGTCAGTACTCAATGTGACAGGTGGTAAGTCATGTCGCTATTTACAAGCACTATTAGTTATTTAGGAAACAGGTAGGTTTCCTGACGATGTTTTCCCTCACCGTAGTATTGGATGCATTTTACAAAAAGTTACATCGAAATTCATTTCCATTGGTACAGGCTCAAGCAGGATTCGAATTCTGTATCCACTGGTGATGGACTCAAGTCCCAAACAACTAAGCTACATTGAATTACCAATTAATATTCCAAATATTTGTGTAAACACACAAAACTACGCTTTAATCAATGGCCGTTCAAACCCTACCATTGTATCAGACTAAACTTTAGCCTAACTTGGTAAAGGGTTTAGAGTTTGCAACTCTTAAGCAATTATTCGGGCCCAAAGTTGGAACTTCGGCCAGATAAGAGGGATGGTTAAATAATGCGCGCAGACAGTAAATAATGTTTGGAGGATTTGGTACAGTGATCTAAAAGGTAGATGGAGCTAGAAGTTCAAAAATGTTTTTTAACTTTTTAATAACTAAAATTACGTACAAAGTACAACATAAATATAATGTAATAAAAACATAATAATACATACATATAATCAAGCCTCTACGTCTCCAAAGAAATAGGTAGAGACTATCGAAGACTACCTGAACCGATCCTGATAAATATATCTTGCTGCACTCACACCCATTAACCTCTTCAAACATGCTCTCCTGTTCTCCACGCTACACCCGCCTTGAGAAGAATGTTTCCAATTCGATCTGTATACGTTCTACGCGGCCTACCCCGTCCAACTCTACCTACCACTTTGGCTTATTCTAGATTTTAATTATATTTTTCTTTTCATTTCAGGTAAGTCACAGAACGACATCACCCATTATGGTATTACATGCACACATTTTGATGACACGAGATTTGGTCGTAATGTGCCTGCGTTTTTTAAAATCTTCTTCAATCTCTTAAAAGTTGAAACAAATATTACTTAATGTGCAAGTAAAACATTACGTATTTAAATTTTATCTAGTAATGTTTGGTTTTTACAATGGTTTAGCTATTTCTTTTTTTAAGCCATTTGAAGCGTCTTAGTTCACGTAAAAACAATATTTTTCTGAAACTTCCATTCCATAATTAATAAAGCGAGTGAGTGAGTTATACATCATATTAAATAAAAACCCTGCAGCTTTCATCCATTCAATCCCCAGACAAGTAAAAACAGCGCTTATCACTAAAACTTGGTCTTATCTAACCCTTAAACCCTATACATCAATGCTTATCCCTCCGAATGATATACGATTATCATACCCGTGTAACTGACTTGTTATTCTTGGGCCCGAGCTGTTCATTGCCTGCAATTAATAGGGCAAATGTGCTATTATTGTTGCCTGACAAAGGATACTTTATCTTATTGCCTATTTATTAAGGTCCTTTAACATTTGGGTTGGCACGTAGCTTGTAAGATGTCTTGTGACATTCTTGAAGGAAGTTTGTGAAGGAGGTTTGAATTTTAGTTCTGGGTTAATATGTGAGTTACTTAAAGTATTAATAGTTCTGTGCTGGGCGGCGTAAAAAGAATGCTAACTAGCTGCCGTTCTTCCCGGCATGTCGTAGGAGGCGACTAAGGTACTAGGGGAAAATGGAATTATACATAGATCTATCTATCTTCTAAATGACATCACAACCCCAATATGCTAATAAGTGATCAAGACTAAATTCAACTGAATTGACATGAGGACATTTCAAAAATTAAAACTTACAACCATATGACACCAAATGAATTTATTTACGTATCACAATAAATTTAGGTTTAAATATCAATTAATGTCATATCTATACTCCCTTAGCCTTAATATAGCCTTCTACATAATTTTTGTATGTTACGGATGTAATTTTTATTACTATATTATACTAAGATGAGTTTTATAGTAAATAATAAGGCACATTCGAATATATTATTTACTTATTCACAGACAAACTCTTAACTACCAAGAAGTACAAAAAGCCTTCATTCATGCTAAAATGAGTTTGTTTTCTTTGGCAAACTAGGTCGGAATTGTTATGTTTATTCCCGCGAACTTAGCGATCATGAGGGTTGCGCCAATGAAAACAGTGTTTTGCGACCATTCAGAAAGTACAAAGGGTAAAAGAAATAGTCGTCGGGGGTTAGTGCCTATTTATTTTATTAGTTGGTAGCTTTGTTGGCTGTTTGTAGGTTTTTGGTAGCTTTGTTGGTAGTTTGTAGGTTTCGGGCACTTATTACCTTTTGGTTGGGAAAGTCGGGGTCTATATTTTATTGCGGCTCAGGAATTCGGGAATGCTGAATTACGTAAGATATTGTGTACGAATAAATCACGGTTGTAATAAATAAAATACTACGTATACTATATATTTATGTACTATTACTATTATTTGTATAGACGCCTTATTGAAAAGTGTGACGTTAGAAGTACCTATAACCACCGAGTTTGTATGAGGAGATGTATAATTGTCAAAGAAGCGAAAGTGGTTTATCAGGGTCGGGACAAATGGGGATCCGTAATCTCTGCTTACACCTGAACAGGGAATTAGGCGTGATATGTATGAATCAATGTATGTTCTCGTATCTTTAAATGAGATAGATATTAAGTATTCTATTTAGGTAGCAAGTAACTGATACTAAGATTTTTCGCCCAGTATCAAGTTTCAAAAAGTTCTTTAGTCTATTTGAATCCCACTTTTCACTAGATGGCAGTATGATCTACGTAAATTTAAAGTAGAAATACTAGGAACAAAACTGCAGTTTGAGAAGTCTTCTAAATATAATAGAATTTCGTTTCAAGTTTATTAAAGAAATTTGTAGTGTTGAGTATTTGTATTTGAGTTTTTCTACGGTACGGTGTACGATGAGGTAAAACATCGTGAGGAAACCTACTTGTTCCCCGAATAAGTAATAGTTAGTGCTTGTAAATGGCGACATGACTTACCACCTTACACATCGAGTACTGAGTATCTGGTCAACAGGTAGGTTCGAGGTGGATATAGAATTACTACCTTTGCAATTACGGATATGGCCACCTAAACCTCTAACTACCCCGCAAGGGTTAAACCTCCACGTTTGTCTTTGTCAATTTAATATAAACGTCATCTTATTAGACTAACTACGCTGTCTTGACAAAAACGTCAGTAAAAAATGACCCTTACTGGATCCAAAGTAGAACCAAGTATTTCGCCCAAACTAACCAGTTTAACGTGACCTTTCCAACCGTGTATTATTGTTGAAACCAGAGGTCAGAGTTGTTTGTTTGTTTCAAATTCACTCGTGTGTACTATTGTTTACTTGAAAACAATGTTTGGGTAGCCATGTTGTTTTTGCACTGAAACTTGGACGATTTCAATTGAAATGTGCTTCTGACTTCCCCTTTTGACAGTTTTGCTGTATTTCCTAGGTGGGGAAAATTTATTGCCTAGACAATGTTTTGAGGTATTACAATATTAAATGATAACTCAAGTAATAACCTAGCGCTGACAGGTTACCTATTACTACTTAAGATAACCACAGCATAATTATATAAGACGTTATAGAATTACGTAAGATAGTCATATAAGAAATATTATTGACTTTCGGGATAGTCTATATAGGACACCAGAGCTGGGATTGGAACCTAGGACCTTTAATGAGTGATTAAAGGTCTTACCCACAAAGCTACAGCCGCCTCGCATTTTCCCCATATAATGCACACTTCTTACTCACATTTACTTTCTACATAAAGTAGAACATACATACAGAAGCGGCGGTTACCATCATTAATCTTTACTAGTGTCACAGTTAAACCACCACATTTTTCATGTTTCCTTTGTGAAGTACCTTTATATTATATGAACTCTTACTACTACCATATATTTACTTCCTATATTTCCCTTGCTAACTGGGACGTTTAAAGAATGCTAACTAGCTGCCGTTCTTCCCGGCATGTCTTAAGAAGATTAAGGGACTAGGGGTATTTGGAATCTATTGGGCGATGGGCTAGCAACCTGTAACTTGTTCCATTATGACATCAGAACCCTAATATCCATGTTGAATAGTGACATGTGATATTATAATGTCTCTGAGCTTCTGTACATCCCGAAAGGGATTAAAGGACGTGAATGTATATGTAATGTTACTCCTTTGAGGTATATAGACAAGAGCATATTTATACATTTATATGTAATTTCGTATAAAACAATAGATAGGTCTGAATTAATACATACATATTGATAGATGGACCGATGGCCTGAAAAGGATCGCTGGTAGTGGTTGGCTAAGGGCTACGAGTGATCGTGTTTTCTGCCGTAACCTTGGGGAGGCCTACGTCCAGCAGTGAACTGTCATAGGCTGATTGATTGACGTACATATTATCACTCCCATTTCCCTAAAGTTTGTCTTGATCTGGAAAACCCACTTTCGCTTCATTGACAATCATACACCTTCTCATACACACTGGACGGTCATATATACTTGTGAAAGAAAACTGACCTGCGTAACTACTGCATAATGTATACACTGAAACATAATTACTACAAGTAATAAACAATCTCTGTATTAGTCTTCTAGTTTCCATCAACCCCTTAAGGGAACAAAGTCGTGAAGTGAACGTGTTCTTAATTTAAAATATAGGCACAATAATGAACTTGTCTGGAATATTCCATTGCTACGTGATTTAATGTGCTAACATAATCACATCACGTCTTTAATTTCTGAAGGGTAGACTGAATAATGATGCCTTGAATAAGCTTTTTAAATTCATACTTTAGTTCAAGGTTAATTTAGGAATTTTATTTTTTACTAGTGACCCGCTCCGGCTTCGCACGGGTGTAAAATATATAGGCTACTCCACTATTTATTGGATGTTATTATACATATAAATCTTCCTCTTGAATCACTCTATCTATTAAAAAAAAACCGCATGAAAATGCGTTGCGTAGTTTCAAAGATTTAAGCATACAAAGGGACAAAGAAAGCGACTTTGTTTTATACTATGTACTGATTTTTCATATAAAACACGATAGATAATGTGACAATGGAGTTTATTTAGTTATGTAATAGCAACCTGCTTCTTATATTTCAAACATACATATATTCACGCCTTTACGACCCCAACGGGATAGACAGAGATTATTGATCGCCACCTGGAACGGGTGACAAATCTATCTTGTTTCACTCACACTCATTAACCTTCTCGTACATTCTCTTCTGTACTTCGCACTACGCATACTATAATATTACATATCTATCTATAATATCATAACTCCATAATTAAAAGACAAGTAACCATAAAAATTCTTGCAATTTTGAGGTTCTATCGGTTCAAGAAAAGAATAAAGGGACTTCATACATAAATTTAAATAAATTCACGCCTCTACGTCTCTAAGAGGTAGTGACAATCGATCGTCATCTGGAAAGATCCTGACAAATCATTCTTGTTCCTATTGACCTTACCTACACACATGATCTTCTATTCGTTAGACTGCGTACACCCTCCTTGAGAAAAATCTTTCCAATTTGATCTGTACAAGTTCTACGCGTCCTGTTAGGTCCCTTAAAAATAAGGGACTTTATATGAACATAATATAATCGTTTGACAGTACTCGTATTAGGTTAATTTTATTTGATTAAGCCTATTTCACACTTGAAACATTAACCCTTTACCCAGTGTTAAATAAACATACAAAATCAAACGAACCGACATAAAAGGTAACAAAAATATACATACACATACATTTTTGACGACCTCTGTAGCGTGATTACGATTTAGCCATCCGAACGCTAATCGTGTCGTCTCGGGTTCGATTCCCGGTGGGGCAAAGTTAAGAACTACGCTTTTCTTCCGCTTTCCAGTCAGTTCGTTCATTATATATGCTATATATGTGTTCATCTATATATAATAAGTATGCATTTCTTAAATATTCGTTGAATAGTACCCTTAACACAAGTCTTAAATGTACTTAACAAGAGGCTAATTCAATCGGTGTAATAGTGTCCGAAATATAATAATTATTATTCTCATCCTGTAATCACTTTCCAGGTGGACAGAACCTTGTAGACATGAAAACGTCTCCTTGGTTACGTATAATAGGGTTTTGAATATATGAAATATTAGAGACAGGTTGCTAGCCTATCGCGATTCTATATACCCCTAGTCGCCTCCTACGACATACTGGGAAGAACGGCAGCTATTTAGCATTCTCTTCACGTCCCAGACAAGAAAGAGACAACCAAAACATTATTAAAACAAAATATAACATACTACATACATGTATATAATGTATAAGCCCGTCTTAAACATTTTCTTTGATAAACGAGAATCATAATTTAAAGCTTTACTCACACATCTGAAATTAAGTATACCGATCTTTAATTTGGGCCTCATTTCCAAAATATACCACGATCCACACTAGTCAGAGACGAAAAAGAATACTAACTAACTGCCGTTCTTCCCAGCATGTCGTAGGAGGCGACTAAGGGAGTAGGGTAAATATATTTATTGAGCAATGGGTTTCACCTGTTACCAACGTTCCATATAACATCACAACCTCATTTTTTATGTTAATAAGTGTCCGAGCAGATATTAACGGTTTTTCAAGGTTCTGTCCATCCCGAAATAGTTTAGGGGACATGAATGTATACGTATATAGTCTTAAGACGCCATATTGAAAAAGGATGACGTTAGTAGTACTCGTACCTACGAGTATAATCGCCGAGTGTGTGTAAGGAGGTGTATGAGTGTCAATGAAGCGAACGTGGTTTATCAGGATCGGGACATAAGGGCATCTGTGATCTCTGCATACCCCTCTACAGGGAAACGAGTGTGATGTTTACATATGTATAAATGTATATGTATGTTATCATATTATAACTTATTTATTGAAGTAGGACGGTAGGATTTGCAAAAGAGGACCATAATATATGCATGTACTTATATAGATCAAAATGGAGACATTCTTCTCAAGGGTGTACGTAGTGAAGAACAGAAGAGCATGTATGAAAAGGTTAACGGGTGTGAAGCAAGAGAGATTTGTCATTCAAAGTGGAGATATATAGTCTTTGTCTATCACAGTGGGGACGTAGAGGCGTGAATATATGTTTATATATGTTTCTTATGATATGGCTAACGGATTAGTAGTAAATGGAATATATTGGGCGATAGGCTTACAATCTGTCACCGATATCTAACCCAATGTCATATTGCGGCTAAAGGATTAAGGGTAAATGTAATCTATGAGGCGATGGGCTAGAATTCTATCAATATAATAGATACATACATACACATCTTTAAATGCCTTTGGGTGTGGACAGAACCTCGTAGATATGAAAATATTTCTTGGTCACTTTTTAGTATGAATATTGGGGTTGTGATGTCATGGTACATTGGTGATAGGTTGCTAGCCTATTGCCCTATAGATTCAATTCATCTCTGATAACTTAGTCGTTTCCTACTACTTGCGGATGAGAAAGCGGTAATATATCCATCGTTAATAAATTCGACCATCTTGAAAGCAATTAAAATTATCGTATATTTTTGTATGGTAGATCTCTAGTATATTTTAAATTAGAATTTCATAACAAACTCGATAATCGTAGCACAATCGTAACATAGTTCTGCCCACCATAGAGAGATTAAAATACCAGATTAAATGTATTAGTTTTTTATAAATGCAAAGCATTTTATCCGTGCTAGTCTGGTACGTAAAAAGAATGCTAACTAGCTACTATTCTTCCCGTTATGTAGGAGGCGACTAAGGGCTAAGGGTAAATGGGATCAATTATGCGATAGGCTAGCAGCCTGTCACCAATGCTACATATGACATCACAACCTCAATGACAATACGTTTTCATTTCTACAAGGTTCTGTCCACCCCAAAAGGGATTAAAGGACGTGAATGTATATGTATATATGTATGTTTCTTTGATAAATGCGAAACGTTTTAATGGCGCTCCTACACGGCTGGAAATAGGCATATCTCGCGGCAACCTTACTTACATTTACCTCATTTTGAAAATGATTGATATTGAAAAATTAATTCAACGAGCCTACCCGTCAAAGTCAAGCCAGATGGGTGGAGTTTATCAAAAATAATGCAGCTTTAAATACTCGCCCATAATTCTTGGAAGGGTGGATAAAAATAAAGGTTCCGAAAATCTCTCTTTAAGGTTTTATTTTTATATTTCGGGAACGAAAAAGAAATTAATATAATAGTTAGTGCTTGTAAACGGTGACATGCTTACCACCTATCACATTAAGTACTGACTATCTGGTTAACACGTGGGTTCGAGGTGTCCATAGAATTACTACCTTCGCAATCAAGTCAGAGGTTCAGGTTTACATCTCCGCGATTGCGAAGGAAGTAATTCTTTGGCTATCTCGAACCCCCGTGTTGAACAGATAGACAATACTCAATGTGACAGGTGGTCAGCTGTGACGCCATTTACAAGCACTATTTACTAATTATAATGATACGTTATTTTACATATTTTTAATCATTTAAATAGTAAGGTGGTAACATAGACATCCTCATAACAGCATTAGAAATACCTATAATCACCGAATGTGTATGTAGATGTGTGTCTAGATGTCTTTGAAGTGAACGTAGTAAACATCCATTCAGGAAAGTATCAATAAAATGTAGAACCCAAACTACCTACTCCTTTGTATATAGATAAGGCAGATGATAGCATATTTTCAAATCCCAAACCAGCACAAAAATGATTGATATACGAGAGTAAACACTGGGTGTAACTTGACAGAGTTGCCGTGGGTGGGGCTTATCAAAAATAATGAGTTTTTAAAGGTTTTTCTTGTTTGTACAACAAATAGGAAGTAGGCCGCCGTTCATTATGTTTGATGACGTGTGCCTGTTCAAAAATATGTAAATAAGTATTTACATATATATATATATATATACTAGCGACCCGCTCCGGCTTCGCACTTCTGGCTATTTAATGGATGTTATTATCCATATAAACCTTCCTCTTGAATCACTCTATCTATTAAAAAAACCGTATCAAAATCCGTTGCGTAGTTTCAAAGATTTAAGCATACAAAGGGACATAGGGACAGAGAAAGCGACTTTGTTTTATACTATGTAGTGATACATACATATATATCACGCCCGTTTTCCTATAGTGGTGTAGGCAGAGATCGCGATTCTCCATCTGGGACCCAAGACTACGAATGCTTTTTGCAAAATGTCAGTGAATTATCACTAGAGTTATTAATAACTAACGGGACTTATCGCGTAAGTTTTTATATTATAAAGTTACCTTTATTAATCCGACGTTACGGCTACGTTGCAGCAGCCTTTAGTTATTAATCATGAGTATAAATCGCGAATCTCTTAAAACTGTAATTATGACTTCAGTAACAGTAACAGTGTGAAGTTGTTTGTGGAATAGAACAAATGTCAAATTTCACTATAAATGACAAAAAGTCAAAAATCACCATAAAAACGTTGTAATTTGTGGCTTATGCTATTCCACGTAACTCCACACTGAAGTGATATTAAGCTACGATTGTGCCAAACACATTAGTAGTTTCGGGTCCTATCCCAATCCTGACTACTTTCGTTTCATTAGCACTCATACACTTAAACACTCGGAGGTTATAGGAATTTCGTATATTACTTTTTTCAGTATGATAATGTAATAAGAATACAAAACAACTCTTAAGTTCTCTTGTACTTTTAACTCGTAACAAATCTATAAGTTTCGCTTATACACACCATTAAATTAATATGTAAGGTTTCATCTACCTATTGAATATTAGTCACATGTTCCCAAATACAACCTAACTTAACCGTATAATAGGAAACCTTAAAAACCCAAGGGTAAATAAACAATAAGTTTCTGGAACCTGTTATTGAGACCTCTCTAAGTTGATGGACTAACAATCCTTTACATTACATAATACTTGTACTTATAAAGTCTCCTTTTAAAGGTATGTTGAATACATAAACCTCTAAATAAGTTTTACATGCGTTCAGGTCCTTTAATCACTTTTGGGCGAACTTCTAAGATACTGTATCATAGTAGTTTGTATATTATCTACGTCCCAGCTAACATGGGATCCAGACCGGCGCAGGTTTTTTTAAGTATGTATATTTTCGATAATTGAATACATAAATATTGAGTACTGACTTTGAGGTCATTATTTGGGCTTGAAGTAGCCATAGAATTACTATTACCGCAATAAGGGAGAGGGGTATACGATTCTGAGACTGTCCCACAAGGCTTTATGTTCGTAAAAGTGTACAAATAAGAAACAATATAATAATAATAATAATAAAGCATTTATTTACAGCAAGAAAAACATACACAACACAAATAATTTAGAAATCAAACTTACAAACTAGGAGTTATAGCTTGTGCATGTTATTGTCGCAGCAAAAAGGTTCTAACTCAGCTGGGTATGTTACGTTTGGTGGCAAACGCAACACTGATATTATGTTAGAACCAACAAGAGGGCAAAATTAACAATAAGAGCTTAATAAACATACATATTAATAAGTGTGAACTATAAATAAATTATTGTGTTACTTATTGTAATAACATATTGAAATTATACAGTATATATATGTTTACAGTATATAAAAAAACCTTTGCTTGCAAAAACACTGCATTCTTAGTAAAATGTTACTTACCAGTGTGTTTGACTAAAAGAGGCATGCAAATAGTAAATATTTTATTTAACTAGAATTTAAAAAAAAATAGAATAAATATACGTAAAGTATGTAATATTATGTTGTTTAGTATGTTTGTCATACGACTTTAAAACACGTGCAATATGCTTTTGAATATGGTGAAACGTGATGTGATGGAGACGCATTTATTAAATTCACGTGTTTTCTGAAAACGTGAATACTTGTTTTAGTATTGTTCTATAGGATTTTATTGTCATATTGTTTTACTGGCTTTTATGTTTGCAGTTATTATGTATTGTTAATAACTTGGTAAAAGGCTGCTTATAATATTAATATTGCTTTGGTTACTCTTAAAGTAATTCGAAGTGTGATTATTATACGAAAAAATGGATATTAACAAAAGTTTAAAGTTATTTTCTCATCGCTAATTGATTTCATAAAGTCAATCTCTTTATTAGCTTATATTACATGCCAGGAAGAAATCTTTTCACCTTTCAATTGACATGAATATCATATAACAACAAACCACATCGCGGTCTTAGCATAACTAAAACGATGGGTGTGTGGCGGTTAACCACCTGAATGCTAACCATGGGATCTCAGGTTTGATTCCCGGTGCAGACAGAGATGAGAACTACGCTTTCTTTTGCTATGTAGTCTGTTTGATGATAGATATTAATCTATGTACAAAACCATACATATATTTTTGAAATCTACGTTGACTAGTGTACCCATAACACCAGTCCTAAACGAACATACCAAAGAGCTAGTTCAATTGGTATTGTAACCCAAAAAAATATATGAAAAATTATACATAGTGCCATCTATACTTCGTCCTACTAAACTATACAAATAGCCGCGTGAACCCGAAAGCAAGCGAGTGGAAATCTTGCAAAGGATCGCTTCCCTTGACCAAGTTTGCATACCTTGCAAAAGGGTCACCCAGGTAAAGAGTCAATGGATCAAACGAATGGTGATATGGGTGTATTAAGGGAGAAAAAAATGATGAAATGGGACCATGAAATGATATTTTTGCTGTCTGTTGATTGTTGGTGAGATTTTAATAAATTTTATTTACTGAGTAAGTGCACGTGTTTTATTTTTCTTTGATGTCATTTGATGCAAATATATTTTTGGTTAGCAATTAAATTAAATTTCGAAGAGTCACCTATTGTTGAAATGATCAGTTAGATCTATAAAACTTCCAATAATTTAATTCCGTTTAAACTTATTGTAATTCTAGACGTCGCGTTTAATATAATTAATTATTTTTTTCGTTACATTACTGATTAATTAAGACGTCATTTTGACACATTTTTCACTCAATGAACGCATAATACATATGACACACATATGAATTACTTTAGTTGTCTAAGTATCTGTGCAGAGATTTTAAGTGGATTGTCAGGATCGAGTAAAGCTAAAGATTTTTCATCTTTACTTATCTTTCCCTCTCTTTTCTTCTCCGTGTCTCTCTATTTCTACCAGAAAATGGAGTATTGAAAGTTTGCATGTAAAGTAGTATTTGGTAATTTATTATTATGTTCTTCACCAGTTTAGGACGGTCCCGTACTAGTCTGGGACGTAAAAAGTATGCTAACTAGCTACTGCTCTTTCCGGTATGTTATAGTAAACTACTAAGGGATTAGGGGTTCATGAAATCCACTGGGCGAAAGACTAGTAACCTGTCACTAATGGTCCATATAACATCAAAACCTCAATACACCCGTTCATGCTAATAAGTGTCTAAACAGATGTTTTCATGTCTCCAGGTTTTTGTCTATCCCGGAGAGATTAACGGACGTGAATGTACTCTTATATGTATGAATGTAAAATGCAAAAAAATAAACAATAAAGTTGTACATTTACTCCAATAAACATCAAACCAGGACCCTTACATCTGCCTAACAACGTCCCTACCACTCCACATACACACGTAAACCGATTTAGCCTCCAAAAGAGCGATACAAAAGCCTTCATAACACGAGAAACACGGAAAAAAGCAGAAAAGAGTTACTTGACAAAAAACCAGAGTTATTCTTTTGAAAGCATTCAGGACTGTCACAAAAACCTTGTATCTGTTTCGCTATAGAAACGCGTTTCCACCTTTTCACTAATGGTATTGTGAGTAATGGGCTGTAGTATTCATTCATGTTTTGTATAATATACACGGAAATTATATATCAAGAGATAATCACTACATAGGTTTCGTAGGGGCCGGTCATTTTATTAGTTTGTTAGTTTCAGTTTTAAGATCACAGTTCAGTCGTCTATGGTGCGTCAACGAAGTCAGCAGCTCAGTGAAAGTTGAAAATACAAATAATTATTTTCGGCCGAATATTTAGTCAATTGTGATGCCAAACTGGCTAAATATGTTCGCTTTGGGATAAGATTTGGATCCTCAACTGGAACGAACCGAAGAACAAGGAAGAGAGCAAGGAATTGGAGCAACGATTTCGTTTTTCTTCGGTTGTAGCGGCTGGTGGCGTTGGTGTTACCATGGCGATGGAATACCAAGAAGTTCAAACGCCGTGGCATCAGTGTTTGTACTTCAGCCGACTTAACCTTAGCGGTGAATGGCATAATAAAGAATTAATAAAAAAAAAAGATCACAGTTATGATGATTTTTATATGAAACAATAGAACAGCTAACTACTCCATAATCCAATAGATTCCATTTACATCTACTCCTCAATTGCCTCCTACAATACGCGTAGAAGAACGGCAGCTAGTTAGCATTCTTTTACGTCCCATTCTATCCCGATAACCTGTTTTCTTTCTTACATACCTTTTCCCTAATGGCATTACAGTATTGTGAGTAATGGTCCGGTTTTATTCATTCATGTTATGCATTGTACAGATTTATGCTTTTTGTGGAGCGCGCGAGTGTGTTTATTAATTTTACTTCTTAATGAAGATATATTGGATTCTTTCTTCGCTTCTCTAGTGGAGGTTTTAGCGGGTCCAATTAGGTAATGTTTTTAAAAGAACTGAGTAGAATAAGCTGAAATATATAAAAGTAGGAAAGTAGGTGTTGCATTATTTTAATGACTCATGTTAGTCAGGGACGTAAAAAGAATGCTAAATAGCTGCTTTTCTTTCAAGTGTGTGTGAGGCGACTAAGGGGCTAGAGCTCAATGGAATCTATTGGGTGATAAGAAGCTCTCATGTGACATCACAACCCCAATATTCAGGCTAATAAGTGACCTAGGTGATATCGTGTCTCTTTTGACAACGCGGAAACGCCTCCACAGTTATGAATTCATGTAAATGTAATACGAGAATGTATGTAATTATCTATATTTACCTACAATAGATATATACAATCACAGCCTTTAATCTCTTTCGGGTTGGACAGAACCTCGGAGATATAATATCTCCTAGGTCACTTTTTAGCATAAATATTGAAGTTGCGATGTCATAATGTAACATTGGTGACAGGTTTCTAGTCCACCCCCAATAGAATCAGTCTCCTACTCCCCTAGTACCAACATTAATAATAAAAAAGCATTTATTTAGAGCCACAAAAACATAAACAATACAAATATTTTACAAACATTACAAATAGGGAGTATTATAGCCATGTTATTGTACCATAATTAATACCTATACGATCTACGCAGTTCCGTTCTTATTCCGTATAGTTTTAATCTTTTAAGTGGCATAACGGCAACCTATAAGCCAGAGTCGTGGCAGCCAGCCAGTAGCGGAGGCTGCTGATAATGTTTATGGTCCCTTGCTGCCAATAGGGGCATCGTTCGTGTGTTACGACTGCCTCGTTATGGCTGGGTTGGGTTAAAAATTGTGGGTTTCGAATTGCAGTAGAGTATAACACAATAATAATAAAGCATTTATTTACAGTCACAAAACATACACAATACAAAAAGTTTACAAATCAAACTTACAAACTAGGGGTATAGCTTGTGCATGTTACGAGTATTGTCAATACGTGATATTGAATTTATATACTTACATACATACATACATATATATATTTACACCTCTACGTCATACGATGGGATAGGTAGGGACTGGATCGCCAACTGAAACGGGTTACAAATCTCTCTTGGTTCACTCATACTTATTAACCTTCTCATACATGTTTTTTGTTCTTAACGCTACGTATACCGTCGTGAGAATAATGTCTCCAATTTGATCTGTATAAAGTTTTGTTTTAATAATATATTATCTATTATATTGATTGTACATTTGTGTCTCTTTTCGGGTGGACAAAACCTCGATGATATGATAATATCTCCCTGGTAACTTTTAATCATGAATATTGGGGCTGTGAGGTTATATGGAACATTGATGATTAGTTATCAGCCCATCAACAAGGTTTATTCTAAGTATGAGTATATCTACAAAAAGTTAAGCTTTTTTATGTATGAGTATATTCAAAACCATATTTATTCTAACTTTATTAATACAAACTAGGTATTTCGTTTATTATATTTCATTCTCACCTCACCTATCACGAAATGTGATTTCGATTGGAAACACGATCGACTGTCACCATATTATGTTATCACGTGTTCTGATCGAAATGACACGTTCCGCAATTGCGTAACAAGTCTAGATAGGATGTCATGAAGCTACTTTGTGTCATAAATCACGTGTTCGCTCTCCCGTAGTATTATGTAAGCAAGTAGACAAACAGGATTTCGTAGTATCAATGCTCGTAGTATCGGTGTATACTACGAATGACAGGTTTAGTTCGATTCATTGGTTGCTAGCTTAAGTATATTGAGATTGTTGCTAAGGTAAAAAAATATATTATCATCGTCATAAGTGTAGATAAATATAATCAAGTCCGTTTTTCCTTTTATGTGGGATAGAAATAATAACATTTGCAATATTGATTATTTATAACTCGGTTATATTTAGCATAGTTAAAATTAAAGAATATTTTCCATTGGCTTATAATTTGTATAAAATCTATACAAAGGGCTGAAATAAAAATCAGATAATTGGATAATGATATTTACATCACAGACAATATTTACATACATTAATTAATATCATATTCAGAGTAAAATAAATCTATAATCCTAGATCAATATAAGCTACATATATAAGTATAAATTAAACTTCATAATCCACCATTCTACTGAACCAAAACTGCTAGTAATCAGCAGTCAATATACAGTTGCTTCGAACTGCCTGTTTCAAACCAAACTGGCTTGGATAATCAAAACTGACAAAATGAGATGAGGCTGTAGCCATATATTGAACAGACTTTACACAGGAATAAACATAATGTAAATATAGTCATTGACTTACTATGTGTTTACTGTGTGAATGTGTGCTTTTCTATTACAAAAACTTGAACCTGAACTTCTGTTTACCTCGCAAGAGTTAAGGTCGTGAACGCGTTTGTTGTTACATCTTGTATCATAAAATATGACATTGACTTTTCTCTATCTCATAAAAACTGTCTTCAGATTAAATTTCTTTACGCTTTAAGTCTCTACATACCTTCCACAGTACCCAGTCGTAACTATATCCGGATATACATCCGCTACACGTAGTTTTGATAAGATGCCTATTCATCGTATGAAGGCTAAACAACCAATCACGTTGCCCTAATCAATGGTCAAACTATTTACTCGTTACCTCTTTGTTACGTCTTTCGTTAGGAACTAATTTCGGATTCCTTGTATGACGTCACTCACACATACATATAGAAGGAAAATGTATAAATAAATCTCTTATCTTTAAAAGCAAAACATTTATATCTCTTTAACACATCTGCATTAAATTAAACATAACTATACATAACAAGAATCGAAACTCTGCCCATTCCCCAGTAAAAACTAATTTGATATACGATGTTGTCCTGTGCTAGACTGGGACGTAAAAAAAATGTTAACTAGCTGCCGTTCCTCCCGGCATGTTGCAGGAGGCAACTAAGGGACTCGGATTAAATAGATTTTTTGGCGATGGGCTAGCAACCTGTCATCAATGGTCCATATAACATCACATTCCCAATATATATGCTTAAAAACTAAATCTCCAAAGTTCTGGCTATCCCAAAAGGGATTGAAGGACATGAATCTATATGTATGTATTTATATTAATTTATTAACTTAAACGGTGAGGGAAACCATCGTGAGGAAACCTACCGGTTCGTCGAACAAGTAATAGTTAGTGCTTGTATATGGTGACATAGCTTACCACCTGTCACATTGAGTACTGACTGGTCAACACGTGGTTTTGAGGTGTCCATAGAATTACTACCTTCGCCATTGCAGAGATGGAAAACCTGAACCTCTGACTACTTTTGACTGACGTTAATGGTCATGAATGTGTTTGTCTTTTTTGTCTTATTAACATAGTTATAAGCTTTTTGAAGATTTTTCATTAAAAACATCGGTATAAATTCTCGAAGGTTGCTGATACTTCTACAGGCTTTCATATTATCTATTTTTGCGTCATACGTCTAATTACGATGCCTCCCACGTCACCGCTTTGTAATTAACATTAATTACGATGTCCCTTAGGAATGTAAATAAAGACGTAAATAGAATTATAAATAGCTTTCTTTCTTCTCAACATGTCGTAGAAGGTGACTAAGTGTCTTAAAATACGAGAAATCTATTAATAGATGAACTAGCAACCTGTCTTCATAGTTACATACGTGTACATTCACGTCCTTTAATCCCTTTCGGAGTGGACAGAACTTCGGAGATAAAATATCTTTTTGGTCACTTTTTAGCATGAATATTGGGGTCGTGATGTCATATGCTTCACGATTTGTGTATACACACTCCCTTATTTATTGTGGCGGGGTAGTCAGAGGCTTCAGTGCGCATATTCGAAAGTTTGAAGGCTTGTTAGATATGAACCACTGAAAGTCCACGATTCACGAGATGAACAGTACACAACGTGATAGCTAGTGAACGGTATCGACGTGTACAGGCACTGGCTATTACCTATCCCAAGGGATAGGCAGGTTTCCTCATCATGTTTTCCCCCATCGTTATCGACTGTAAAAGTCGCTATTAGTGAGGGAAAACAACGTATGAAAACCTGTCATTATGGTCCCGATGTCATAATGGAAACTAGTGACTGGTTGCTAGTCAATCGCTTAAAAGATTCTATTTATATCTTGTGCCTTGTCTCGATAGTTATACTAAAATTTATTAACGATTGTCTATCTCCGAAGTTCTGTCCACCCCGAAAGGAAAATAAGGATGTCAGCTCTATTAAACGCTATCTATTCAAACGCATAATGAATTCTTTCAGCAGTTGACAAGCGAGTAATTCTGACATTTGCACACTGTCATTCAAACGTCATATTGTTATTACAGCCTCTTTTTTGTTCGCCCTATTTTGTTAAAAAGCCAACAATGTCACTTCATACAACGTTTTTGACGGCAAATTTCCTGTCTCGTTTCTACAAAATGTGGCTTTGTTATATTCATTTGTAACACATATATTCACGCCCTTATGTTTTAAAGGAATAGGCAGGTGTTATTGATAGTTGTTGATTATTATATTCTCATTATATCTGATCTTCATTATCCCTTATAATCAAAGTCAAATGTTTTTATTCAATATAAGTACAAGTACAGTACATTCATTGAAAGTCAAAATATCCTTAATATATTTACGACTACACTATCATGCAAGAAAGAAAGTAAATAGAAAGCAAATTAACTACTTTAATGAGTAGCATGACGTAGGAAGCGACTAAGAGACTGTAGGTCTACGGAATATATTAAGCTATGGATTAGATTTAATTTGTCATTAATATTACATATTATTATCATTGTGGCTCCAATGGTTTTGCTAAAAAGTGACAGTGGAGAATTAGTTCTTGAAAGCAATCAAGAGATGTCTCTAAATGTGTTAGGGTAACTGTATCAATTCATAATATTGGCAGCTTATAAATTTCTTCGAAAGTCGATACTCGTTCATAATATTAGTAATTTATTAGTTTCACAAAAACTCTGAGGCAAACTAAAATTGAACAAAAAGTTTCATCTGTCAAAGTGGTCTAATAAGTTGATTGAACTGAAATAAATGGTCTTGTACAAAATTAATCCCAAAGTCATCAGTATGGAGTAACTTTTTACAACTTTGATGGCCTGCCAATCTATTTTATTTGACATGTCAGTCTGGTACTAGCTTGGAACTTGTGTGAAATTTGTCCCGTGCTAGTCTGAGATGAAAAAGAATGTTAACTAGCTGCCATTCTTCCAGGCATATCTTAGGAGATGACTAAGGGACTAGGGGTATATGAAATCTTTTGGGCGATGAGCTGGCAACTAGTTACCAATTTTCCATATGACATCACTACCCCAATATTATGCTTATAATTGACCAATGAGAGTTTTCTTATCTCCAAGGTTCTGTCAACCCAGAAAGGGATTAACGGACGTGGACGTATATTAAATTTGTCTAACTATTTTGTTATAAGTTTGTTGCACAAGGCGATTAAAGGACTAAGTCTCTGGTTGTATTTATGTGTGAAAGCCACAAAAATGCACAATAACACTCAAAATTCCTGGATATGTGAAAAGTATGTATGTATACTTATAATATGTATGTATTGGTTAAAAATATACCTAAGTATTAATTAAATAATTTAAAACTACCACAAACATAACTTAAAAGCCTCCAATTCTTATAAATAATACCCAAGCCAGCTAATTACATATCAAAATCCAAACTCACGCAACATCTTGTACCTAATCGTTCCAGAACACAGCTATACAACCTTCACAGGCTTTCTTCGGAGCGAGACAGTGAAAAATTGTCGAAAAAATATGCAAATGATTGATGGGCGACTCCATGTTGGATTTTAAAAACGGTTCCGAACTTTTTGCGCCCGATCTCTTTGGTGCCCCTAATCCAGTTTTACAATGTTCATTTTTCTCTGTTCGCTACACAGGGCACGTCAAAGAGATTTCGTACACGTGCTCTCTCTTTGATTAATCGAATTCAATCTGATTGCGTATTATTGTCTGTAGGTAGGTCAGTGGTTGTAAAGGAGGTGTATTAGCTGTTAGTCAAAAACGTGGCAATCGCTTGTTATTTATACTTACATACATATTAACTGTAAGTCAAAAACGTGCCAATTGCTTGTTACATATATTTACGTCTCTACGTCCCTAAGGAGATAGGTAGAGACTATCGATCGCAACCTGGCACGATCCTGATAAATCTCTCGAATTTAAACTGATTGCGAATTTTTGTCTATAGGTAGTTCAGTGGTAGTAAAGGAGTTGTATTAACAATGCGTCAAAGACGTGTCAATCGCTTGTTACTTATACTTACATATATTCACGCCTCTACATCCCTAGGGAGATATCTCTCCTCTAAAGATCGTAACAAATCACTCTTGCTTCTCTCACAACTATAACCTTCTCATACATACTTTCACTCTATGTACACCCGCTTTGAGAACAATGTCTCCGATTTGATCTGTATAAGATCTAAGTTTGTTACTCATATCGTCCGTACTAAACATTATTTGATTTAAGAGCTACATTGCTTATTTGTTGGGTTATTCTTAATATCGTTATTTCAAAACGGTTAAATGTGCAATAAATAAGTTTGTCTTCGAAGTTTGTGTGATTAGAATATCGTATATGCATTGTTTCAAATTAAAACTACAATAAAATTAAATTAAAGACATATAAAGTGACATCCAATAATCCCTTCTGGAGTAAACAGCACACAGGTATCTCTTATGTTGCTTTTAAGTATGAATATAAACAAATAAACATAATATTTAATAAATATACATATTTTCATCCTTTTCATGTTAAACTGTTAAGTTGAAGCATAATGATACTACGCAGTATAATAACCTTAACTATCTAAAACTATAATACCCTGTTTTTAGCGTCTTAAAAAAATGCTTAGGTGAATAACCTTTAATTCTATGACTCAAATTAAATGCCTCTCTAACATTTTGCCCTTGGAATAGAATGAATAAACAGCACAAATTCAATTAAGATGTTAATCCGCTACATAATGAATGATTGACGACTTGGACAACAAAATTTGAGGGTTCAATGACAATGTTTTCTGTTATACTTGTATTGACTATGACTATAACATAACGGGACTCTACGACTATTAACCCTTGCGGGGTAGTCAGAGGTCCAGGTGTTTTATTTTGATATACGTGAATGAGGTCGGTTTTATTTTGATATAGGTGAATGAGACCGTTTTTAGTCATATCAAATATATTTGTATTACATATTAATCATCTAAATTCATGGATTCTTTGCATTTCTATTCTGTTTAATACATCTAAGAAGAGGCAAGTTTCGTTGTTATGTTATTTATGATTATCTACAATTCACACCAGTGCAGGGGTCTAAATATTATGAAACTGACTCAGAGACGTAATATTTATATGTACAGTTTAAACTCACAGAAAAATTTCACACATGACAAGTACATATATTTATCTAGCGACATCTTTTGTCTACGCTAACTAACTAAAAGAAACAAAACTGTTCATCCATACACAACCTCGTTAGCTCGGACCTTATTCTCGTTATTCCGCCAAACGTCAGCTGTCACCTTGCGCGTGACAGATCAACGGACGCCATTTTTGTCTAGCCAACAAAAAGGTTCACAAAACGAGTTTTAATTGGTTCGCAAACGAGTATGAATGGTCTTGCAATGAATGGAAATCGATTTTCAATGCGCTGGTATGTGAGATATTCTTTTTGTTGAAGCCTGCAAATGAATATTGGATAGTCTGTTTAATTGCCTTGGGTTAGGTGTTAAGTGTTTTTAAGACTGAGCATGCATTGGGATACGAAAAGCATGTATCTAGGTGATATATTGAATAAGAAATACTTGTATGTATACAGAGGTATGCAGTGTGAAGAACAGAAGAGCATGTTTGAGAAGCTTAATAAGTGTGAGTGAAACAAGAGACATTTGACAGGATCGTTCCAAGTGGCGATCGATAGTCTCTGCCCGTTCTCTTAGGAGAGTAGAGGCGTGAAAATATGTATGTATAATATATATATATATATATATATATATATATATATATATATATATATATATATATATATATATATATATATATATATATATGTAGAATTACAAAACAGATGAAATATGTATCTTTAACCATTGTAAGTATAAAAAGGTGTATGGAGTTTGATGACGCGAAGTCATTTATCAGGTTCTCTACATTTCTATCTCCATATACACTATATAGAGAGAAAGACATCATGTGTATTTATGTTAATACCTACCTTCATTGAACTATTATCTCCTTCGTTACAGTGCCTATTTATTGGTATATATTACTATGTACGCTGAAGCACTCTCAATGCGGTCTCGGCTACCGACGATGTCTTTTCTTGTGGATTGAATGAGTTCCCCAAAGCCGTGATTAAGTTATTCGATTAGTTTAACTAATAGTAGTATTTTTAATGTCATAATTAATGTTAAAGCATACGCATTAGGGATTTGCCTGTAAAGTATGTTATTCTATTGTGAATAAATAAACAACTGAATTAAACAAAATCAATACCTAAATCCTAACACCTTATTACCCTAACAATCCCTCCAACTACTGCCCTAATATAGTAGCTATACCCCCTGAAACTACCACCTTAGCTACCCAACAGAGTAGCGCCAAAAATCGTATCGCCAAAACCAAAGCGACTAAGCGCCCAGTGGTAACATTATTACACACCTCTCGCCCAAAACAAAATATATGTGACAGCATAAATAAGGTGGGGTTGCCAGCCAAAAGCCTATTTGGATGCTCTCCAAAATATGAATAAATATGCACCGAAAGTCACAGTGTGCAAGTTTCATATTTTGTCACGGTGTTGTTATTAAAAAAGGTAAGTAAAAGTGTGCTTTTATGGTATAATGAGTGAACAATAATAACATAACATACGCATCATACAGCCTCGTCTCGGTAAACGTAGTGTAAGACGCCCCTCTGCTAGATGGACCGATGATCTGAAAACGATCGCTGGTAGTGGTTGGCTGAGGGCCACGAGTGATCGTGTTTTGTGTCGTTATCTTGGGGAGACCTACGTCCAGCAGTGGCCTGACATAGGCTGATTGATTGATACGCATCATAACTCGTGTGTGAACAATAATAACGTACTCATCATAACTCGTGTATACACACTCCCTTTTTTATGGTGGGTTAGTCAGAGGCTTGCGTGCCCAACTCCAAAATTTCGAAGGCATATTAGGTATGGGTCATTCGAAGTCCACGTTTCACTAGATAGACAGCACCCAACGTGATGACAATAATACTAATATAACAATAAAAATGATATAACAAAATGTAAGAAATAAATAATCTGTAAAAGTTTCATATGTTCTATTGTATTGATGTTCCTCTAATTTATAGTGTTTAAATCTAGATTATTAACATACATATACTTAGGTCCAACAATCCTGTTCGAGGTAGACAGAACCTTAGAGAGAGCTTTGATTACTTAAAGCGATACAACGGTTATGATGGTATTGACATAAAATATTAATAACAGGTTGCTAGCCAACTACCTAGTGGATTCCAATGGTCCTTAGTACCTTAGTCGGCTCTTATAACATACTGAAATGCAGTTAGTTAGCACAATATATCTCAGAGAGAACCAGACATAGAAAAGCATGTATGAGAAGTCGAGATGTCGGTTTAATAATAGAGATATCTTTATTATATAAGAACTTAGGCGATAAGTCCCGTTTAGATATTAATCATTAGTATATATCGCGAATTTCTTGAAACTATAATGTAAGAGAAGGTTAATGGGAGTGAGTGAGGCAATTTCAGGATCATTCCAGGTGGCGCTCGATAGTCTCTGGCTATCCCTTGGGGATAAGAGGCATGAATATATGTACTATCTGACCCATCCTTATAAATTTCATTTCGATGCCATTTCGCTAAGTAAGCCAGTGAATACGGGTCGCATTGCAAAACATACTGTGTTGTATAGAAAAAAAGATCGAGAATCCAATAACACTATCGGTTTTATTTAGATTCGTACTGTTTCTCTTTCGATCGCCGAATGTCTGTTGTCCGAATCACTCTTGCTTTGAATTATTCATGCGATTGTTATGCACCGATGCTGGACTAAGGGTTGGATACACTATGTGTATTTGGTTAAGATAACAGTGGTATATTATGTATCGTGCTAGTGACTAGCTGCAGTGTCTTATCTTGATGGGCTTGCCACCGATCAACAAAATTCCATAATTAATGGGTTAATAAAGGTAATTTTATTATATATAAACTTACGCTACTTATTATTAATCATGAGTATAAATCGCGAATCTCTTAAAACTAAAATTCCATAATGATAGTTTAGGAGGTATTATACCTTGTTAAGTGTTTTTTTCATAGAGCAGACTATGTGCAGTCGTGGTATATAATGTATCTATAAATTTATAAAGATATGTGACTACCTTTACCCTGCCCGACGTTTCGACCCAGTTGCATAGGCCGTGGTCGCGGAAGACTAGCTAGCAAGCTAGACTAGCGGGAAGTCGGGCAGGGTAAAGGTAGTCACATATCTTTATAAATTTATCGTGTTTTGACCCGGTCTCAGATAATTAATAAAATTAGTATAAAACGCGAGTGTTTAAAAATAACTAATGTATCTATAGTCAGAGATCAATCTCTTAAAAAGTGTACCTTCAGAATAATAAGAACAAAATAACAAATTATAACAATATCGGTAATATTAACAAATATATTGCCCAAAAATACACAGTTACATTAATAACAAGTCAGAAAAATAAGCAGCTACATTTAATAAAAAACCTACAACGCCATCTATCATCTGAAAGTGTATCCCCACCTTACAGCTCTTAGCCGTAACAAGGGTTTAAGGGAACAATAGACGAAATTAGATAAGGCTACTCCAATTCACTCTTTTCGGAATACTTTGGCGCATTTACATAGATCGCCCTTTGAATGTGATGGGTTGGAAATCCCTTTCAAAAGATGGATTTGGGGCTTGTCTTTATAGCTTTAATATTAAATTGGGTTTGTTAAACGTTATTTTTGTGTGGAGGATTTTTGGGGATGAAATTAAATGAGTCTTTATGTTTTATATTCTGGTTTTGTGTTGTATGCAACATTAATTTGTTACTACAATTACCGATATGTCAAAAATAAATTATATACTTTAGTGATCATCAAGCTATATTAGTAATTTAGCACAGAAAGTACGATAAGTTACCTCAAAATAACATTATGTTAGTTTAACAAAACATGAAAAATATTGATTTCCAGTCGACAAAATGTATATGTATCCAGAAAATTCGAATTTATGGATCATATCGTTAAATTCAAATTACTCTGGCATTCTCTCACTAACCAAAAGTAATTAAAGAATGGAAGTATCTATATTTAATCAATATTTCGTATACTTTTTTGTGAGTATCTCTATAATGATTGAAATATCATTAGAATAATCATTATTCTGTTATAGATAGTTATCTATGGATATCATTTCCTGTATGGCTTAATACTTATTGCTTTGGATATAACCGCCTGTTCAGAGGATACTAAAACCTCGGACTATAACAAAAAGTGTTTACAAACTAACGTTACAAAAAAAAGTTGTAAGATTTCCCCCTTAAAACAGGAACCTTCCAGCCTTTTTCATTCAAAGGCTTTGAAGGAATGTCTTTTATTGTGCTTTGACGCGAAATCTTATAAGATTCGCCAATAAAACTTCTTTATTGCGAATAAATTCGGTGGAGTGAATTAAGGTGGGTTCAAACGTACTGGCGCTGCGTAAAAGTGAAATTTATTATAACGGAACCCTATATTTTTTGTCTCGTAGGGCGTAAAGGGAATGCTAAGTATCTGTCTTTCTTAGGATATGCAACTAAAAGTGATTAGACGACAAGTAGTAAATAATGATGTACTGATTGTAATGAGGAAGACTTATGATTTATTACCTCTAATATGGCACATTAATACTTCATACTAAAATAGGAGACAAATCCTGTCTAGAGCATGTAGTGATGAAAATATTGTGAATTCCTTAAATATCTTTTGTAAAATATATAGTGAAAAATCCATTACTTAGTACAGTGAGAGGATATGGAATCTTAATTATCATTAATAAATAAATAAATTACTCACTTGAAGTTCGTAAATATCTTATTATGTGTGTCCGTCGTAAGAGATTTTAACCGTAAATTATGTAAGACAAAATTGACTGAAGATTTACTGAAGTATCACTGGAGTTTTGTCCACAACTTCAGCTATAATGGAGTATAAAATTTTTAAAGGTTTAAAAACCGTTGAAACGCCGTAAAGACATTAAAAGTTCCGCAATAGAGCCTAGTCTAAGGCTTTTAATGTGCAAACGAAATTTATTGGTCACCCCGAGAACTTGTTAATAGGGAAGTTCTTGCAAAGAGTTAGTGAAGAAACAGGTTGTATAGCTTTTTACAACCTTATTTGAGAAACTTCGTGGTGAAAAGGCTGAGAATCAAAGCGGAACGGTTTGGTTCTTATATGGTTAAGTTAAAGGGCTAATTCTTTTGATAATCACTTAAATAATAACATCAATACGCTACTGCATATCTTTCAATCCAATCTTATCGCCTTTTGTGGATTAGGCAGATTTTCAAAGTATGTAACTACCTAATGAAAACCAGTACACAATTATTATTAAAAATTATTGCCCTAATAATGCTGACTTGGACCTATTCTGTGTTCGAAGGTTTTATTGGAAAAGTAATAATAATAATTTATATTGATTCTACAACTAAAAATCGAACTTGTACATATTACTGTAAAATAAGCTTATATTCAAAACGTTTAGTCCCATACTTACAAACCGAAGCATGTACTCTCGCTAATTATCAATTGACAAATACATTTTTCATTCACGCCTCTACGTCCCCAACGGGATAGGCAGAGACTATCAATCGCCACCTGGAACGAGTGACAAATCTCTCTTGTTTCACTCTTACCCATTAACCTTCTCATACATGCTCTTCTGTTCTTTTCACTACGTAAACCCTTGAGAAAAATGTCTCCAATATAATGTGTATACGTTCACGACAATATATCACCCGGCATTCCCATATTAATAGAACACAAAGCAATAATAGCATTTAAAATGTTCCTTTCACAAAACGATAAGTAGCAGAATATATTTGCTGGTACTTTGAAACTCCAAGATAAAAGAGGGCTGCTCAAATAATTTTCAGCTGAAAGAAATCACTTGCACACTTCCGCCCTAACTCGACTTCTTTGTACTGTAAAAGGATATTTTGTGCCCTTTGTGAGGGCAAGACCTTTTATTAAGCTCTTTACGTATGGGCTAGAATGAGCGGTTTAAATAGGAGTTTTTCAAAATCGAGCAAATTTTTTAAAATTTTATGTTATGTTAGGTGACCTACCAGTTTCTCGAAATAGACAATAGTCAGTATGTATATATGAAAACATGGTTTACTACCTTTAACGTTGGATATTGATTATCAAGTATAAAATGGGTATCGAGTGACTTCGAGTGCACTATTACAAAAAAAAAGTTAGTTGCTAGTGGATTTTCAATATCATTTTACCCCGAAAGTGTTATGACGTCGTCAATTATTTCATTTATGTTTGTGAAGTATATTTAGTGTCTCATGTTCAATTTGTATTATGATAATGTCATTATTTGAGATTTTCTGTATTGCTAAGTAAAAGAAAAGGGACGTAACGTACAAAGGAGTAGCTATTATTTCAATTTTTTTGTAAAAAGCGAGAATAAATGGAATCTATTGGATAGCAAGCTAGTTATCTATTACCAATATTCCATAAGTAGATATAGTGAGAAAACAATTACTGTAGCAGTACTAAAAACATATATATTATTAAAAGTCACCAAAAACTTGTAATTGTTGTCCGAGATTCAGCACATTCTAACTAGATGAAACATCTCTAATAGTATTATCAAAACTTAAAAAGATTTTTCATAATATGCATTAATGATTTGGGTACAGTTTTTATTTCCTTACAAATTCCTAATCCACCCCGAAAAACGTTTTATTTAACTTTTCTTACATTTAAACGTCTTGTTACATTATTTACTTATAACATATCGGAGAAAAAAAAACAATCTATTCAAGCCCCATCCTAACTGTACCCAAACTACGAAACAGTATCACAAAGTCTTTATAAATTAAAACACTTAAATACTCCACCAAACTTCTCAATGTCTGCCTTTGATCTTGACTCGACCTCCTAAGTTTGTAGGTCTCTAATAACTTTACTGTCACTTACAGTCCCTCACTGAATTTGGGCGCTGGAAAAATGTCCAACGACAATTGTCACGTATTTTGTTTGTAGTAATGAATTTGGAAATAATTAAGGGACTTGTAAATGGTCGGCCGTTTTATAATTGTATTTTCTTTATTATTGTGTCTGGAAACTGTTGAATTGTTTTCTGTTTTATTATTATCGTTTTAACTATACAGATACTTTTGTACATATATACATTCACGTTCTTCAATTCCTATTAGGGTAGACAGAACTTCGGAGTTTTAGTATCTCCTAGGTCACTTTTTAGCATAATTGTTGTGATGTCATAGAGAATATAAGTGACAGGTTTCTAGCCCATCGTCCAATAGATTCCATTTACCCCTAGCACCTTAGTCGCCTCCTATGACATGCTGGGAAGAAAGGCAGCTAGTTAGCATTATCTTACGTCTTAGACTAGTACTGGACTAAAGATCCAGTGGATAAGGCGAGTTATATTTATATGTGTACGTATATGGGGTTATGATGGCATTTCTGTGAATAAGTTACTTGCCAATCACCTCTGACGAATATGCGTAACGAACAATAATCGAATTGCATTCTATTTTATTTTGAACCCAAATCCCATAACAGAAAATCATAAACTTTTAACTTTAATCACAAAGAAATAACGAACGAAGAAATAAATAATAATAAAAATATATCAACGATAAAATATTAAACAATTAACAATTTTTGGCTAAAGCAATGTAAAAATAATAAAATTAACCCAAGTTTGTAATGTTCTGTAAAGTTTTTATAAATAAATAAATTACTGATCTTATCCATCTACAACTTAATACCACTTTACACCACTTCCTAACTCTTACTTACCATCTTACCATACACAACCAGGGGTTACGGCCTAATAAGACATATAACAGTCAGATAGACGCTTTATTGAAAAAAAGGTGACGTTAGGAGTACTTATAACCGCCGAGAGTGTATGAGAAGATGTATGAATGTCAATGAGGCGAAAGTGGTCTGTCAGGATCGGTACAAATGGGGATCCGTTATCACAGGGAATCAGACGTGATATGTATGTATGTACATCCCAGCTCCATTACCCCTGACCAAGTAAGTCAAGGACTCAATCCGAAGGTAGTGATTCGAGCCTTAACAGATTCGTCTCGGCTGGTTAGCGCCTGTCAAGAACAGCCAACGCAGACATTTGTATTCCCTGCACGATCTCCGACTGCAAGATTAATTTGTCCCTGTTCCGTCCAATTTTCTTTCGACAAAGTTTCTATCTTGAATAATTCGTAATTGGAAAGAGATTACGGTTCGGTTGCTTTTTTGATGTTATGTGTATTGTATGGTGTGTGATTCGGTATGTAAAAATGAGACTGTTATTGTATTATTGTAAAAGGTGATTGTTCAAAATATTAATGACTAAATTATAGACGTTATTAAAAAGTAATGATGGATGCTCCTGAGTTCACCAACTTTCCGTTATTATGTAATGAATAAATTGAATGAATCAACTAGTGATATATTGCTTGTTTAAGGCACTTATAAACCCCTTTCAATCAATTATGCGTATGCATATAACATAAAATCGAAAAACGCTGTTATCTTTTTTTATAAAATAATCTATATCAACTATTACGTTTACAATTTACAGCCAAATATAGCCATTATTACTCTTATTTTAAAACTCTACAACAATTCACTTTTTTAATACTCTAGCCCAAAGTTGCGTAAGTAGAAGTAGCAACTCGAAACACTTATGCCTCCAACTCAAAGTTGAGTAGCTGTTGAAGTGAAACGCAGATTCACTGGCACCCATCGCCAACAAACTAAACTGATCAAAACTTCGCCACAACGAAATAAGATGGCAATCTTTTCCCTACTTTCGGGCAATTTGGGAAAGTTATTGTGGCAACGATTTGGGTGACCCGACGGTTATTGGGCTTTTATTCGCATTAATGTTAATAGTTGTGTGGAAAGAAATTATTGGAGTTGCCAGATATTTTATCTATTCGGAATTTGAGGGAAAGTTGGTGTATTTTAATGATATTTTTCATCATTTAGACGCAACATATTGTCCATCACCTTGAGCATATCAAATTGATAGTTTTCGTACATACTTTCACGTTTTTTAATCCCTTTCGGGGTAGATAATACAATTGATTAAAAACCTGAATGTTTGTTCGTAACTGTATGTTGAATACTGTAATGTACGTATGTACTAGGCTTTCTTCTCAAGGCGAATGTACGTAGCGTGAACAGAAGAGCATGTATGAGAAGGTTAATGTTTGTGAGTGAAATAAGACAGATTTGTCAGGATCATTCCAGGTGGCGAACGATTGTCTCTACCTATCCTCTTAGGGACGTAGAGGCGCAAACATATGTAATGTATGCATGTAATAATTATGCATACATGCAATAATGCATATAATAATAATACATTTACGAAATGCTTCGAATACTACGGTGAGGAAAAACATCGTGAGGAATCCTACCTGTTCCCCGAACAGGTAATATTTAGCGCTTGTAAATGACGACATGGCTTACCACCTGTCACATTGAGTACTGACTATCTGGTCAACACGTGGGTTTAAGGTGGCCATAGAATTACTACCTTTGCAATTGCAGAGAGGGACACCTGAACCTCTGACTACCCCGCAAGGGTAAATGGTCGTAAACGCGTGTGTCTTTTGTAGGCATGTCATGAGCGTCCATCTCGATAATTATAAAACGTCATAAATAAACATATTTATGTATGTATGTATATCTAGCAGAACGTAACGATGTAATAAACATAACATACGCTTCACGACTTGTGTATACACACTCCCTTTTTTATTATGGCGGGGTAGTCTAAGGCTTGAATGCCCATCTCCGAAATTTCGAAGACATGTTAGATATGGGCCATTCGAAGCCCGCGTTTCACTAGATAGATAGCACCCAACGTGATAGGTAGTGAACCGCATCGCCGTATATAGGCACTGACTATTACCTATCCTGAGGGATAGGCAAGTTTCCTCACGATGTTTTCCCTCACCGTTACCGACTGTAAATTATGTACATAAATGAAACACACATTTTAAATTTCATTCATTGGTACATGCCAGAGTCGGGATTCAAACCTAGGACCTTTCTCATTCGAAGTCCGAGGTATTACCCACTGGGCTACAGCCACTTATGTAATAATGTTTATTACGAATCCTTTACCAACCTAACCTCTTTCTTCAGATGCTGACTCAGCTACCAGGTGATCCATGGAGCAAGAGTTAGCCGACGATGGCCGTCTGGGTGTCAGTCTACGTGCTGTGGCTGTTGGTGGCTGCACTCACGTGCTTGGATCCAAGTCATGGTGAGAAATAAAAAAAGTTTGACAGCTCAATGTGTCACGGAATGTCATTTCAAATGGTGGGAAAATGTATATTGTCTTCTTAATTTCTAATGTTATGTTTAATAATGTTGATATTAAATAGAATAATTATGGCGGATTATAATTAAGACAGGTGAGTATTTTTGTGAATAGAAATTCAATCATGAAGCCATCATCTTTATCTTTTAATGAATTTTCGTAATTTTCATCTTTTCATGGGATAAATTTTACTACTAGTTTAAAAAATATTGAATTGTTTGGAACGGATTTAAATTGGAGAACTTCTTGTCAAAGCAAACAGAAAAGGTACTTCTAATATCACCTGTTTGCAATTAATACAGTACCAAATATAATAAACAAATAATAAAGCTCTACACATTATCAAAATTAACATGTATCCTATACACAACACATGTTATTAACAATAATGTAATAACATAATCAAATTAATACGGGTATAATTACTGAAGTTTTGATTAAATAAGTACGAAATATAATTATTTGGTGGCGAAACGGTTTAATTATATTTCCGAATGGAATAAATTTAATCATTTAACGGTTATTCAAATGTCTGGTATAAATACTGAATAGATATGTTAATGAGAATTTGAGTTTTGGTTCATAATTATGTTGGTATTCACAACATATTTATATATGATTTTATTTTTGTGTCAGTCTGGGACGTAAAAAGAATGCTAACTAGCTGCCATTCTTCCCGGCATATCGTAGGAGGTGACTAAGGGACTAGGGGTAAATGGAAACTATTGGGTGATGGGCTTGCAACCTGTCACCAATGTTCCATTATGACATCGCAACCTCAATATTTATGCTAAAAATGCAAATCTGAAACCATCAAGTTAGTCTGGGACGAAAAGAAACAGTTAACTAGTTTCTTAGTATGTCTTAAGGTTATAAGTAAATAGAATCTATGGGTGATAAACTAGCTAGCATATTAATATCAAGACAGCAAGGATTGTATTAATGTCTCAGATGTTTTATCTACCCTGAAAGTGATTAGAAGACGTAAATCTAGTCATGCTTTTTTCAAAGTACTATACTAATGTCAATCATATATTGTATGAAAAAAATGTTTTTTTTAAATTTGTAATAAGTCATATCTATGATCCTGATATTGAATGAAAATAACTTCATTTCATTTTCAACATATACATTTACATTGGCAATTCTGTATGAGAAGTCAGAACCTCAGTTAGTTTTCCATCCATAGACTTTTAAACTCTGTGGTTCTGACCACCTCGAAGAGGACTAAAGGGGTGAATGTATATTTAGTTTGTCTTTGTACTAAACGCATTAAAACCCAGCTTCCGCGAGATTTCACCTCCATGCCTCGTTCGAAGTTTAAATTGAAATATTAATATTTGATGTCAGTTTGGGAAATGAGCTATTTTAGTACTAGACTTGAGTCTTTGACCTATCCTAGGATCTAGTTTGGTAATTATAAATTTGAGATAATGAAGCTAGAAATTACATCCGCGTACTTAACGTATACACATTCTCTAATCCCTTTCGGGGTGGACAGAAACTTGGAAAAGATAATATCTCCAAGATTAATAACTAAACGGGACTTTTCGCGTAAGTTTTTATATAATAGAGTTAAATTTATTATTAACCCAACGTTTCGGCTACATTGCAGTAGCCTTGGTCACGGGCAGACTGACGATTCATATTTCTTCGTGTCCACCGCAGCGCCCTGTCAGATTCTTTCTGTCTACCCTCACTGCTACGTTTTTATCAATAATGCTCGGCCTACACATAAGACCCGTTTAGTTATTAATCATAAGTATAAATCGCGAATCTCTTAAAACTGTAAAATCTCCAAGATCGATTTTAGCATGAATATTAAGGTTTTGATATTATATAGAACATTTGTGGCAGGTTGCTAGCCCATCGCCTCACGAATTCCATTGACCCCAGTCCCCTAGTCACCACCTACGATAAGATATGTTAACGTGTTTATCTCTGTTATTCTTAACTCTCAGAATAGTCAGAGTTTCGTATGAATACCGGCTTAAAGTCTTAAATCATGTTTTACATTATGTTTTCTAACTAGCGACCCGCTCCGGCTTCGCACGGGTATAAAATATATAGCCTACTCCACTGTTTAATTGATGTTATTATACGTATAAACCTTCCTCTTGAATTACTCTATCTATTAAAAAAAACTGCATCAAAATCCGTTGCGTAGTTTCAAACATTTAAGCATACAAAGGGACATAGCGACAGAGAAAGCGACTTTGTTTTATACTATGTAGAGATATCTACTAATCGTGTAAGTTTACAGATATTGATAAGTACTCATACAGGTGATATATAGGTTTCCTTACGATGTTTTTCTTTATGAAACCAATTGAACATGTTTTCTGAAAGGTAACCAATCATACTTACGGCCTACTAGATTTGATGTGGAGTAGGCAAATATAATATCATCATTTAAATATAATATAATATCATCATTACATATCATATAATATATCCTTGGAATGCATTGGTTTGTGAAAAGTGGTTATTGGAGACGCCATACACTAAAGTCGTGTAGAAGTAATATATCATTAAAGCTTCAGACTACCCTACAGAAATAACATATAATGTAAGCATATTTCTTAAAATACAATAGAAGAGCATGTATGAGAAGGTTATTGGGCGTGAGTAAAGCATGGGAGATTTGTGAGAATCGTACCAAGTGGCGATCGAAAGTCTCTGCCTATCCCCTTAGGGACGTAGAGGCGTGAATATATGTAAGTACAGTCCTCAGAAAACAGCAATTAATGACTCCTATGTTAAAGTATAAAAAAGACGCTCACTTACTCAATCTAAGTCAAAAAAGGTTCCATTTCATTTCACAGCGCCATAATAAATTCACGGAGCGTCCCCGAACTAAACAAATTAAAGGACACATTTTCATCGGCCTATCAACAGAGATATTTTCGAAAACTTTCATACAGTTAGGCCGATACTATGGCCTTATTGCGTGTGTTGAATATCTAATCATATCGTATCAGTACTACCGTTGGAAAACCGATCGTTTTCCTAAGAGATAGGGTTCAATTTCGCCTGGGTTGGGGTGTGAAAATATGAGTATCTTAGAATATTTTAACTTTATTTTATGAGAGGTTTTAAGAGTCGTGGTTTCTTACGCTCTCCTCTTTTATTTAGGCTGTGGTTGTGGGTAGGGTTAATATTTTATCGTACAAGCTCTCTTTATATAGAATTGGAGTTTTTATTAAGACGCCCAAATAGGTGAGTTACTATAAAAAGATATTAAAAGTTTGCAGTGTATTAACAAAATTAAAATGGTATGGAGATATAGAAAGATGTGTAGTATGAACTGAACCCTATAAAATATACTTTAATTATTGTTATATTTAAATATGATAAGGACTTTTTCTTTCGTAAACTTCTGTTTAATTGACAGGTTACGATTTAAACTATGTCATTAAATATACAGAAACTGAGTGAATAGTAAAACGTTAGAATAATGACGAATAACTTTCCAAAAAGATTGTCCAATAAATTTATTTTCTACGTTCGATTATTCAGACATACATATTGTAAATCTACAGACACTAAAATATATTACTACCAGCTACTCATAAACTACTAACTAACCGCTACACTAAAAACTACAATCATACCAAACCAACCTAACCTTTTGAATGCAGCTCAAACCGTAGCAAAAACCGTAGCACCGTTAGGTTTCTTAGCATCCTACGAAACCCCTTTAACCCTAAGTAAGGAGCTTAGGCTATCAGGTCAAGTGAAGTTCTAAGGCGTCTAAGCCTTAAAAAATGTGTTAAGGCTTTCGAGGAGACTTAAGTGGAACACGTGTGAAGGGAATTAAGATTGTCTTAGAGAAGGTAAATATTCGTGAAGATGGTAATATGATGGAATGGCTTTTTTGTACGTTAATAAGGAATTTTAAGGGTTTTGGTTTGATCTTTGTTGTTTAAAGGTTGGTTTAGTACATTACCTAATATATTAGAATGATCTTAATAAACTTACTTTGTTGACCATAGATTTTGATCTAAATAATGTAGACATTAAGAGTTAATTTTAGATTATTCATTCTACTTCCAATTAAATGTTGTGTTATTTGATTTGAATTACAATAGTTATATATGAATATATGCACATTCACAAGTTGAAATATTAAAATTACTCCCAAAATAATAACCTATAAATAAAAACTAGTATTTTTAAATAATCATCGATTTCAGGAACATTTTTTCACAAATGAACAGACGCACAATAAAACATTTATAAACCCTCTTCACGCTACATTCACTCTTAATTACCATTCCGAATTCAAAAAAAGAATTTATCCAGACTTAAACGGCGACGCAGACATGAAAAGTCAAACGTCACGGGCAGTAATTCAATTGGACCAGCGACATGTCACATGGGCTTTTGCAAATCGTGACGTAAATAAATGTCGACACGTAGCTTTGATACAGCTTCATTCGTGAAAGGGTTAAAATAACATGGACCAACGTTTTCTCGATCATTTACCCTTGTATCCAGAGGTTTCGGTGTCCATGTCCGTAATTGCGGAGGTAGTAATTCTATGGACACTTCGAACTCACGTGTTGACCAGATAGTCAGTACTGAATGTGAGAGGTGGTGAGCCATATCACCATTTACAAATACTATCTATTAACCTGATCGGTAACGGGTAGGTTCCCTCGCGATGTCTTCCCTCACCCATGTTAATGGTCGTGAATGCGTTTGTCTTTTTTGGAACCGTAATATGAATGCTAAAAGTGACCGTGGCTATATTATGTCTCCAAGGTTCTATCCACATACCATTTGTATGAGACAAAAATAAATGTTAGTCGACTCAACGGATAAACTTTCCAGCTTTATTAAGAGTGTGAGAAGGTTAACCGACTGTGAGTTCTCGAGTAAGTAGTGAAATAAAAAGGGCGGAAAGCCTATCTTTTTATAGGGCGTAAGTTATTATTAAGACTTGGGTTGGAATAGAATGCTAATAGTTTCTTTCTTCTAGGAATTGCTTTAAAAAAGATTAGGTATATAAGTTTATCTGGTATCTATGAATTATTAAGTGTGATAGAATATTAACAATTATTCATTCCAATTGTGAATACTTTAGGTGTGTTAATATAATCACTGTTGTGATTAAGAACTTAAAATACTCAAAAATAATATTCCATCTTTCATGCCAGTATTTCGTTTATTTGATATCTTTGTTCAGTTATTTCAAAAAGAAAATCAAACAAATACATTTAGGACCTTTTATCCTTCTAAAGTAGTCAGAGGTCTGCGTAGCCATATCCGGAATTGTGGAGGTACTAATTTTAAGACATATAACAGTCAGACAGACGACAATTTGAACAGGGTGAAGAATTACCTGTAACCTCTGATTGTGTTTTGATCTCATGAAAATCCCTGATCAATGCCTACCCCTTAATAGGCTGTAAGTGTTGACCACATAGTTAGTTCTCAATGGGACAGATGGTAAGCCGTGTCGCCATTTACAAGCACTGACAAACTTAACCTGACCTGTTCCGAGGAATTCCAGTTATAGAAACTAATACCTTTATCAAGTTTTACATTTTTATAAAGCATCTCCTCTTAAGACTTACAAGAATCATGAATACCTCTACTAGCATAATGTTTGTTAAGTTAGTACTAAGTTTGACAAAGTTAATGCGAAAGCTAATGTTTTACTTCAGTTACTTGATACTTTACTTGTTCAGAGAATAGATTGTGTTAGTAAGGAATCTAAAGTGAATACTGCATTTTCTCAGTAATGGTCAGTTTTTGTGGTCGATTATAGACTTTTCATTTTGGATACTATCATACAATGATACTGGGTTATTAAAATCTTTGTCTATCCTGAAATATACCTACCTATACTCATGTTATTGCATTAGTTTTGAAATGCATAAGAATTATCAGTGAGGGTAAACATCGTGAGGAAACCTACCTATTCCCAAACAGGTTATATAGTCAGTGCTTGTAAAAGGCGACATGGCCTGTGAAATTGACTACGGTGGCCATAGAATTACTACCCCGGCAATCGTGGAGATGGAAACCTTAACCTTTGACTACCCTGTAAGGGTTAATAGTCTCGAAAACGTTTTGTCTTTTTGTCTCACATCACTACGTATATAAATAAACATATATACACGTGGGATACAAAAACACGTGGATTCCTTTGAATATTATTTTCAATTCGCATAATAATAAAGGGCCTTGATGGATTTGGGTAAAATGAGGTTTAAAAAGGTGATTAGGCTATGGTTACATGGAAATAGCCTGTAAGCTTGAAAAAGGGCTTTGTGTAACGATTACACGGAGTATTAAAAAAACTCTTTAAATGGATATGGCTTACAAACGCGTCCAGACGTAAATAAGACGTTATTCAATTGTGATTTTAAGGTTTTTTTTTTCAAATCGGGTGATGGACTGGTAATGACTTAAGAGATCAGTGTGTGAGATTAGAGACTTTGTGTTTTATATACATATATGTACATACATAGTGTCAGTTTCTCTGTAGAGTGATAGGCATAGATCATGAATCTGGTTTTGTTTGGATACTGACAAATCACTTTCGCTTCATTGACATTCATACACCTCCTTCTGAGTATGTATTTAGGAGGTGCATGAGTGTCAGTAAATTAAAAGTAGTTTGACAAGATCGAGACTAATGGGGATCCATGATCTCAGCCTACCCACTTTCGCGAAACCAGCGTGATGTATATGTAAGTACTAAATAGAGACCTTAATCCTATAGTTTTAGGTATTAGGGATCTAATATTATATATGTTAATTAACACAAAGGTAAGTTAAACAATGGAGATAATCTCATAGGCTTTAAGCTTACTTAACCTCACATAATCTTAACCAGTTATGAATAACAAAAGAGGTGAAATAAGGCCTTTAGTAATTCATGAAACTTTCAAAGTATACATAGACATAGTCTTATACTAGTTTGTAACGTAAATAGAATGCTAACTAACTGCCTTGGCATATAGAATACGAGCGACCCGCTCCGGCTTCGCACGGGTATAAAATATGTAGCCTACTCCACTACTTATTGGATGTTATTATACATATAAAACTATCTATCTATTAAAAAAAACGCATCAAAATCCGTTGCGTAGTTTCACAGATTTAAACATACAAAGGGACATAGGGACAGAGAAAACGACTTTGTTTTATACTATGTAGTGATATGTGTATGTAGTATATGGGATATAGATGATACATTGGCATACATTATCCCTTAGTCGCCTCGTATGGCATTAGATTCCGATTAGAACAGGGTTGAATATTTCATTCACATATTATATTTCTATAAACAGCATCGTCTTTGTATGTATTTAATTAATTCTTTAAATATTGTATTGTGTTTTTATGTATTTAATTGAATCCTGTTCTTCCTGGCATGTTGTAAAAGGCGAAGGGAATGGGGATAAATGGAATCTATTGGACGATAGGCTAGCAACCTGTCACCAATGGACCATATAACATCACAACCGCAATATTCATGCGAAAAAGTGACCTAGGTGTATTTCCAAGGTTCTGTCCAGTAAGGGGATTAAAAGAGATTGTATATATCTGATAATGGTGACCTCCATGGCGCGATCGGGAAACCTCCTGAAACCTAATCTTGACGCCCCGGGTTCGATTCCCGGTGGAGTCAGAGTAAATAACTACGCTTTTTTCTGCTTTCCAGTCAGGTTATTTCTTAAATATACGTTGACTAGCACTCTTAACACAAGTCTTATATGAACTTACCAAGGGGCTAATTCAATTGGCGTTAGTGTCCTAAATATTATCGTATTATTATGTATGTGTGTGTAATTTCAATGTTCTAGTTTTTCGCACGAGTAAAGTAGGTAATGCTATTAAAATGTTTAATTTATTGAAGTTTGCTCATTAGTGTTGTTTTCGCCATGAATAAATAACGAACGCTATTCAAAAGTTATTTGGGCACGTTCACATCTGCAAAGATAGTGTAGCGGTTGGGATACAGCATTCGGAAAATAAAGATGGCGGATTTTGAGATCAGTACAATTTGTAATTCGACGTAGCTCAGTTGTTTGGGACTCTGTATCTGTGGGTACAGGGTTCAAATCCCGCTTGAGCATATCCCAATGGAAATGAAGTTTACTGAATTTCTATGTACATTTTCGTATTAAAACTACATTTACAAAATGCGTCTAATACTACGGTTAGGGAATACATCGTGAGGAAACCTACCTGTTTCCAGAACAGGTAATAGTTAGTGCTTATAAATGTCGACAAGGGTTACCACCTGTCACATTGAGTACTGACTATCTGGTTAACACGTGGGTTCGAGGCGGCCATAGAATTACTACCTTCGCAATTGCGGAGATAGACACGTACACGCGTACAAGGGTAAATGGTACGCGTTTGTCTTTTTGTACAATTTTTAATAATTAAAGTTTTCTTTTGACTTTTGATCGGTTAATTATGTGAACGTTAAATGCGAGGTCCTGGGTTTTATTTTCGGTGACGAATAAGAACTACGCTTTTACTGCTTTATCGTTGATTATGTATATTATAAATTATCCATCTCTGATAAGTACGTATTTGTCGTAATTTACGTAAACTTGTACCCTTAATAGGTCTTAAATGAACTTGCTGTAATATTAATATTAGACAATGTTACACCAATTTAAGAAGAAGAATATTGCAAATCTAAATTGAAATATCATGCCGGGAAGAACGGCAGCTAACATTCTTTGAACACCCTATACTAGCACGGGACAATTAAACTATAATGAATCTAACTAGCATTTTAATAGAAAAAACTATAAAATATAATATGTAATATAATATAAATATAAAATTAACATGTCAATAGAAAAAATACAATAGGATTACGTTACTCGCACGAAAATACCACATCCGAATTAATATTCATTTGTACATCCGGTGTAAAGCCTGTTTGTATTGTTTGGGAAAGAGGCTCCATTTATTTCGTAGCATGTCCGAACAGATGTTACTTTGCACGCAACTGCTCTGTTTGGGGTGGGCAGAGATTTGAGTGACCATTATCGGGGAATTACGGTTATGAAGTCTCGTTTAGTACAATTCAAAGATAGGTTGCGATCATCTCTTAATTTAATAAATAATAAATGTGAACATATTATACATAGATAAATACATATATAGCACATATAATCAACAACCAGACTGGAAAGTAGTAGAAAAGCGTAGTTTTTAACTCTGCCTCCACCAGGAATCGAACCCGGGACCTCACGATTAGCGTTCAGGTGTCTAACCGATCGCGCCACGGAGGTCGTAAAATGTTGTATGTATGTTGTAATACTTTATTATTAATGAAGTAAACATAGTAACTAAAAACTATATATCTATTTATCTACAAGAAGTGTTAATTGTAACAAAGGAAATAATGTCGAAAAGATCTTAACCTTAACCACATTTCATTTCGCACCAAATGCTACAGAAACTAATAATGCCTTATTGTCAGGAAGGGTTAAGTAAGGCAAACGAACCAATTACACACATATATGTGTACACACGCACACACATACACACACAAACACACACCACATATACATACACATACATTTGAGCACCAATTACAGGGAACAATATGGTACCCTCGCTTATTTCATTATTAAGATGGTTTTTGCTACATGGGTTCAGGGGCCAAGTCCAAGTGCTTTGAGCAAAATATCAGCTCAATATCGCTTCAGTTGCAGTGTGAAATTGTTCGTGGATTAGCAAAAGGGATAATTTTTGCCGTTTTTAAGCCAATTTGACAGTTTTGCTGTCATGAATGGTGAAATTTGATACTTTTGTTAATTATTCAACTTCACGCTGTTACTGAAGTGATATTGAACTACGATTGTGCTAAAACATTATTGTAGCTGTGAATAAATGCTTTTATATTATTATTAAAACGTATTAGTAGAATTGGGCCCCAGGAAATGATGTACAGAAATAGAATTAGGGATCTGGTGTGTTAAAATAACTTCTTTGTTAATTGTTTTGATAGTATAATACGTGCTTAATGTTGTTTAATGTATTTAGTAAGATTTCGGTAGTGTGGTAGGTTCTTAAAATATATTGTTATTAGATAGTTATTTTGTACTGTATGTAATGTTAATATTACGAAGTTTTAGTATGAGTGTGTTAGGATCACACAATTTTTTTCTAACATACATATACACAGGTAGAAAACAAATATTAACTTCATTCATAAATGTTCTGTCATGTTTCTTTTCGTGGTAGTCAGAACTTCGAAGATTTGTATTTTCAATCTAATTGTGTATTTAGCAATAACAATATTAAAAAAATAAAATAAAATTCCTTTTATTCACACCACACGCAGTAATACACATACACAAATAGACAAAAGAATTAATTATATAATAATTTACATTTATGGAACCAAGCGCATATGGCAACCCCGCGCAAGTGTGAATAGGATTTGTCTCAGCTAATGTTGACTGTGTGAAATTCACACTGCCAACGCTGATATTTCGACAAACCCTTAAGTACGCACCAGCACTTCTATAAATAAATAAAATATATTATATTGTATAGTTCTAACTGAAAATACTATTGAGACTGTGCAATTTCTATATATATTCGTAGCAAATTACTACAGGTTATACCTTTTACTACGAAACTCTCTTATATTACTAGCCTATCACTTTACTGACACTCATCACGTACGATTGTACACATATACTCATCACTTACGATTCCCTGTAGAGGGTAAGGTAGAGATCACAATCATACACCTGCTCATACACACTCGGCGGTTATAGGTACTTCTAACGTCACCTTTTTCAAATATGGCGTCATCTTACTGTCATATCGCCTACTATTTATTTGATCTACATACATTTTGTGTATAATAAAATCATATCTTTTTAACCCTTGTTATTTTCCTGTATTATTAAATCACGTTTTTCATCTCTTGTTACTAACTATCCTGTTAGATATCGAAACAAATGATAACATGTTGAAATGCTAACAGCGTGCGTATATTTTCTAAGAAAGGCACCCATTACTGTTTGTTCCACATTTTTTTCCGAGAAAAAGTGATTATTCTTGTAAAACATACATGTATAATCTTTTATTGCTCTTTTATAGAAGTCAGAAGTTCGTATTTTAACCATAATAATTATTAGTTATTAGAGGCAAATCCTAATTTAGAATATTCACAGTATTTTACTATATTATTTATTTACGTTCACAACATTGTTAAAATAATACACTGTTTACATTTTTTGCGAAGGATATCTGAACCTCTGATTACCCCAAAAGTGTGAAAGTATTAGACTTTGTATGTGTACACCATTGGTGGTAAAAACGTCTGAAGCCAAAGTCGTATATCATTGCTTTAGTAATGGCTTCTTGTTTCCGCTAATGCGATATCTGCTTTTTGTACGAATCTCCCTTTTAGCGTTAGGGTACAATAGCCTACACAAATGGGTGGGGGGTGGTATAAAGTGGGGATTTTTGTACTTATAAGACATACTTAACACTCACGTAATTTATAATACATATACATGACATACTTAATAACGTGATTTCATAATACATTTTCATATGGGTTTGTGTATAATCGTAATATGTATGATTAATGAAGTTTGTTGGACGAAATATCGGAGATATTTGTAATATACATTCATATTTATTTATGTGTTTATATCCCTTTCGGGGTGGACAGAACCGAGGAGATATAATATTTCCTATATCAGTTTTTGGCATAAATATTGGGGTTTTATGTCATATGCATTAATGGTGTCAGATTGCTAGCCCTAGTCCCTTAATCGCCTCCTACGAGAATACGAGATGAATGGCAGCTAGTTAGCATGCTTTTAACGTTCCAGGCTACCACGAGACATGTTAAATAATAAGCTAGTTAATATTTTTGTGATACAAAACGCATTCTAGAAACCATCTATACATTTACAGGTTTTGAGGAATCAGCGGTATGAAAGGATAAAAACTACAAAACCGAATGGGTTGAAACTTTTTAACAACTGTTCTTAAAACATGTAAGCTTTGATACTTAGCTGACATCTATATAACTTATAAGTACTTGAATTTAACCTTTTTAGATGACAAGTATCTAATGTATAATAAGGTGTAGTTAGTTGATTAGATATCTAAAAGCTAACTACACTCCATTTACTAAAATCCAAAATCAAATATTCTTTCAAATGTAGTTTTTATTTAAATACCTCGTCCACAAAGTACTTCAATTCATTCCGCACCTACCCATACCTTCACAGCTAAAACAATTCGACTATTTTTCGTTTTGCCAGGAAATTTCATTCGCCATTTTCATGTTCCAATGTGTGCGAAGGGTTAACCCTTTTGTTCCCTGAATAGGTTTGTGATTGATGTGTGATTGAACGATGCGCGGTATTTAAAAACGCATCAATTTTGCGTATCTTCTATGGGTGACATTGAAAGAAATGAGTTCAATGTTAGGCTTTAATGTTTTATTAGCTTATCTTTTAAATGTTTTTTTCTAATCTCTATGTAGTCATTGCTAACTAGCTACCTTTCTTCATTCGCATTCATTAACCCTTGCGGGGCAGTCAGAGTTTTAAGTATCTATCTTCGCAATTGCGAAGGTAGTAATTCTATGGACACCTCAACCCCACGTGTTGACCAGATAGTTAGTAATCATATCATGTGACAGGTGGTAAGCCATGTCGCCATTTAAAAGCACTAACTATTACTTCTTTCTTCATTACATGTAAAAAATATAGTGTGTAGTCAGAGGTTTGAGTGCCGATTCATTTCGAAGTCACGTTAGGTATGAGTCACTCAAAGCTCGCGTTTCAATAGACAGACATCACCCAACGTGATAAGGTAGTGAACCGTATCGCCAAATATAGGCACTGGATATTATATCCCAAGGAATAGGCAGGTTTTCTCACAATGTTTTCCCTCATCTTTAGCGACTGTTAATTAAATGAAGACTAACATTTTTATGCAATCTATTGAATGATGGGCTTGCAACTTTTGACCGATTTTTCATATTTATACATAATTATATTAGTCATCACCGAAAGGAATTTAAATTCGTGATTTTTTGTCTATTTATTTTTAAGTTTTATGTTAATCATTCTGAATAACCCCTCAATTAAAGAAACTTCTATATACATGTTAACGTCAATATAACGTCAATATTGTGTCCTTAATTACTTGATTATATGTTCTGTTAAAAGTAATTACAATTGTATTTCAGTATTACAGTATTTATCGTATAAATAAAATAAATGCATACATGTCTGTGAATATTTATGATTTCCTGCATACATCATAAATTTATTATTTTCCTAGGAAATTTATAAACTAACGGTTTGATATATTCCAGTAACATATACATGTATTATAAACATTTATTTATATATAAGTACCTAATATGTATTATATTATGCAATGAACATTATTATATTATGCATACATTATTTATCAAAGGATAATAATTTAACACGTTGTTCTTCTATTAAAATCATTTATATATTGCCAAAAAAAAACAAATCTTACTATCCATTGTATCAATTACCCTAATCCAACCACAGTATCAATAGTCCAAATGTCCGTAAAACATCCAACCCCTACACTAAACCAATTCGCGGGACAACATCCTAACTACATCCCATTTGCAGGTCGCGCGCACTACGGCGAGGATAGCGTGGGGTCCTTCCCCTATTTTGAGTACAACGTTCCTCGCAACGTGACCACAGTGGTGGGCCAAACGGCTTTCCTCCACTGCAGGGTTGAGCAGCTGGGTGACAAAGCGGTGAGTAGTTATATGCCATTCTTTTAAGAGATTCGAGATTTATAAAGTCAAAGTCAAATGTTTTTACTCAACATACAAGTACAGTACATTCATTGAAAGTCAAAACATTTGCAGTGCCTGCCGGTGGTTGTCTCTTAGCATTTAAATTCTACCGTATACTCATAATTAATAACAAAAGGAATATATATGAGCTAAGTGGAAGGGTGGTTACGTAGTCAGCCTAATAAGACATATAACAGTCAGATAGACCCTATATTGAAAAAAGGTGACGTTAGGTGTACCTATAACCGCAAAGTGTATGAGAAGATGTATGAATGTCAATGAAGCGAAAGTGGTCTGTCAGGTTCGGGACAAATGAGGATCCGTCTCTGCCTACCTCTCTACAGGGAATCAGGCGTGATGAGTATGTATGTATATGTATGTAATTAATAACTGACGGGACTTATCGCGTAAGTTTTTATGTAATAAAGTTACCGTTATTATTAACCTGACGTTTCGGCTACGTTGCAGTAGCCTTGGACCTATAGTTATGTGCCATTCTGCTAGCTAGTAACTGAGAAAGATTATATTCATACCGTAGGCCAGTATATGGTGACGAACTTCTTTGATTCATCACAATGTTGAAAGGTATTTTGTTTGTCGTTGTGGATATAGTGTGTTTTGTTTTATTTATAATATTTAAGGCATTACACCAATTGAACAAGCCCCTTGGTAAGTTTAATAAAAACTTGTGTTAAGGGTGCTAGTCAACGTATATTTAAGATATAAAAACTTATAAGTAAGCATGTATACACATTGGTTTTTTTTTCACCAACTATATTGTACCTGGTAAGTAACGTATAAGTAAATTATATATTATTATGTAATATAGAACTCCTCATTTTAAATTATATCTTTCTGTTCATAATACGTTCATTTTACTTTACAGTATGAAATAGAAATCCTGACAAACTATTGCTTTTTTAAATTGGTGTTATTGAATTGGCATCCAATATCTTTGATTGACTACTATAATTATACATATAATTATAACTACTTATACTCATATGTTCTATATCATAGTACTTTTGTACTCTGACCACCATTATAGGAAACACAACTTATACAACACACGTTGCCGTCAGTTACAAACTAGCAATTGAACGTAAGTAGAGCGACAAATTGGAGCCATTCGGTACAGGACAATCTTACATACGAACACGTGAGCTACATATTCACGTCCTTTAATCCCTTTTAGGTAGGACAGAACCTTAAAAACATAATATAGTTGTATTTCCTACACATCATAGGAAAAACATCGTGAGGAAACCTGCCTATTCCTCAGGATAGGTAATAGTCAGTGCCTACGGCGATACGGTTCCCTACTACGTTGGGTGCTGTCTATCTAGTGATACGCGGGCTTCGAGTGACCCATACCTAACATGCCTTCAAAATTTCGGAGATGGGCACTCAAGCCTCTGACTACCCCGCCATAATAAAAAAGGGAGTGTGTATACATAAGTCGTGAAGCGTTTGTATGTTTCTACACATTGTACTTGTATTTCTTAGTTTGCTTTTTGTGTTAATAGCAGTTGCTAGCCTATCGCCCAATTGATTCAATTTAGCCCATAATATCTCTTTGGCGCTCAACATACATACATATACATTCACGTCCTCTAATCCCTTTCGAGGTAGGCAGTCTCTCGAAAACACAGTAATACTTGTATTTCCTAGCTTACCTAGGGGCCGGCTTAATAAGACATATCATAGTTAAATAGACGTCATATAGAAAAAGAGTGACGTTAGAAGTACCTATAACCGCCGAGTGTGTATGAGGAGATGTATGCAATGAAGCGCCAGTAGTTTGTCAGAACCGGGACAGTTGTGCATCCGTGCTCTCTGCCTACCCCTTTACTGGGAAAGGGGCGTGATGAGTATGTATGTATGTATTTATGTATGTATTCCTAGACTAGATTGACCCCAAATCCCTTAGTCTTACAACATACTCACATATATTTCCACTCTCTTTAATCACTTTCGAGGTGAACAGAATCTTTGAAACACTATAATCTCTCCTAGGTCCCTTTTTAGCAATATCAATATTATATTTTATATAAACATTATATTTTTATATCAATATTCTGTTACTTCAATATGGAACATTGATAACAGATTTCTATCCCATTGCACAATCGATTCCATTCCCCCTAGACCCGTTCACCTCTTACAACATACCGAGAAGAACGGCAGCTAGTTTTGACCACAGTTTTGACGGAACGCTGATCGTAAGGTCCCGGGTTCGATCTGATCTGATCGTGAGGTTCCCGGTGGAGGCAGAGTTAAGAACTACGCTTTTCTACTGCTTTCCAGTCTGTTCGTTGATTATATATGCTATATATGTATTTATCTATACATAATATGTATACATTTCTTAAATATACGTTGACTAGTACCCTTAACACAAGTCATAAATGAACTTACCAAGGGGCTAGTTCAATTGGTGTAATAATGTCCAAATATTATTATTATTATAATTACCCGTAAAATTATAATGACCATTCTTTTCCCGTCCCAGACTAGCACGGGACAAAACAACCATCCATTCCGAACTTCATCGTAAACATAACATTATGAATGGATGTGATTTGTGTGTATGAATGGATGTTATGTGGGGCCATACATATGTTTGCATGCCGGTTCTCCGCGCAATAGATTATGTATGTAAATATCGCTCCAGTGCCAAGTTTTGTACAGGCGGCTACATGATTAGATTGGCAGGGATAAAATAATGTGTTTATATTTTGACGACCTCCGTGGCGCGATCGGTTAGCCGCCGGAACGCTAATCGTGAGGTCCCGGGTTCGATTCCCGGTGGAGGTAGAGTTAAGAACTATGCTTTTCTACTGCTTTCCAGTCTGGTTGTTGATTATATATGCTATATATGTATTTATCTATATATAATATGTATATATTTCTTAAATATACGTTGACTAGTACCCTTAACACAAGTCTTAAATGAACTTACCAAGGGGCTAGTTCAATTGGTGAAATAATGTCCAAATATTATTATTTATTTATTATTATTATTTATTGCACATTATTGTTTGTTTTGTGTTGTAAAAAGCATGCTAACTAGCTGCCATTCTTCCTGGCATGTCATAAGCGACTAAGGGTCTAGGGGTAAATATAATATATTGGTCGATACACTAGCAAAGTGACAACAATGTTACATTATGACATCGCAACCTCAATTCATACAAAAATTGGTCTAGAAGATATTATATCTATAAGGTTCTGTCCACTTTGAAAAGGATTAAAGGTTGGGTATATAATTCAATCAATCAATCAGCCTATATTAGTCCACTGCTGGACATAGGCCTCCCCAAGGTAACGCCACAAAACACGATCACTCGTGGCCCTCAGCCAACCACTACCAGCGACCTTTTTCAGGTCATCAATTACTAACTAAAAATTGTACCGGTAAACAAACTTTTTACCGAAATCCTTCTTAAACTTACCTTCTTACTGTACTTTCTTTCATCCACTTTACATTTCGTACACCAATAACGTTGAGCCCTTATCCCGTATCATTGCCTTCATACCAGAGCTCATTATACCCTGGACAGGCGTTTTGAAAAGACTTCTCCAAGATCTTTGACCGTACTCGTCAAAATGAGTGGCTCATGTTTTATTCAAACAGCCAGTACGTAATAAGATAGCTTTTTAATGCCTAAATGATGGAAAAGTACATTAAAATTAAAGAAATTACTTTAAAATATACTTTTACTAGCGTCCCGCTCCGGCATCGTATAAAATAGCCTACTCCACTATTTAATGGATGTTATTATACATATGAACCTTTCTCATGAATCACTCTATCTATTAAAAAAAACCGCATCAAAATCCGTTGCGTACTTTCAAAAATTTAAGAATACAAACATAGGGACAGAGAAAGCGACTTTGTTTTATACTATGTAGTGATGTTTAAAAAAGGCGTTTACCATTTCTGACTATACAAAGGTTCAGGTGCCCATCACAAATAATAATATTAAAGCATTTATTTACAGCTACAAAAACATACACAGTACAAGTAAATATTTTTCAAATCAAAATTACAAACTAGGGGGTATAACATGTGCATGTTACTGTCGCAGCAAAAAGGTTCTAACTCAGCTGGGTATGTTACGTTTGGTGACAAACGCAATATACTTTAATGATAAAAAAAACGAGCATTAGCTCTTGAGTGGTAGTCAGAGGTTCAGGTTTCCATCTCCGCAATCGTAATTGTTGACTTGAGCCCACGTGTTGAGCAGACAGTCAGTACTCAATGAGACAGGTGGTAAGCCACGTCGCCATTTACAAGCACTATTACCTGTTCGGGGAACAATCAGGTTTGCTCACGATGTTTTCCCTCATCGTAATATTCGGTACATGTAGCAAATATATTTTTGTTACGAAAATGTTTATACAAATTCATTAAATTTAATTTTCATTGGTAAATGCTGAGGCAGGATTTGCACCCTGTACCCACTGATACAGAGTCAAGCCCCAAACAATTGAGTTACGTCGAATTTAAGTTATTATTTATGTTATTTATGTTTAATTATGGAAAATGTAAATAAAGGTTTTTTTATTCCCGATAAGTTATTTTTTGTTATTTATTTAAAGAAGAGGTGTATATGAGTGTCAATGCAGCGAAATATATATGGTTTTTCGGGATCGGGACAGATGGGGATCCGTGATCCCTGCCTACCACAATATTTGTATTTATTATTTTGTCCGCATTGACTAACATGATTATATCAATTCAACCGACAACAAGTGATTTTTCTAGATGAATCATGCCTGAAATAACAATCCCTGAGACGAAGTTACCGGCATAGCTAATAGGTATCTAGTATGTTATATGTCATATTAATTGCTAGGATTATATTGGTCTTAATATAACTAATCGATGCCACTAAGGATCTTAATTAATTGCTAAGTTTATTAGTTAAGGGTGATGTATTAATTACATTTACATATCTACGTATAATATTAAGTAAATAAGATGGAAGGACAGATTGCAAAATTGATATAAATAAAGAAAGAGTCGAACAAAAGAATTTTTTTGTGTATTTGGGAACATTATTACTAGTAACCCTTGCAGGGTAGTAAAAGGTTCACGTGACCACCTCGGCAATTGTGGAGGTAATAATTCTATGATCAACTCGAACCCACTTGTTGACCAGATAGTCAGTACTCAATGTGACAGGTGGTAATAAGCCGTGGCGCCATCTACTAGCACTGACTAATACTTGTTCCGAGGAATAGATATAAACTGACGTTATTTAATTTCAAACTAGATATGTCTAATATTACCTAAGTCTCAACGTAAGATCTCGTCGTCGTCGTAAGATCAACGTCTCAAAGTATCAACTGTTCTGTCTCAAAGTTGTCGCAAGTGTTGTCGCTGGCCCAATCAATCAATCAGCCTATGTCAGTCCACTGCTGGACGTAGGCCTCCCCAAGAGTACGCCACAAAACACGATCACTCGTGATCACAGCGACCTTTTTCAGATCATCGGTCCATCTAGCAGGGGGGCGTCCTACACTACGTTTACCAAGACGTGGCCACCATTCGAGAACCGTTTTGCTCCAACGATCGTCAGTTCTGCGACAGACGTGGCCGGCCCACTGCCACTTCAGCTTGCAACATCGAAAGACATGACTACGACTTGCTTGCCCATCAACTAGTAAATTACGGTCAACTACTTATTCGCTTGCTACGACATGCTAGGAAGACCGGCAGCTAGTTAGCATTCTTTTTACGTCCCAGCTAGTAAGTTACTAGCACATAAGGCCATGTACGTATGTAAATGTCAAATTTAACTCTCAGACGATTTGGATTAATTTCGTTCGTCGATTTCCAAACTGGCTTATCCAAAATAGCTCCTAGAATATTAATAGGAATTTCAGCCGATACTGATTTTGAGTTTCAGAGACTATTTTAGTCTGGACTGAAATAGGGTGGCCTTAACACACGGGGCTGGCGAGGGAACGGCTTAAGTTAGATTTTTTAATTTTGGAGAAATTGGGTTAAATGAAATAATTGTTTGTTGAATTTCACATTGAATACTGACTATCTGGTCAACACGTGGGTTCGGGGTGGCCATAGAATTAGTAACTTCGCATTCACGGAGATGGAAACCTGAACCTCTGACTACCCCGCAAGGGTTATTGGTCTTGAACGCGTTTGTCTTATTGTCTTTGATTTGTCAAAATTGGAACTGCTTAGATTTTTAAGTCATTCGTCTTTTTAATAATTATAACATAATCTTCTTCGCCATCATTAGCTTTACTATCTGAGATGAAATGTTGGTTTGTATTATTTGGAATCTTCTTCTCTGCATGCGTAGAGGACTGAAGAGCATGTATGAGAATTAATAGGTGTGAATGAATCAAGAGATATTTGTTAGGATCGTTCCAGGTGGCGAGCGATAATCCGTGCCTACCCCGTTAGGGACGAAAAGACATTAATATATGTATTGGTATATATGAAGCAGAAGGTAGTGTTGAAATTCATATGAGATTATCTCTTAAGCTTTGATCTCATATACTGAAAGAAATGTGGCTGCAAAAAATCATTCGGTTTAATGCACAATTTCCTGTATGAATTTTTTGACTTTTAAAAGAATCGTAATAATGGTACCATTTTGCTAGCCCATCGTTTGCATAAATTCAATTAATCACTTTAATCTTGCTTAATTAAATAAACATCAATAACTACTAATTAATCTGTATCAGGAAAACCAACTTTACGGAGTTAATCCCTTTTAAGCCTACGTCCTTAGCATAGATTTTAACTATCAATTTAGAACGCTGCTTAGGTACAGCTTTTAGTTCCTAGTTGTAGTCTAGCTCGGTCTAGCTATCTAGTTTCTGGCTCAGATGTTTCAGTGCCGTGCTTATGACTGAAATTTGCTGGCGATTTCCCGTTTGCGGCTATAGTTGGTCATTGTTCAATTTTCGAGTTGCCTGTTTCGGTGAATGGTGTTTTAGTAGTTCTGTTTGGGTTGGATTGGGTATTTGTTTTACATATTTGCCTATTAGGTCTTTTCTATTTGGGTAGTTGAAAGTTTGTGCCTAATTGCAAAGTAGTAGTAAACATTCTTTTCACAAGATAATCAGCATTCAGTGTAAAAGGTAGATTTATATCACACGATAAAAAATATGCCTTTAAAATGTTTTAAAGAATGACTAAAGAATTTGCCGTCAAGATTTCATTCCTCCCTCACTCTAGAACTTATTGTGTTTTGCGTTAACATAAATGTGATTATTTTTAATTGATACACGCTTCAGCTAGTGACATATGTTACATGTACCTAACACATTTATACATACTTTGAAAACACCCTATTTAACATACATTCATAAATACGCTTCATGATTTGTGTATACACACTTCTTTTTTTGTAGTGGGATAGTCAGAGGCTTCAGTGACCATCTTCGAAATTTCTATAACCTTGTTAGCTTAATATTGGAAACAGTAAATAATCGAGTAAATGTTTACTTAACCTACGAATATATTATTATCATTGTTTTTTTTCTAAATACACAATTAATATACCATCATTTTATAAAATTCGACTAAACAATCGTAACAAAAAAACGTCTCAACACCTACCCAAATCCGTCAAGCAGCGTTAAGACAAAACGCGTTGAAACTCGTTAAACTAATGTCCTGAACATCCATCACGAGAGCCTTGTCGAAGCTGGAGATAAGATCTTCCATATATCGCTGCGACATGTCTCCTTACTGTCTCATTGTACCCCGTTGTAAGTCAAACAAATTACTCAAGTAAATCCCCAAGAGAGGGCGTTAAGCTAAGACTTCAGCAGGTATTAGGAGTGACGAGATAATTGCCGTGCGTGATTTATGGACGTTGTGTGAATGTGTGGGTAGATTGGCAATTGAAGGAAGAACTAATTATAAAAAATATATAAATTTCTCTTGTTGTAAATGGCAAAACTTGGCGTGGTTAGTCTCTGTATTGGCCATTATCTATAAGGACAATGATAACACTTAGCTATCTATATTGTACTCGTAGGATATAGTGGTTAAACAAGTCTTCAACGATCCCGAAGGTTTTTTTAGAATACGTAATATTAAGACGTAGCTCAGTTGTTTGGAGCTTGGCTCTGTACCAGTGGGTACAAGGTTCAAATCCCGCTTGAGCATGTACCAATGGTAATGAAGTTTAATGAATTTCTATGTACATTTGCGTAGTACATATACATTTACGAAATGCATCGAATAATATGAGGGAAAACATCGTGAGGAAACGTATCTCTTCCCCGAACAGGTAATAGCTTGTAAATGGCGACATGGCTTACCAACTGTCACTTTCAATACTGACACGTTGGTTCGAGGTGGCCATAGAATTACTACCTTCGCAATTGCGGAGATGGTGCCCTGAACCTCTGACGACCCCGTAAGGGCAAATGGTCGCGTTTGTCTTTTTTGTTATATTTAGAATAATTTTATTTGTTTAGTGCTTAAAACGTAATAAATGCATAAATTCACGCATCTACTTCCCTCCAAAACAGACAGAGAATATCGATTACCACCTCCAACGATCCTGAAAGTACAAAAAGATATAAAATTATAACTTATACCCTTTTATTGTTACAGGTGTCATGGATAAGAAAAAGGGATCTTCACATACTAACAGCTGGGATCCTCACTTACACCTCCGACCAAAGGTTTCAGGTACGTTTCTCTAGTTTTATTAATGTAAGTTATACATACGTACACGTCATAGTTTTTATTGGTATAACTTATACATACATGTACATCTCACCCATTTTCCTATAAAGGGATAGCAGAGATCACGAGTCTCCAACTGTCCCGATCCTGACAAACCGCTGTCGCTTCATTGACACTCATAAAACCGTGAATCCCGTTCTTCGCTCTATAGAGTTATTTTGAGACGGGAGGCAGGTAGGTAAACTATTTCCCTACCTTATACCTACAGTGTGTTTTGTTACGAGGTTAAGGAATTTTAACTGCGGATTCTAAATCAAATCTACAAAACACCCCCCTGAGATACAGGCATTTTTAAGTATCATAACTTGCTTAATTATAAGCCTAGACCAATAGAATTAGTGTCTTTTTAAAGCTGGACATATCGTCCACATTAATAATGCATTAAACTAAGCACTTAAAAAAGAAAATAATCGGATATATACAAATGTTCAGTCCACTGTTGGACGTAGATCTCACCTATAATACGCGTACATTACTTCTTATCCAAATAGAATAGAAAAACAATTATAAACAGATACAAACACATGGACAGCTCACAAACGAAACATTACTCACCCGACGGAAATAATAATACATAGGACACTATTATACCAATTGAACTAGCCCCTTGGTAAGTTCAATTTGTAATTTCAGAAATATATACATATTATGTATAGATAAATACATATATAGCATGCTTAATCAACAATCAGACTGGCAAGCAAAAGAATAGCGTTAACTCTGCCTCCACCGGGAAACAAACTCACGATCTCACGATTAGTGTTCAGGTGGATAACCGATCAAGCCAAAGATGTCGTCGAATAGGAGGAATGGGAAATAATGACGAGGGAAAGATAGGGATCACGATTCGAATACGTACAATATACATATACTTACTACAAATTACTCATCTTACATATTTAGATAAACTAGGACCACCAATAAGAAGTCGCCATAATATTCGTAAATGATGACTAATAACTAACGGGACTTATCGCGTTAGTTTTCATATAATAAAGTTACCTTTATTATTAACCCGACGTTTCGGCTACGTTGCAGCAGCCTTCAGTCTACCCGTGACTAAGGCTGCTACAACGTAGCCGAAACGTCGGGTTAATAATAAAGGTAACTTTATTATATAAAAACTTACGCGATAAGTACCGTTTAGTTATTAATCAGGAGTATAAATCGCGAATCTTAAAATTATTATTCGTTAATGAGTTTATGAACTAGAGTTATGTTCTTTCAGTTACCTTCAAAATCAAAAAAGGCAACTCTCTCCCTAATTAAGTCCCGGACTAGCTAAGCGCGATGTATGCGAGCAAATTGCCGTTCTATCCGAAACTAAATCACAACTTCCGCTAACACTAAGCTTTTGTGTAACTTAATTAAGCAAGTTGAATGCAACTTAATTTTTAACTCGTCTAACTTGAAATTTAGTTGGAGCTTAGACCAAGTTGTTAGTCGTTACACTTAGTCCCCATAGTGTAAACACTAAAGGTAACTGGGTTAACCTTACCAATGTTTTAGAGGTGCCAGGTTCGATTCCCGGTGGACCGCGAGTTTGGAAATGGAATTTTCTATGCCCTGGCTTAGGAAATGAGTGGGTTTGTTATGCCTTTGCGCATATATAATAGGAGTGTGCGCAGATGTGATGACGTCTAATGGATATATGTGGGTGAAGTGGAAGGGCAGTTACGTAGGGGTAGGCTCAATAAGACATATGACACTAAAACAGACGTATATTGAAAATGGGTGATGTTAGAAGTACTTATAACCGAGGTGGTGTATGAGTGTCAATGAAGCGAAAGTGGTTTGTTAGGATCAGGACAGATCCGTGGTCTTTGCCTATCCATCTACAGGGAGTCAGGCGTGATGTGTATATATGTACGTAATAAATAATATTTGTTAATTATTGTTTTATTGGATTGCATGAGCATGTAAAATTCGGTGTAGCTAAGTTGTTTGGGGCTTGATTCTGTATACATTTTTGGTACAGGGTGCAAATCCCGCCTGAGAATGTACGAATAGAAATAAAGTTTAATGAATATCTACATTAAATGAATATTTACATTTTCGTAATAAAAATATATTCGTCAAGATCGTGAGGAAACCTACCTGTTTCCCGAACAGCTAATAGTTAGTGCTTGTTTATGGCGACAAAGCTTACCTGTCACATTGAGTACTGACTATCCTGTCAACACGTGGGTTCGAGGTGACCATAGAATAACTAACTAACTGCGCGATTGCTGGGCACCTAAACCTCTGACTACTCCACAAGGGTTAATGTTCTTAAACGTTTTGTCATATGTATGTAATACTAATTTAAAGTATTTGTATTACAGGTGATAAGGCCAGATAAATCGGAGAACTGGACCCTACAAATCAAGTTCCCTCAACAAAGGGATGCTGGCATCTACGAGTGCCAAGTCAACACTGAGCCCAAGATGTCTTTAGCCTTCCAGCTCAATGTCATTGGTAAGTGTAGTCTGTTTATTACAATTCTGTGAAAGAATAATAGTCATTAAATAGACTTTTTATGACAGTTTTGATGCATATCGGGTTATATATAAGATATGGGTAACACAGTAGGGTATTTTTTTCTTATCACTACATACTATAAAACAAAGTCGCTTTTTCTGTCCCTATGTCCCTTTGTATACTTAAATCTTTGAAACTACGCAACGGGTTTTGATGCTTTTTTTTAATAGATAGAGTGATTAAAGAGGAAAGTTTATACGTATAATAACATCCATTAAATAGCCAGAAGTGCGAAGCCGAAGCGGGTCGCTAGTAAAATAATATAGTACAGTATAATACTACATTCGCAATTGTGGAGATGAACACCTGATCCTCTGAGGCTCCTAATTCCCTGTAGAGGGGTAGGCAGAGATCACGGATCCCCATTTGTCCCGATACTGACAGACCACTATCGCTTCATTGACCTTACTTACTAATGTAAAATAATAATTATATCAAGTTATAATTAAGTTTTTTTGGCATATGAAAACTTTGTTTCCTTTGTAATGTTAGGAATATTTAAAACAGATTTAGCTTTGAAATGCAGTCACGTTAACTCACGATAAAACAGCACGTATTTAAAGATAATCCAAAAAGTTTTATCAAAGAACGTAGTAAAGCGTTTGTTTGAAAATCTTGTGAATTGAAAAAGTGAGTGAGTATTGGCGAAATTTGGAGAAAGCTCATTAAAAAGATATTGTCTTGGGTAAGCTGAAGCTTTTTCTTAGAAAAGATTCCTTTGTTCCCTGGATTTGTGAATAAAATATATTGAGGGTATGGACTTAATGAGACCAATGGACTGAATAATTCAATTACCAAATTAGGTAAGCTTTTCCTTCAATGTGCTTAAGCTATATAAACTTTCGTGATAAGTTTTTATTGTTGGTTTTAATACATTTACATACATATAAATTCACTTCCTTTAATCCCTTTCGGGTGGACAGAACCTTGAAGACATGAAAACATCGTCTTGGTCAATTATTAGCATGTGTATTGGGGTTTGATGTCATATGGAATATTAGTGGTTGCTAACCTATCGCACAATATATTTCATATTACCTTAGTAGCCTCTTACGAAATGCCGGAAAGAATGGCAGCTAGTTAGCATTCTTATTACGTCCCAGCTAGCACGGCACAGCTGGTTTTGAAAGCTGTTTGAATTTATTTTTATGAAAAAATGGGTTTGGGACTTTAAAGTGGTTACAAGTAATTTTTTAGTCTTTTTCTTTGTGAGAAATGACTAAAGCTTGATTGATGGGCTGGGTACTATCATCAGTATATTAATATTTCTAATATTCTTTGATACTTAACACTAAGAATTGTTTTTATGTAACCAAAGTCCTCCGTAACAGTTATTCTATTTAATATTGTTCCGTGTATTATATAACACACTTGAGTGAGTACACGAAATAAAACAGTTATAAACACATATATCTCATCTTAGGTTGGTAACTTATAAAGAATCATAACAAGTTGTTTTTTGTCCTCATGTAATCTGTAGATCGATAAGTAAGAAATGTGTCAAATATTTCATATTTATTCCAAGTTAAACCCCGACAATTACACTAAATAGTAAGACCGAAGAATTGATACCCTATTAACTTTAAATCTATATTTAGTCTACAAACAACCAAAATAGTTAAGCTAAACAAATTGACCGAATACATAAACCCATTGCCTATCTACTTTAAAAGGATTACACATAAAAGCCAACAGTCAGTGTCAACGTAAGCAACAATCCAGTCTAAGTGGCTCAACAGTTTACACAATTGTCTTTTCGCGTTCTCTTTTTCCAACCTTTTGTTGAGATCCTCTGAATAGGCAGTTTGGGGGTCCTTTGTCCTGAACCACAAAGATTCTGTCAAGAGAAAGAATGTATTTTTGAATGGGGAAGGGAAAGTGGAACCTTGCAAAGGGTTAAAATGACGGTTTTTAATTAGGATTTTTTATAAGGAGATAAGGTTTGAAGGAAAATGTTTTGAACAAAAATGATTAAAAGTGTTAGGTGACATTTTGGTTACTTGAAATTCCTAGTATATAAACATACATAGCACATGCATTGAATGGGGTTTTAATAGTATAATAGCAGTTTTTTAATATTACAGTAACATTTCGAAATAAATACTGCCAATTAAAATTTACTATCAACAATAATGTGTAATATTTTTGAATAAAAATGAAGGACAAATTATTCCAATTTCTAAACAAACTTCGACTCAACTTAACATTCTAGAAAATACCTACAGAACCTTCCATATATCTTAAGCCTACAATATTCTCTCGTCTCAGATTATAATTTTCTTTTTCCTCTCAGCTTTTCGTCTTCAAGAATCGGTGTTATTATCCACAAATGAAATTTGCTCCTTCATATTAAATTTAGGAGATTACAAACTATACGATTGTATCTTTTATGTTATACAACATACGCTTCACGACTTGTGTATACACACCGTGTTAATTGTGGCGGGGTAGTCAGAGGCTTGCGTGCATGTTAGGTATTGTTCACTCGAAGCCTCGTAAGAGGTAACTTAAGTACGAAGAAGTATATTTAGCGGCGAAAGCAAAAACACATTCAAATATGGATTTTTTATTACATTTTGTCTGTTTCGGACCAAACAACTTAGATATTAAAATAAATTGGATGATAGCAGAGTTTAAACATACTATAGTACTAGCTAGGACACGTGTTTACACTCTATCTTTAATAGTATATTATACTACATAATAAGACATAGGATAGTCAGATGTTAAACTCCATTTCTGAAATTGTAGTGTAAGTAATTCTATAGTCACCTCGAACCCACATGTTAGCCCGATAATCAACATCGAACGTGATAGGTGGTAAACCTTGAGTTACATGCACTGAATTTTACCTACTCTGAAGATAAGTCAAACGCGATTCCGACCATTAACCCATGCGGGGTAGTTAAAGGTTCAGGTGACCATCTCTGCGATTGTGAGGGTAGTAATTCTATGGCTACCTCGAACCCACGTGTTGACCAGATAGTCAGTACTCAATATGACAGGTGGTAAGCCATGTCGCCATTTACAAGCACTAACTATTACCAGTTCGGAGAATAGGTAGGTTTCTTCATGATGTTTTCCCTCACCGTTATATTCGACGCAATTCGTAAATGTATTTTTTTTAAGTCGTGGAATAATAGAATATTTAGGGCTAAAAGGTATATTAATAGCAATAAGTCCCAGTGACACTCGAAAGCAGATTATTTCATTAGGTTTATGTAAATCGTTTTATCCCTTTGTGTAAATTTAAAAGCTCTTTGCATATTTTTAATTGGATCAGACAATTGTTTTTGAAATTATATTATTGCTTCTTCTCTCGGGTTTTCGAGATAAATTGATTTCGTTTATCGTTCTGTTGAATTAAATTCGTTATTTGAACTCTTGTTAGAAACTGAGATAGGGTGATAATAACAGTAATATTAACCACTCTTACACCAATTGAACTAGCTCCTTGGTAAGTTCTTTTAAGACTTGTGTTAAGGGTACTAGTCAACGTATATTGAAGTAATATACGAGTATACTTAATGTTTATAGATAAATACATATATATTCAACAGCCATACCAGAGAGTAGAAAAAATACGTAGTTCTTAACTTTGCCTCCACCGGGAATCAAACCAAGGACCTCACGATTAGCGTTCAGGTGGTTAACCAATCGCACCTAGGTCGACAATGAGTTGATAATATTATGTGCTTAGTCTGGAATGTAAAAAGATGATATCGATCGTTCGTTTTGGGATATTTACAAATGACTGAGGCATTAGTATTAATGGAATAAATTATTCGATGACAGATCTGTCACCAATATTCAATAACAACACAATACCTACAGATAAATGACAAATGTGACCGTAGTGATTTCTAAGGATAAAAATACACTGATATTATGTATTTATTTATTTTAGTGTGTGTTGACTACTATTACTAAACTATACTTAATAAGTTTTTTATTGACTTTGATGTCTTATGTAACTGCTGACTATAATACAAAGACTAATACTTTCATATCCAACAACACAAACCGTTGTAAGATATTAAAATATAGGCGTGACCTTCACCGCGATTTCGGAGGGGTTTTCGATAGCCTATACGAACTCAGTCAGTGCAATGACAGGTGTTAAGTTAAGTCGTCATTTACAACCGGACTATAATCAATTCCAAGGAATAGGTAGGTTTCCTCACAATGACATATGATGTGAAGGGATAGTCAGAGGCTTGAATGCTCTTCTGCGAAATCTCAGAACGGTGTTAGGTATGAGCCAATTAAAGCCCGCATTTCACTTGATAGACAGCACTCAGCGTGATAGGTAGTGAACAGTATCACCGTAGGTATATAGGTACTGGTATAGCTCGTAGGTATGTAGGGTATAGCTCTTCCCTCCGGATCTCATTGCGAGCAGACGTGTTTTAAGTTGTGTAACAAATTATTTGCTATAGATAACTTCAAACAACAATTTTTTTCCTAATACAACTTTAAAGTGATAAGAAGTGACATCTGTTTGTGAATCAAATGAAGCTAAAGCAACCAACAGCGAGTTTAAAATTGTATGTACGCCATCTATGGATAACTATTGGTAACTTTGACACCTATACTGATTCTGGTTCCTGTTTTTTGATTAATTGATTGACGAATTATTCCACTACATAAATTCTTAAATTGTTAATAATAATAATTAATAATTGGCAAGGATGTCCAAAACACGGCGTACTCCGACAAAAACCACCCCAGTCACTAAACCTGCCATCACTAAGCAGCGATCTGGGTCGGATCCATTGTCGAGTCTAGGTAATGATGAAGAACAAATGTGTAATGTAAACGTGAGTAGACGGAGATATGACGTGAGTAACCGAACACAGTTTGAAAACTTTAAGGATGAAATTAAAGAGCTTATCTCGTCTCTGCTCGTTTCTCACCAAACTCAGCTAGACCTTATCAATCAAAAATTGAGAGACATACAGCAATCAAACCTTAATATAGAGAAGTCTGTTTCTTTCTTGTCAAGCCAGAATGAAGAATTTAAGAAAAAACTAGACCAATTTGAAATACAGGCTAAGAAAGATAGAGAAAATATTGTACTGCTCGAGGACCGACTCGAGGATCTTCAACGAAATTGTCGTAAAACATGTCTCGAATTAAGAAACGTACCAAGATAACCGAAGGAAACAGTGGATGATCTCATCGGCGCAGTTTGTGCCTTGGGGAAAAGTGTGGCTTGTGAAATCGAGAAGTCAGATATTAGAGACATTTATCGCTTACAGAAAAAAACTGACGCAAAAACTCCATCTTCCATCGTCATTGAGACTAATTCTGTTGTCAAGTAAAACGAATTGATTAAAAAATGCAAACATTTTAATCGAACATCAAAGGATAAGCTAAGGTCTAAACATCTTGGCTTGCCACTCAATGTTGACACTCCTGTCTATATTTCGGAACTCTTAACGTCCAAAGGTGTACGCCTGCACTTCTTAGCAAGAGACCTTACCAAAACGAAGAAATATAAATACTGCTGGACGTCCATGGGCAGAGTTTACGTTCGCAGGGAGGATGATACGCCTGTAATTTTGATTAAAAGTGAATCCCAAGTGCAGAAGCTATTACAGGAGGCGTGACTATTTCGATGTTTTCGAGTGTTGCTTTCCCTTTTCCGCTGTGCAAAGTTAATCTGCATGTCGAGTCTCTGCAAAATTCTAGGTAAATATATTGTAAAAATATACATTGTACATGTGATTCATAATTCAATTTACACTATCACATTTCACACTTACATATTCAAAATACATTTAACTCCTCTTCACGTGTGCACAAATACTTGCTTAACTTTGATAAACACTTGTCTTATAAAACAAAAACACATTTTACAAAAAAAACTCTCTACCTCTTACATATTCTCTTTCATATCTTTCTCACGACCACTTTTACCATTCGCAAACTCTTTTTATTTAAATAGCTTACAGGTAAATCGTAATAAATTTTTTCGGATATATCATAGATATCTACAAATTAGGAAAAGCATATCTATCTTGTTTAAACATAAGAACGTATGGTACTCTTACACACCCATAAAGCAAACAACATACACATATACGTCAAGTCGACATCTAACAGGGTTATGCGGAGGCTGTAGGGCTCTATCTGACATGATCCAGTCATACCACTTTCGCGTCAAATACATTCATACTGTGTGTCCCAGATCTCTATTCAAGCCCAATAATGAGTACCTCTTTAACTACTTTGCATGAAATAGACTCTTTGGAGATTTCAACTAGTGTTGAGTGTTCCGTTGAAAATCTAAGTGATTACACCCAAATCAAAGATGCCACACTCAATATCATCTCGCAAAACATTAGAAGTATTTACTCAAATATAGATGATTTTCTAATAACTCTCACTGCATTGAAAATTAAAATTGATATCATTGTTTTGTCCGAATGTAGAATAACCCCTCATAAACCAATACCAAGTATTCCTAATTATAATTCATTTAACACAGAAAACTCACTAAACCAAAACGATGGAGTCGTTGTTTACATCAGGAACAATTTAAAAGCTCAGGTCAAGGAAATCATACTTGATCAATCTTCCTGTCTGCAAATCACAATGGCTCAGTACACTATTCTTGGAATTTATCGCTCACCGTCCAATACAAGTGCTGATCGCTTTATTGAGTCCCTTAATTCACACCTGGAAACTATTAAAACGAAAAAACAAATAATTCTTACAGGGGACTTAAATATCAATCTTATATCAAAATCAACTGAAAAATCCTTGGATCGCCGGAATAGACAATATTACGAATCAGTGATGGCATTTCATAGTCTTCTTCCTGGTCACATATTTCCTACTAGAGGGCCTAACTGTTTAGATCATTTTCTACTTAAGATTAACAAAACTGAAGCAAAAGCATTTATAGCTGTCCTACAAACCTCTATCACCGACCACTTAATGATATTACTAAGCATTTCTAGTACGATAAAACTTAATCACGTACATAAAACTAGAACAATTGTTGATCACGAGAATGCTTTTCACAGCTTAAAAAATAAGAATTTGGATCAATTGTTGACTCTTACTGACCCAAATATCCTGACTAGTGTATTAATTAAAAAATTATCTGAATCTTTATCGGAGCATACCACAACAGTATCGATCCCAAATAGTAGACGTATAATTAAGCCCTGGATTACGTGTGGGGCTTTGCGCTGCATTCGAAACAGAAATAAAATGCAACACAAGTTAAAAGGTGACCCCGATAATGAAATTCTAAAGATAACCTACCTGAGATATAGAAACTATTGTAATAATCTAATTAAATCATTGAAGCGTAAATATGAACGAGAAAAGCTAGCACAGACAATTAATAATAGTAAACAACTCTGGAAAACTATTAATAAAATCTCATCATATAAGCCAACTAAATCGTCAAACAAAAGTCTTCTTGATATTGCTGCTACTCCAGAAGCGTCAGTGAACTTTGTTAACGACTATTTCGTACATGTAGCTCAAAATTTGGCTGAGAATATTCAATCCGGCACTTCTCAATTAGAAGATTTTTCTACAGACGCAGACACTCATTCGCCATCAAAATCTTTTGTACTGCATGATACTGACCCAGGGGAGGTGGAACGCATTCTCATTGGTTTGAGCACCAGTCGTGCCCCGGGATGGGACAATATTCCAACGGCATTTTTGAGGCGTTGTAGGACGATAGTTGTTCCAATAATTAGTCACTTGGCCAATCTGTGTTTCCGTAGCGGAATATTTCCTACAGACTTCAAACGAGCGATAATTACACCTATTCACAAGGGTGATGATCGTGGTGATGTTAGTAATTATCGGCCAATTTCTGTTTTATCTACCCTGTCCAAAATATTAGAAAAATTACTTAACAAACGCATAGTACAATACTTAAATAAAAATAACATTCTTGCACCTACACAATTCGGGTTCCGAAAAGACAAATCTACAGAGGATGCTGTGGTGGCCCTCACGTCTCTCATTACTAACAAAGTAGATCAAGGTAAAAAGACAGTGGCAGTGTTCTTAGACTTGAAAAAGGCCTTTGACACGGTTTCCATCCCTACTCTTGTGCGCAAGCTTGGTAAAATCGGTATTAGAGGAACCCAACTTAGTCTTTTGTCAGAATATGTTAAGCAACGAAAACAGCGTGTTAAAATTGATGATGTTATTAGTAGAGATGAATATGTCACTTACGGGGTTCCTCAAGGCAGTGTTCTTGGCCCGACACTGTTCTTGATTTATATTAATGAACTCTGCGCCATGCACATTGATTCGGGGAAACTTTTTTCGTACGCTGATGACACAGCAATATTGTTTTTTGGTGATACTTGGGAAGACGTGCGTTTAAAAGCTGAGGTAGGGATATCCAAAGTTTCTAAATGGCTTCATAATAATTTGCTTACCCTTAATATTCCTAAAACAAATTACATCAGTTTCTCTACATATAAATCACATCAACCGCCGGACGATTTCATAATCAGAAACCATAGCTGTGTGAACAGTTCCTCAACCTTATGTGACTGTCCTTGTATTAATAAAGTTAGCTATGTGAGGTACCTGGGGGTGATGGTGGATCAGAGGCTTTCCTGGCAGCCTCACATTGAACTGGTCTCGACTCGCATTAGAAAGCTAATATGGATTTTTAAGTCTCTTAGACACGTTGCTGATAAAAAGCTTCTAAACCGGATATATATCGCCTTGGCCCAATCTCTGCTTACTTACTGTATTCCTGTCTGGGGAGGTGGTTCTAAAACGAGTTTCATTGATCTAGAGAGATCGCAAAGATTTCTGTTAAAAGTAATGTATTTTAAGCCACGAAGATATCCAACGACAGACCTCTACAGGCTCGTTGACCTGCTCTCGGTCAGGAAGTTGTACATTGTGCATACTGTCTTGAGATTGCACAGAACCATAAAATACAACCGTAATTTATCTTCTAGAAGAATAAAACCTAGAGTGGCGCCAATTCGCACGTTCAAAACACATTTTTCTAAATGTCAGTATGAAATCAGATCTGCATATGTCTATAACAAACTTAATGAGAAATTGCATTATCATCCCATGAACTACTTTGAGCTCAAAAATACCATCTCCAAATGGATTAAAAATTTGGATTACGAAGAAACAGAAAAAATATTAGTATAAACTCACCTATACTACACACAAACTATAGGCAGGTACAATCTCTAACTCAAAGACAATCACACACACACGCACACACATATACATACACATGAACACATTCATACATACATACACGCACTAATTAAAAATTAAACAGATTTGTAGTAAATAAGGTTGTTAATGTATAGTTTTATTTGATGCTGTATTGTTTGTTTTGTGTAATCTTAGCAATGTAAAAATGGAAGAGCGGAGCTCCCTAACACAGGAAGTACCCTTCTTAAATGGGGGCTCTGATACTTGTTACAGTTATAGATTAAGTTTTAGAAACTGAATAAAGAATTTTGTATTTGTATTTGTACTGGTATTAGCCAAGGGATATCTAAGTTTCCTCACGATGTTATCCATCACCGTTAGCCACTGTAAATCATACATATAAATCATCATCGTAGCCGTATCGTAGTGTAGTGTATATTATGTACGTAATACTAAAACTCACTTATACAGATCAAATCGATAAAGATCAAATTGGAGACATTCTTCTCAAGGCGGGTTTACGTAGTGTAAAGAACAGAAGAGCATGTATGAGAAGGTTAATGTGTGTAAGTGAAGCAAGAGAGATTTGTCAGGATCGGTCTATTCCCATAAAAACGTGGAGGCGTGGGAATATTGTACATATATTTTGATATATTGTATGTATATGTGTACTTTTACCATTTATAAATAGTATTACTAACAGTACAAATATAAATAGTATTACACGTGGGGACATTGAGGTGTCAATATACGTATGTACATGAGAATATAATTCATATATTGTGGTATATTGAATGTATATGTGAACTTTTACAATTTATAAATAGTATTACTAACAGAAATGTTACAAGTACCTTGTACTATCTCGTAGTACGTAGATTCATAAATATGTGTTTGTACTAGAACTAACTAACTTCCTTTATACTATGATAACTAATAGTACTATGGGGACGTAGAGGCATCAATATACGTATGTACTAAAACTAACCAAGCTCCTTTCATCTACAGAAGCCAAAGCGCACATAGTGGGTCCCGCAGACCTCTACGTGAAGACTGGCAGCACTCTGGCCCTCACATGCGTACTCAGCCAAGGACCTCATGACCTGGGGACTATATTCTGGTATAAGGGTAAGTAAGATCTTATTAGCTTCATACATACATACACATCACGCCTGATTCCCTGTAGAGGGGTAGGCAGAGATCACGGATCCACATGTGTCCCGATCCTAACAAACCACTTTCGCTTCATTGACATTCATACATTCTCTCATACACTCTCATGATTAATTATTTATTAGCTTCAATGTATTTTTTTCTTTGATACGCCATTCACCACTAAGGTTATGTCGGCAAAAATACAAACACTGATGCCACGGCGTTTGCAGTTTTTGTTATTTCGTCGCCATGGTTACGTCAACGCCGCACTATGGGAATATAAGGTACTCTCCGTGTCGAAATTCTGTATCTTTCTTTCTGTACCTCCTTTTTTTGTGAAATTTGGCCCATATATACTTTAATAAATTTTCCATCGAATGAATGCAGCTAATATTAGTTTTATAATCTAGTTTTGTATTTATTTGATAATAAATTTTCAAAATTGTAAAATTTCATACTTTATGTAGAGAAATGAATTCAAAACTAAGTTTCAAAATAGAATTAAACATTAAAAATATCTTACAATATAAGACTACATTATAATTTTATAAAAAATATTTTATTTATTTAAATGATGTGCCTTATTGCTAATATTAATTTATAATCGGAGGTACGAATTGACTAACTTGTAACTTCAAGGAGAGATTTCGCTTCTTCGAGCAACTCTTTGTTTATCACAACACTCGGCTTTCTTAAACTTGTAATATACGGATCAGAAGTATAGTGCAAAGTATGAAAAACATCTTCGTTTGTAGCCGATTGCGAACATTTTCTGGTATGATGCAATCGAAATTTCTTGTAATCCTTATTACGCGCTTTTTGCGCATCTTCAGAAAGTTCACTGATTGATAACACAGCAAAACATTCAATAATCTTTGCGCCATGTATAAGAATTTTGTGTACAGATGAGGGCATATAGTACCAGTTATACTTATTAACATATAATCGAGCTGTATCCAATGTATACTGTCCAAAGTTTGTTACATTTATAGAAAAACCAGAAGACAAAACTTGTAAAATAATATACAATCGTTTTATCAATTCAACTCAACTCCAATATCAACTCCAGTAATTTCGGCTGAACATTCATAATTCTGAAAAAACCTTCGTGCAGTATTAAGCCAAGTAATTCCCGGAAACGTAATTGAACTTGCTTTTTCTTCTCTTCTTTCATTTTTTTGTTTTCATCTGTCGTTGCTGACCACGATTGAAATGCCATGTTGTAGGAAAAGTGCAGAATCATCTCCATGCACCTGATCCAGGCGTGTAAGGTGGAGAGGGCAATTTTAAAAGAATTTTCCTACACATCTCTTGCTATGACTTTGCCTAAGTCATTCATTAGTTTAGTAGTGGCACCACAAACCGTACAAGAAGTGCTCAACCGCGTTTCAGTCAGTTCCTGTGCAACTTTTCCATCAATCATCGTCAAGAATAATTTGTGTTCCACTTGTATGACATCTTCATTGTGAGCTATAAGTGTTGGAGCTAATTCGTTAATGTCGTTTTCGATCTCTCGAACTGTAGATTCTGTTTTTAGCGGAGTTTCCTTGGAAACCTTATAGAGGAACAGGGTGGGTTTCTCCATACTACAACATAATTATTTTTGTCTATAAGTCTCAAAGATACGAGCGATACAATAAATAGATTGGCGTCTGATACTTTTCCTCGTTTTCCTCCCGTAAAATTTGCTTGTATTCACTTTGTCCTGATGGACCATCACATCCACATTTACAATACAGCTGAAGGTGCTTCGAATCTGTTGCCACTGAATTTATTTTCAAAATGTGTCTTACTGTATGATTCAAAAGATTTTGCAACTTTACGTTAGCACCGATATTAGTAACAATTATATTAGGTGGGTAACATTCCTTTTAAGCTTCATTTAACTGACTTTAAGGCGGTAAAATAGCTCTTAAGTGCTTCTGAATGAGAGCTATTGTCAAATAACTGTATTGAGCTTTTGACAATCATTGTATAACGCAAGAGCTTCTTCTTTATCGAATGTTAAGTGCTCTGACTTGTGCAGTAAGTTTTGCAAAACATTGCGTTTTTCGTCTTTCTCTATGATGTGCACGATGCTCACAATTGAAGCTTCTTTATTCTCACCTGACGATCTCAGCCCTTGAACATAAGCGTTATGCACAAATCCCATGCCATGCTCTTGGATGAGCTCCATATTTTTGCGCTTCTTTGTCCTTTCAGAACATTCTTCATAACTCTTAGATGGCCGACCACGGGCACTGGAAGAGTCATGAGTGCAGGGTTCGAGGGTTAAGGAAATTCTGAATTCACCATTTAACCATTCCAAATTCTCCTGCTCAAAACGATCTTATTTCCTTTGAGCCTTATTCCACCATTTGGATAACAATTGCTTCTGGAAACGATTTATAACAGTAACAGCGATTGCACTCAATTTTATGCAAACTTAACGAGTGTAAAACCGCATAACCTTCCTTTATTTTATTATCAACATTATTTTTAACATCGTTATCATTTGTTAACACAAATCTGAAACCACTAGTGATATCCAGTGTCTATCTTGCTTCATCGTAAACGACAAACATTGCACCAAAATAACTACTTAAATACTAAGTAACAACAAAGAGTAAGTAATTGTATTCTCATCAGAAACTATAATCAATTAATATTTATTGATAAAATCTTCATTTTATATTAGTTAATACTTAAAATAGCAATTTACCATAAAATCGAGATTTTACGATTCCCTTCCCTTTTGCGTGTTTTACCTAATAAATCTATTTTGCGCAAAATTTGCGCAAAATTTAATTTTGGATTATTATAATTTAATAGATTAAGCATCCAAAACTGTAAAAAAATCAACGGAGGCAACTGGAGCTACCAATGATATTTCTGTTAAAAAATCGGAGTAATTGAAATCAGCTCTCATTCTTTATTGATATGTATAATTATTTTTCCATGATTATTTCGATTTTTATTTCTTTATTCTTTAAAAGACTAAGAAATTAGCTTTCTAAAAATATATAATATGTATATGTTTCAGACGTATATAGGGTCGGAAACGTATCATGAAGTCAACAATTTTATTCATGTGATTTTACGTAGAATCAAAGTTTGTATCTTAGGTGTTCTAAACACATATTAATACTAAAAATATGATAAAAAAAACTTTACCATTGGAAAGAACGTTTATTTATGTACATAAAACCATGCATGGTTAATTCATACCTAACCATTTGTAAAACCTATTTTCGGCACGGTAAGTACTTTATATTCCCATAGTGCGCCGCCAGCCGCAACAACCGAAAAAAGCGAGTTTGAAGCTCCAATTCTTCTCTTCATTGTTCTTCGGTTCGTTCCAGTTGAGGATCCAAATGTTATCACAAAGCGAACATATTTAGCCAGTTTGGCAACACAATTGACTAAATATTATGCCGAAAATAAATATTTATATTTTCAACTTTCACTGAGCTACTGACTTTGTTGATAATCCATAGACGACTGATTGTTGATTCGTATTAGTTGATGTAATTCTTGATAGTATTACACACTGTAACGTAAGCTTTATACATACATACTTATATTCCCGCTCTACGGATAGGCAGAAACTATCGAACGCCACCTGGAACGATCCTGGCTAATAAAAACATTAATTTTACAATTTCATAGGACATTATAGGGCATACAGGTTATGCATAGGACATGGTCATTATAATTTTTTTATAAACATACATACACATCACGCCTGATGCCCTGTAGAGGGGTAGGCCGAAATCACGGATCCCCATTTGTCTCAATCCTCACAGATCACTTTCGCTTCAATGACACTCATACACCTCATACACACGGCGGTTATAGGTACATCTAACGTCACCCTTTATCAATATGTCTTTCTAACTGTCATATATCTTATTGGGCCGGGCCAAACATTAAACACCAATAACTATTGTCTATGAATTCTATTGTATGTTGAATATTGTATGTAATTGATGAGGACGTCTCAATAACGATATTAATATTATTATTAACTCAGCCCCAACATACTCCTCTGCGGCAGGACTGAGTTCAGGGGGGTTGCCATGCGTTACATATGCTATGAGCTTTGATTGCCTCTGCTGATGCTTTAAATAATTATCGTTGTCTAGGTTGTGTTCAATGTTTTTTGTGTTATTTCAGTGTAATATGTTTATTAGTAAATTGTATGGTATTAACAAACAAACAAAAACAAACGTCAATGATACCGTATTGGGAAACACGTGTGATGGTGTTATTGTGAAATGTAAAATAAATAAATAAATATCTACCTTTCTTACCCCTCTGAACTGTTCCTAGGATCAAAACTGTTTCCTCATAGAATACAAGGAGGCGGATGAAAATGAGGTTGTAGAGGAACCAAGGATTCGTTTGAAAACCGAGTGGACGGAACAGCTGACCTCTAAGCTTATTATACAACGCTTGCTACCCAGTGACAGTGGGAACTATAGCTGTCTACCCACTATGGCTGAGGGGTCATACGTTAATGTTCATGTGGTCAATGGTAAGTTTATATGTTATGTCAGGGGTGTCCAAACTAGATGGGACCCAGGGCCAATAAAAAAGACTAAATATATTAGTGGGCCGTATTATTATATGCAGTGGGTACAGATCTCTTTGTGTACAGATGTCTTGGTGTACCCGAACCGAACTTTTTTTTTAAGTCGGTTAAAAAGGTTCAATGGGCCGCAGTAATCTAAACCGCGGCAGTGGTTTGGACAGCCCTGTGTTATGTAAACTAGTAATAGTTTGGGATGTATGAGAATGTTAACTAGCTGCCGTTCGTTTGTAAGAGGCGATAGAGACTAAATGTTAATGGCATCTATTGGGCGATTGGCTAGCAATCTGTCTTCGAAGTTACACATGATATCGATACCGTAATATTAATGCAAAAAAGTGACATAGGGGATTTAATTTCCCAAGTTCTATACACCTCGAAAATTATGACTATTATTATTCGGGCATTAAAAAAACATACATACATACACATCACGCCTGATTCCCTGTAGAGGGGTAGGCAGAGATCACGGATCCCCATTTGTCCTACTGACAGACCACTTTCGCTTCATTGATATTCATACATCCTCTCATACACTCTCGGCGGCTATAGGTACTCCTAACGTCGCCTTTTTTCAATATAGCGTCTATCTGACTGTTATATGTCTTATTAGGCCGGCGCCTACGTAACCGCCCTTCCACTTCACTCATATATATTGCTTAAATTTAAAGTAGCTCAGTTGGGCTTGACTCTGTATCAGTGGGTACCGGGTTCTGTCTGGAATAGAATGGAAATGAAGTTTAATGAATTTCTATGTACATTTTCGTACTAAAAATACTTTTAAGAAATGCATCGAATATTACAGTGAGGGAAAACATCGTGAGGAAACCTACCTGTTCCCAAGTAGGTAATAGTACTTGTAAATGGCGACACCTGTCACATTGAGTACTAACTTAGTCAACACGTAAGTTCAAGTTGACCATAGAATGACTACCTTCGCAATTACGGAGATGGGCATTTGAACCTCTGACTACTCCACAAGGGTTAATTGTCGTGAACGCGATTGTTGTGTTTGTTATAATTTTAATTAAACTTAAATGGTATGTCCTGTGCTAGTTTAGGATGTATGTGAATGTTAACTAGCTGCCGTTTGTCTGTAAGAGGCAATAGAGACTAAAGGTTAATGGCATCTATTGGGCGATGGGCTAGCAACCTGTCACTGATGTTACATATGATATAAATGTCGTAATATTAATGCAAAAATGTGACATAGGAGATTTAATTTCTAAAGTTCTGTACACCCCGAAAATTATGACTATTATTATATATTATTATTTGGGCATTAAAAAAAACATACATACATACACATCGCGCCTGATTCCCTGTAGAGGGGTAGGCAGAGATCACGGATCCCCATTTGTCCTACTGACAGACCACTTTCGCTTCATTGATGTTCATACATCCTCTCATACACTCTCGGCGGTTATAGGTACTCCTAACGTCACCTTTTTTAAATATAGCGTCTATCTGACTGTTATATGTCTTATTAGCCGGGCCCCTACGTAAGCGCCCTTCCACTTCACTCATATATATTACTTAAATTTAAAGTAGCTCAGTTGTGTGGGCCTTGACTCTGTATCAGTGGGTACTGGGTTTTTGGAATAGAATGGAAATGAATTTCTATGAACATTTTCGTAATAAAATACATTTACGAAATGCGTCGAATATCACAGTGAGGGAAAACATCGTGAGTAAACCTACCTGTTCCCCAAGCAGGTAATAGTACTTGTAAATGGCGACATGGCTTACCACCTGTCACATTGACTACTATCTGGTCAACACGTAGGTTCGAGGTGACCATAGAATTACTACTTTCGTAATTGCGGAGATGGACATTTGAACCTCTGACTACCCCACAAGGGTTAATGGTCGTGAACGCGTTTGTTGTGATTTCACTTAAACTTAAATGGTATGTCCTGTGCTAGTTTGGGACGTATGTGAATATTCACTAACTGCCGTTCGTCAGTAAGAGGCGATAAAGAGACTAAAAGTTAATGGCATCTATTGGGCGATTGGCTAGCAACCTGTCACCGATGTTACATATGATATAAAAACCGTAATATTAATGCAAAAAAGTGACATAGGAGATTTAATTTTTAGAGTTCTGTCCATCTTGAAAGGGTTTAGACTATTTCGGGTCTATTATTATTCTTCGGGCATTAAAAAACTTATTAATAATATTACTTATTAATATTTATACTGATATGAAAATCAGATAATAATATCTACTTTCCTAAATTCTTTTTGACTTGGAATTAATTAGAAACTGCTAATGTGTTTTTTAACTAATCAACAATATGTTACTTAACTTATTCCTCCCCAACATACATAGTTGATTAATACCTTAACGACCGTTCCCCAAAATCACTCTAGCACCATCTGTCGTCCCTTAATCGCATTATTCGTCAAGCCCTCACCGTCAACTAATTGCGCAGAGATTGCCACTTTAATTGTCTACCACACATACACACTAAGATGTGTATGTCTGTATGTATGACGAGCTAATAAGCAGCAGGCTGATTAAAGTGTATGAAGCTTGGATATAAGACCTCATATAAGGGCAAGTACTATAAAAACAAACATACATACGTCCTTTAATCCCTTTTAGGATGGACAGACACTCAGAGATATAGTTTAGCTTTAATATTGGGGTTGTGACGTCATGTGTAACCTACGTGACAGGTTGCTAGCTCATCGCCCAATGAATTAAATTTACACCTAGTCCCATAGTTGCCCCTTACGACATACCAGGAAGAACGGTAGCTAGTTAACATTCTTTTTACGTCCCAGACTAGCACGGGACATTTAAGACAAATGATGATAGTTAGATAGACGTTATAATAAAAAAGGGTGACGTTAGAAGCAGCTATAGGTAACTGACAGGTGTGTATGAGGAGGTATGTTGATGTCAATGAAACGAAAGTGGTTTGTTATTGGGAACAAAACCTGCAGTAGTGAAGGCAGAGATCAGATATCGTCGGTTTGCCTCTTACATAAAACTAGCGACCCGCTCCGGCTTCACACTTCTGGCTATTTAATGGATGTTATTATACATGTTGATTATATATACAAACCTTCCTCTTGAATCACTCTTTTAAAAAAAACCGCATCTAAATCCGTTGCGTAGTTTCAAAGATTTAAGCAGATAAAGGGACATAGGGACAGAGAAAGCGTTTTTGTTTTATACTATTGTAGTGATTCGCTACTTTTCTACCACACTCAGCGGTTATAGGTAAATCTAACGTCACTCATATTCAATATGGCGTCTATTTGACTGCACGATATATCACTAACTATATATCTATCGTCCGCAGGTGAGCAGCCAGCCGCGATGCAACACGGCAACGCGAACACGTCATCGCCGTGTGCATTGACCCTGATTCTCCTAGTCTCCTTATACTGCACTCTGACCGGATACACGAGATACGCTGAAGGGTACAGGTGAAATTCAAGTGAAGGGAAAACAGTTGTAAATAGGAAGTGAATTGGTTCTTGTCTGTTAGGAGAATCGGAGTTTTGAATTAGGTTGGGGTAGTGGTCAAATGAGTATATGTGGATTGATTAATTCCACAAATATATATATATATATATATATATATATATATATATATATATATGCTTTACGACTATTGTTCTTTGAAGAGTAGATACAGGTGTCTGAGTAAGAAAGCGGTTAAGGAATATGTTAAGTATTATTATATTATTTGATGATCAATTAAGTTTAATAAATATATGTATAAAACTTTATACAGGCGGTAAATAGAATACAAATCATTCAAGAGGTGATTCAGGGAATATTTATGATTAACATTCTTAGGTATTGCATACATACGCATCACACCCGATTCCCTGTAGAGGGGTAGGCAGAGATCACAGATCCCCATCTGTCCCGACCCTGACAAACCAAAACTTTCGCTTGATTGACACTCATACACGTCCTCAAACACACTCGGTGGTTATAGGTACTTCGTAAGTCACCCTTTTTCTTTATAAAGTTAATGAGCAATATTCTTCGTATCAAAACTACAAGTCTTAATTTCTTACAATTTATTCCTTGAATGAGATGAAATGATCTTTAGTACCACTAACTCTGTTCTACTCTTGAGGAATTGTAGTCGTGAGTGTTTGATCACTATTCCAAAACTTTTAGGTAAAATTCTTATTTAATTAATGTGATCTGATTTATGTGATATATGTATCTATTTGAATATATTTTACGTAGATTAAATGTAGTACGTTTTTTCAACACTAGATGTCACAATGTAAGAAATTAAAACAATCGCATAGCTAATTTACTTGTATTTCAAAAAAGTAAATTGTATAATTTTAATTTATTAATATTCATTATAATGATATGTAAAGTTTCGAATTTGTATGAAGACGAAATAATAAATGATTTTATTTAAATGGAAAAATAAATATGTATAAAAAATATTAATAAAAGATGGCCGCCAAACTATACGTTGTCATGACAACCATGTTTTGTTATTATAAAGTGATTATATAAAACGCCAAACCTACATTATATTTATTGTATATAAAAATTAAAAATAATATTTGTATTTCTCTTACTTCTTAGTTCGTTTTTATATAATATATTATTCATCTTTTAATAACTTCTTTCAAGAATCCATAATATATACCTATTTTACGTATTATTTCCTATTCTTTCAAATCCTCAAAACTTCATACCTCATTACTGACTAATAGTAATATAATTGGTTTGTAGATATAGAGTACTCTGGCCTAAAGTATGATTTCTTTAGTACGTATAACAATTTACTACAAATAATATTGACTTTTTGTTCATTATAATTCAATTTCATATAAGTAGTTTCAATAGAATATTGTTTAGATTAAATCTAAGTTTTTAAGGTTTACTTAAATAACTGTTAAATTTTCTTATTACGAATCTGGCACTAAAAAGACATAGAACACACGAATCTCTAAAAATTTAGATTTATTTAATTCATATGAATTTATGTATAACAAACACAAATACCACCTCTCTTTCTAATGTCCTATAATCGACAGAGAGGGAATATTTGTATGTTTGTAAGGAATAAACTGAAGATTTTTTGTTCAACTTTTTATACTAATTCCGTGTGAGTCTTAAACTTAAATTAAATGCTATCTTTCTACATAGAATGTCAAAGAAACGACTAAAGGACTAGGTTAAAGGAATTATTTGAACCATTAGTGAGAGATTACTAGCCCATCGCTCAATAGATTGCAATTATCCATAGTCCCTTAGTCGCCTCCTACGACATGCCGGGAAGAACGGCAGCTAGTTAGCATTCTTTTTACTTCCTAGACCTAAACGGCAGTGTATACAATAGTATAGAGAAGATATGATATGTCTTTGAAGTTCTGTCTACACCAAATGGCATTAAAGGACTAAAGTATAAATATATGTATATATATATATGTATCTATATGTATCTATACTACATTCATTTAAACAGAAAATCGACAGTGTATATCCAGTTTTTGTTTTCAAAATTAGTCTATTTCATTTGTAACTATATTTTTCTCTTGTAAATACTACCTTGTAAATATAACCTAAAATGTACGTTTGTCAAATAAATAATTCGAACATGTAGCTATGTAAAAAGGGAATAAAAATTGTATTTTATTTAACAAAAATAATATTTCGAATATAATTAAATGAATTTACAAACTTAGAAACCTTAGGTAGTGTAATTGTAAATTGTAGAAAGAAATTGGAAGCAATTGATTTAAGTAAATAATTCAGTTTAATCGAGTCGAAAATTTAAGGAAAACAATTTATATACTTAATAAGTCTAAGGAACTTTGACAAATAAAGATTATAGAAAATTTACTTGTTTTATTTTCAATCAATCAGCCTATGTCAGTTCACTGCTGGACGTAGGCCTCCCCAAGGTAACGCCACAAAATACGATCACTCGTGGCCCTCAGCCAACCACTACCAGCGACCTTTTTCAGGTCATCGGTCCATCTAGAAGGGGGGCGTCCTACACTACGTATACCGAGACGCGGTCGCCATTCGAGAACCGCTTTGATCCAACGGTCGTCGAATTTTCAATCAATAACAATAACATTTATTCACTGCATTTACATTTGACACAACAATAATATTAAGAAGTCGATGTAGTGATAAGGTGCTGCTTCAGTATTTGATCCAACTAAGCTGCATCACTGATCCTCCGACAGCACCCGAACCAATAGATAATATAACATACAGTGCGAGCTAGGCTATCTAGCTGCCGTTCTTCTCGGCATGTCATGGGAGGCGACTATGAGACTAGGGATCACAGGAAACTATTTGGCGATGGGCTGGCAATATGACACCAAAGTTACATGTAGCATTACAACACCAATGTTCATGCTGAAAAGTGACCTAGGAGATATTAACGTCAAGGTACTATATTCACCAAAATGAATTGAAAAACGTATGTATATATGTAACTAGCTACCTTATGTAGCATGTCGCAGAAGGTCACAAAAGTTAAAATGAATTAAGTGCTTAATGGACTAGCAACCCTTCACCATCATTCCATAGCAATGTCATAACAATTCGATATTAATTCTACAAGTATTTTGTAAGTCTTTATGGCTTTATCCGCCCTAAATTGACAGAATTACAAACATACACATCACACCTGTTACCCTAAAGAGCGGTAAGCAGATATTATGGATCCAATTTGTCTTAATTCTGATAGACCACTTTCGCTTTACAAACTACTTTCGCTTCATTGACATTCATATAACTACCTAATACACACTCGGTGGTTATAGGTATTTCTACGTAATGTGGATAAAATCACATCTCCCTTGCAATTAGCGGCGATCGATTCGGTAAATATTTAATGATATGTGCCGTCCTATCTAGGTCATCTAAATAGTTCTAGACTTAAGGATTCAGTGTAACGACATAATTTCTTAGTATTTCTTAATTAGGGCTCGATAAAACCTATACTTGTTAGGAATACCTAGTAACCACGTAGTGTGTATGTGGAGGCGTATCTGATTAAAACGTGTCTATACTAATAATTAGAATAGAATAGTATAGAAAAACGTTTATCCATAAACACAACAATACAACACACATTACAAAAATTGGTAGAAACACATACAAATAACAGAAATTGTTGGGCGCGCTGTATTGCTGTCGTGAAAGGGCCCAGACTCAGCATATGTCGGGAACTGGAAAGTTCACGACGCCGATCCTCCGTCTGAGCCGCCTAATTACCCTAGAACACTATTTATCAGTCTGTCAGTCAGCAGTCTGCCCATGACCATGGCTACTGCAACGTAGCCGAAACGTCGGGTTAATAAAGGTAATTTTATTATATAAAAACATACGCGATAAGTGCCGTTAGTTACTAATCATGAGTATAAATCGCGAATCTCTTAAAACTATAACACTATTTATGTTAACTACTGTGCTAGTATCAGACGTAAAAAGAACTATGACTATCTGCCGTCCTTCCCGGCACATGAAGTAATTAATAAAAGTAGGCCTTACGCAATATTTGTATGGAAACTAGCGTGGCATTACGCGGGGTGAAACGAGGAACGCGGGACGGAGGGCAGATATTACAACCAATTAAAACATGGCATTTTGTGAGACAAAACCACGAACCAAATATAAAGAGGACCCGGCGTAAGGAACGTGATGGAACAAATGGCGTGTTTTAATTGGTGCGTAATCTAAAAATGTGTAGTAGAAAGAAGATACCTAATTTGATTGGCTGATTCCGTGTTTTGATTGGTTGTAATATCCTCCTCCATCACGCCTACCTCGTTTCACCCCGCGTAATGCCACGCTAGTTTCCATACAAATGTTGCGTAAGGCCTACTTTTATTAATTACTCCTTGGACAAAACATAAGTATCTTCTTTCTACTACACATTTTTAGACTCGGCACCGCGTAACGGGGACCGCGACTTTCGCCGGGTCCTCTTTATATTTGGTTCGTGTTCCCGGTATATCGTACGAGGCGACTAAAGGACTAGGGGCAATGGAATCTATTAAGCAATGGGCTAGCAATCTGTCATTGTTGTCAATACGATAACTCAACGAAAAAGTGACCTAGAAGATGATATTGTATGCGAGATTCTATTCAATCGAAAGGGATTAAAGGACGTGAATGTATATGAATGGATATGTTCGTTATAACTTATAACTGCCGGGTAAGTATGCGGAGGAGTACCTAAGCCAGTCTAATTAGTTTGTTAAGATAGGAAAAACGAGAGATTTGTTATCTACGTACGCCTACCGTTCTGTAAAGTGGGCGTGATGATGTATGTACATGTTATTTTTCTTGTCTAAGTTTCTTTAAATATATCGGAACTATATTTCATAAATCTCATAGGCTTCAAATTATGGTAATGTCTCATCTGTTACTGTTGCCTATAGCCCAGGATTACCTTTTATAGGCAACAGTGCACATCATAGAGATTTTAACAGGTTATCATGTTTTGTATTTTTTGTATGCTTAGTTATAATTACTGTAAACCTATTGAATACTTTATTTTTGGTTAATAAAGATGATTATTATAATTATTTTATTTTGACTACGGAACTGTAATATTATAAATATACTTTAATATATAATATTTAATTTTAATATAATTTCAGAACTATACAAGCTGAACTGCATCTCTTATATTATGATATGCAATTTATGCTGGTAGGTTTCACAAAAAATAAGTCATACCCATACGGGGTAGTCAGAGGTTGAGATATCAATCTCCGCAATCGCGGAGGTAGTAATTCTATGACTACCTCGAACCCGCGTGTTCAATACTCAATGTGACAGGTGGTAAGCCATGTCGCCATTTACAAGCACTAACTATTACCTGTTCGGGATACAGATAGGTTTCCTTACGATATTTTCCCTCACCTTCGTGGATTATTTAAAAATATAAATTTATTTGTATCTTCAACTTTCACTGAGCAGCTGACTTTGTTGACGAACCATAGACGACTGATTTATGTATTCATTACCATAATCATTAGATTTGTAATAAACATTTGGAATTGATGACATATATTCTCATTCTTTCATCTTATTTATCATTCCTTAAGATTGCAGTTTAGCCTAGAACCCGCCGCAAAAACAGCAACTCACATTTTCATTAGTCAGATAATAATAATATTTGGACATTATTACACCAATTGAACTAGCGCCTTGGTAAGTTCATTTAAGACTTGTGTTAAGGGTACTAGTCAACGTATATTTAAGAAATATATACATCATCATTATATATAGATAAATACATGTATAGCATATATAATCAACGACCAGACTGGAAAGCAATACAAAAGCGTAGTTCTTAACTCTGTCTCCACCCGGAATCGAACCCAGGACCTCACGATTAGCGTTCCGGTGGCTAGCCGATGGCGCCACGGAGGTCGTCAAATTTTCATCTTATTAACTATTCCTTAAGATTGCAGTTTAGCCTAGAACCCGCCGCATAAACAGCAACTCACATTATCCTAAGTCAGATACTAGCACAGTTTTTATATTATTGAAAAATACTCAGCATAGCAGTGTATAGAGTTTAAATGGTCCAATACTTGTTGGATTCTGTTCGCATTCCGTCGTATTGTCCACTGGGAGCAGGCATTTTTATAATAATCTCTCTTGTTGTATGGAAAAGGGTGTGTTTGTTTGTCAGGAATGTTTTAGTGTACATTTTATTATATGTCAATCAATCAATCAATCAGCCTATGACAGTCCACTGCTGGACGTAGGCCTCCCCAAGGTAACGCCACAAAACACGATCACTCGTGGCCCTCAGCCAACCACTACCAGCGACCTTTTTCAGGTCATCAGTCCATCTAGCAGGGGGGCGTCCCACACTACGTTTACCGAGACGCGGCGGCCATTCGAGAACCGCTTTGCTCCAACGGTCGTCGGTTCTGCGACAGACGTGACCGGCCCACTGCCACTTCAGCTTGCAACATCGACAATGTCTACGATATTGGTTCTTATATGTATAAGAAATATATTGAAAAAAGGTGATGTGAGGTGCCTATAACCGCCGAGATTGTATGAGAAGATGTATGAATGTCAATGAAGCGAAAGTGGTCTGCCAGGATCGGGACAAATGGGGATCCGTGATCTCTGCCTAACCCTCTACAGGGAATCAGGCGTGATGTGTATTTATGTATAAGGAATGGTTCAATATTGAAGTGGTTTTCATGAACGCATTAGGTGTAATGACATCCATAATGATTTTTTTGCAATTTACATGAATACACATATAATTCTATTATTACTTAGGCTTAGGCTATTACTTATTACTTAGGTATCAAAAAGTTCATAACATCTTAATTACCACATTGAATTCACCTTTAACCAGTTTTTTTTTATTTTTCATTAATATCTGTCCAGCGATTGACCCCTATCTCACCTGATGGTAAGTGACGATGAGGTCGATGATATTACTCGCTGGTCCAGTAATAGCCTATTCACTCTAACCTTGAAGACACCTGATAACCTAACGTGTCTAAGTTTTTGGTTTGTTTTTGTAAAGACGCTGACTGACTATTGACATCTTTCAAAATAGTCAAAAGCACTTTTATTCCTTCCTTTATATTTCCTACAAACTTGAAAATTATATATTATGCGTTTACCCAGAGCGTGCACAAATGTCAAATTGACATAAACTTCATTTGACGTCACACAAAAGAAAAAACAGTAAGATCAGCAAAAAAGGTACATTTAAAACAAAAATGTTTTAATCAGAATTGTTATTGTCGCTTGCGTCACTAGAAGTCCATTCATCAGAACTGCTTTCTTCACCTGAAAATAATATGCAAAATAATGTTTTTGTTTTTTTGTTGACCTGCTGACCATACAATATGACGTCATATAAAGTCATTGTCATTTTGACTTTTGTGCACGCTCTGAGTGAACTCATAATACATATAATATACACTCACATATAGAGATTTACGAGACACGATAATCTTAGGTTAGTTTTGAGTAATAAATATATCGTTCTGTTTCTGTAGATTCTTCAACATCGTTTGTTTTCTTCTGATAATGGACGTTATGTATCTATATGGTTAAATATCGTATTTACTCGTAGTTTAACTTTTCACACTAGTCAAATGTATCATAAAAGAAATCTTAATAGTAAGTGGTTGCAAAAAGAAACACACTTTCTATATTTATGTACCTATGTATAACACCAAAATGCTCCAGAAACTGTAAGGCAAACCCGCACAAACCGACTAACCCATTATTATAATTCAAAGAAAGGTACCGGTGAGATTCCATACCTTTTTCTCGTTTCGCAAATGCAGCCTCCTGTATTCATATCACGGCCGTTAGGGGGCGCCTTTGTTTATTGCTTACATGCGCGAAACTGGGAACTTAAGTTGCAGGAACTAGCTGTATTTCTTTTCCATGTAGGAATCGGTATAAATACAAAAATTACGACCTCCGTGGCGTGATCGGTTAACCACGCACCGATTCGATTACCGGTGGAGGTAGAGTTAAGAACTACGCTTTTCTTCTGCTTTCCAGTCTGGTTGTTGATTATATATGTATTTATCTATCAATAATAAGTATATATTTTTTTATTAAATATACGTTGACTAGTACCCTTAAGTTTTTAATGTAATTAGTAAGGTGCTAGTTCGGTTGGTGTAATAGTATCTTACAATATTATATATTATTGTTATGTTGAAACAAAAAACAAACGCGTTCACGACCATTAACCCTTGCAGGGAAGTCAGGTATTCAGATTTACATCTCCGCAATTGCGAAGGTAGGTTCTATGGCCACCTCGAACCAACGTGTTGATCAGATAGTCAGTACTCAATGTGACAGGTGGTAAGCCATGTCACTGTGACTGGTGGTAAGCCATGTCACTGTGACTGGTGGTAAGCCATGTCACCAAGCAATGACTATTACCTGTTCGGGGAACAAGTAGGTTTCCTCGCGAACTAATAACTCAAAATTTCTATCCACCCTAAAAGAGATATAAATATGGTCCTTAATGAATGTATGTTACAATTTTTACAGTATTTGTAACTATAATAAAATTGTGAATTCGTATATTATAAATATTATCTATAAACCGAATTCTCAAAAACTTTACTCAAAACCTTGAGGAATTAATTACAACTATTTATATAAGCAACAAAATCGTACAAAAATAACGAATCAACCTTAACAATACCGAGTTGAAAATAATAAAAAGCGCATCCTATTGTTTTGAAAAAGAAACTGTTGTATTGATTAAACTTCTTATCACCAAGGTTTCTTGAGTACTACTTGTAAATAATTATAATTTTATTGCTGTGCAGTGAAATTAAACATCGATATTAATTTACCTATTTCTTAATACAGAGACCTGTTCAATACATATCACGTTTTGCTGGTGACTATATCGTGAAAAGTGTGAATGATAGCCACATAAATACGGACATTTTTTCTCTGAATATAAATACGGATACTTCAGTCTCTGAATATTCCGTAATATTATAGTAGATTGACTAAAGGAATATATATATATATATGTGATTCTAATGGAATGGCGATTACGTAAGGGTAGGTCGAATAAGGCATATGACAGTCAGATAGACGCCATATCGAAGAAGGGTGATGTTATAAGTACCTATAACCGCTAATAATTTATGAGGAGGTGTATAAGTATCAAGCGAAAGTGGTTTTTCAGGATCGATTAAAATAGGGCTCCATGATCTCTGCCTACCCCTCTACAGGGAAACGGGCGTGATTTGAGTGTATATATATTCCGTAAGGGAGGTCGTTATGTTTGTGTATGAACTATAAAAATTTGTTTGAATAGAAAATCCAGATATTATCTACTAATTAACCATTTGAATTTAAACGATAAATTAACACTTTAGCTACATACTACTTACTCATGCGTTCTATTATAGATCTCACAACCAATACTATAAATCTAAAACATCTATTCATTAGCGTGATGGATTGACAACCCCATACTCCATAAACCACCTTGAACCCCGAGATACAAATACAACTATAGGAATACAAGTCTATAGTACATTCACATTAAGAAAATAGTGATGTGATCATGTCCCGACGATTTGACCAATGAGACGTGACAACTGTCGTCTGCAATTGGTCGATGTGAATTGTTTTCTCATTTACTAACGTCTCATTGGTCAGTTTAACGTCTATATATCATGACGTCACTATTTACTTAACGCGAATAGACTATAGTTATGTCTACCCTTTACAGTTAATGAGCGTGAACCCAGTCATATACATTCACGCCCATAATTACCGCATGGGTGAACAGGTGGTAATGAACCGATAAATGGGGATATGTGTCTCTGCCTACGGTGAATCAGGCACGACGTTTATGTATCACTACATAGTATCAGACAAAGTCGCTTTCTCTGTCCCTTTGTATGCTTAAATCTTTGAAACTACGCAACGGATTTTGATGCGGTTTTAAATAGATAGAGTGATTCAAGAGGAAGGTTTATATGTATAATAACATCCATTAAATAGTGGAGTAGGCTATATATTTTATACCCGTGCGAAGCTGGAGCGGGTCGCTAGTGTATGTATAAGTGAGAGAAGTATATATAGTTAGGGGAAACATGTAACGTAGTTGATAGTGGACAATCAACCTCTATCTACCCCGGCAGGGTTAATCCGTCGTAAATATATGTGTCATTGAGTACTGACTTGTTAACTCGTAAATTCGAGGTGCCCATAGAACCTTACCTTACCAAAAACGCATTCACGTTACCCTTGCGGGGAGGTCAGAGGTTCAGGTTTCCATCTCCGCAATTGCGAAGGTAGTAATTCTATGGCCACTTCGAACCCATGTGTAGACCAGATAGTCAGTACTCAGTGTGACAGGTGGTAAGCCATGTCGCCATTTACAACCACTAACTATTGTACAGGTATGTTTTCGCTCACCGTATAATTCGATGCATTTCGTAAATGTGTTTTTATTACGAAAATGTACGTAGAAATTCATTAAACTTCATTTCCATTTGCACATGCTCAAACGGGATTTGAACCCTGTATCCACTGATTCAGAGCCAAGTCCCAAACGACTGAGCTACGTCGAATATAGTCACTTTTTATAATAAACGTGCAATAAAGGCTAAGGCTAGTTTGCATTCTATTTACATCCTAAACCAAAACTGGAAACTGTGAATATACAGTACCAAGGAAAATACATTAATTTTCATGATTCTAAAATCAATTAGGCAGGTTTCACATCTGGTAATCATTAGGGGAAACCATAATGCTATTTTGAACCTTATTGCTATGGATTTAACGCTCACAATACCTTGGCTAAGGGACTAGGGGTAAATGGACTTTGGGCGATGGGCTGGTAACCATAACAATCCGTATAATGACGCCGATATGGATTATTAAATTCGTAATGTAATTGTGAATATTGATAATGTGAGGGAAAAACATCGTATGAAAGTATTTATTTATTTATGTATGTATTTACGACCTCCGTGGTGCGATTGGCTGAGCACCTAAACGATTAGAGTAAGGGTTCGATTGCCGGTGGAGGTAGAGTTAAGAACTAGGCTTTTCTTCTGCTGTCCAGTCTGGTCGTTGTTTTTTATATGCTATATATGTATTTAGTACCCTTAACACAAGTCTTAAATGTACTTAGCAAGAGACTAGTTAAATTAGTGCAATAGTGTCCTACGATATTATTATTGTTATGGAATAGGCAATAGTCAGTGTTAGTAGGCATTAAACTTGCTCACGTTTGTCGATGACTATTTGAAAAAAGAGTGGATTCGTTGTGGTTAAAAAGAGTTACTTATAAACCTTGTACACTCATTGCTGAGATGTTATCTCGAATAATAAGTTATCCCAAGATTCGTTACAAATAGAGAGCCGTATTCTCGACCTACCTCTTTTTACGCCTCTGCGTCTTTAATGGGATAGGCAGAGACTACCAAACGCCACCTGGAACGATCCTGACAAATCTCTCTTACTTCACTCACACCCATTAAGGTTCTCATACATTCTCTTCTGTTTTTCACGCTACACCCGCTTTTAGAAGAATGTCTCCAATTTGATCTGAATAAGTTCTACGCGGCCTACCCCGTCCAACTCTACCTTCCACTTTGGCTTCATAGATTCCTTTCGTAACCCTCCTTACAAGTCACCAAAAGGCTAAGAAAGGCACATTGATTTTCCGTAAAAGCCCACGTTTGTTTGTTTCGTGACAGCGATTCGTTTTAGGGGCAAACTTTGGCGTGTCGTTCGCTACACCTGTCCTACTTAATTCCTTTGCTGCCTAAGTGTTATGGGACAACAAACGGCTGAGCAGAAGGGTGACTTCATATTGAACATGGTCATACAAAATGGTTCACTACCTTATAGAGGCTGTAGCCCAGTGGGTAACCTCGGACTTCTTATGAGAAAGATCCTAAGTTCGAATCCTGGCTCTGGCATCTACAAATGAAAAAAGTTTTAATGAAAGAAATTTAAATATGTATTTTTCATTTATGTCTACAATTTACAGTCGCTAACGGTAAGGGAAAACATCGTGAGGAAACCGACATATCCCTCGGGATAGGTAATAGCCAGTGCCTGTATACGGCGATACGGTTCACTACCTATCACGTTGCTGTCTATCTAGTGAAACGCGGGCTTCGAGTGACTCATACCGAAAATGCCTTCGGAATTCCACCACAAAAAAGGGAGTGTGTACACACAAGTTGTGAAGCGTATGTTATGTTACCTTAACGCTAATCGTGAGGGCCCGAGTTCCCTTCCCTTCCCTTCCATTCCCTTTGGAGGCTGAGTTAAGAACTACGCTTTTCTTCTGTTTTATTTAATATTCTTCTTTTAGATCGAAGCCTTCAGTTTCATAACGTTATAGGTACATTGGAACGGATAGATAATACATTCATCATAAATACATATGTTGATGCCATTGTATCAAAAGAGAAATAAGCATAATACAAAGACTCTATCTACTGATCACAAAAAAAACAAAGTGAATTTCACTGACACGCTTAAAAATCGCAATTTGTGGGATTATCTACAACCGCAACGCTGATATTATGTCATAACCGCAAAATTGCAACGAGATTTTTCCCTGAAATTGAGTGCTGAAAGATATATAATAATTTACATTTGTTAAATACATATTATTCAATTTAATTACATTAATACACATACATTCACGTCATTTCATACATTTTGGAGTGGAATTAACCTTGGAAAATATAATATAACCCAAGTCACTTTATAACATTGGAACATTGGTCACAGGTTGCTAGCTCATTGCCTAGCAGATTCCATTTACCTCTACTATCTTACGACAAAAGCAGCTAGTTCATGTTACCTCCCATACCAGTAACGGATAATACAATATCTATTCAATTTCATTCTCCATACCACATTTGAGTTATCCTTCTGTCCACAGCTTTTAAGTTAGTGTTATGGCACCACTTTTTACGTGAAATCTAGGCTCCATTTTAGAGTCTGCTACAAGTGGATTCAAAGCGGGTGTTCCCACACTGAAATTGCTTAAAATGGGGCCAAAGGTGTGATTACATACCATACCTTATATGCTTAGTGTTGGTAGAATGACAGGGTATGTAAAATGTTCAAAGTGTAATAAAATTTATAATTTTTTTAGACATACGTACATACATACTCATCATGCCTGATTTCCTGTAGATCACGGATTCCTATCTGTTCCGATCCTTACAAACCACTTTCGCTTCATTAACACTTATAGATATGATAGTAAGATAGATGCCATTTTGAATAGAGTGACGTTAGAAGTACAATCGCTGAGTGTGTACGAGTGCGTTTATTTAAACAGTAACATACATATACATATCTCCCTTGCTTCACTTACACCGATTAACCTTCTCATACATGCTTTTCTGGTCCTTACTTCTTCTGGCCTTGAAAAGACAGTCTCCAGTTTGATCTGTATAAGTTCTACGTGGCCCCTACCTTCCACTTTGTTGTAGTTTATATATACTATATATGTATTTATTTATCTATAAGAAAGTATACTTTTATTTGCAAAATATACGTTGATTAGTAAACTTAACACAAGTCTTAAATGTACTTAGCAAGGGGCTAGTTCAATTGGTGTAATACTAACTTTCGTATCGATCAATAGATTCAATTTATGAGTTTTAATAAACCAATACTAATAGCAATTCACAATTAACTATAACCATCAGAACCAATGTCTTATTGACAATTGTTCTAATCATAACCCTGCTACCTCGAGAGGTGATTACAGAGATCCTAAACCCATAACCCTAACAATTAAGCTACCCGGCAAATTTGAATAGTTAGCACCTTCAAAAGTTTGCTTAATGGAGGGAACGTTTGTAACAATTTGGGTTATAATTGAGATTCGTTTGGTAAAAGGTTAGCTTAGAAGGTTATGTGTTGTTAAGCGAGGATGGGAGTGGTTCTTCAACGGATGGGTAACCGATTCGGTGATATCTTTATCTTATGTGTGTAATATTGTATGTGAATAACAAAGGTACATTGACGACCTCCGTGGCGCGATTGTTTATTATATCAATCAATCAATCAGCCTATGACAGTCCACTGCTGGACGTAGGCCTCCCCAAGGTAACGCCACAAAACACGATCACTCGTGCTCCAACCAACACCAGCCAACCACTACCAGCGACATTTTTCAGGTCATCGGTCCATCTAGCAGGGGGCGTCGTACACTACGTTTACCGAGATGCGGTCTCCATTCGAGAACCGCTTTGCTCCAACGGTCTTCGGTTCTGCGACAGACGTGACCGGCCCACAGCCACTTCAGCTTGCAACATCTCGTTCCGGACTCTGTCCCTTAACGAGATACCCAGTATCGAACGTTCCATTGCTCGCTGAGCGACATGTAATCGGTGAACCAGCCCGACGTTCATATTCCACGTCTCGGCACCGTATGTCTGTAAGATACTGCGGTAGTGGCGACGAGAAGATATGACGCAGCTTTCCGAATGCAGCCTAGCCCAGCTGCACTCTTCTGGAAATCTCACGCTCGAAGCTATCCCTGCCCATTAGTTTATTATATATAGACAGATAAATACATAAATAACATATACATATAATCAACGATCTGACTGGAAAGAAGTAGAAAAGCGTAGTTCTTAACTCTGCGTCGACCGGGAATCGAACCCGGGACCTCACGGTTAGCGTTCAGGCGGCTAACCGATCGCGCCACGGAGGTCGTCAACAATACATTAATACAAGTAACATATTATTTGCGATACGAGCACGATAAATCCCAATAAACCTTAGTCTCTATAGTTTTAAGAGATTCGCGATTTATACTCATGATTAATAATTAACGGGACTTATCGCGTAAGTTTATATATAATAAAATTACTTAATTGAATTATAATTTTATATAATAACCTTAGTCTCTCAGTCACATCAACATAGGCCAAATGTAGGTAAATACCATTCCATCGCCCTTCTTAACCGAGATGAGTAAGCTCCTTTATAAGTATTTCCGACACCATCCGGTGTCAGTTCATTTACATTTTATTAATCTTTGGATTTGACGATTATCTCCGTTTAAAACTCTGGGGGCCGGTTGCGAAATTGTCAGGGATTTTTATAGCAAAAATGTTGTAATAGGCGTACTGTAATATAAAGCATAATGTATGTAGATAAATACCGTTATATATTTCAGCTAATTACCACACGTCAATATTCCTTTTTGTGGATTAACATGTTTTGATAGTTTTTGCAATTTGTAATAATGATTATTATTGTTTGGTTGAAGCTTATGAAAAAATCTTTTACCACTCATTCATTGAGGAAGGACTGTATCAAAATATCGGTCAGGTGCCAAATTACACAAATATTTTTTTATTTACAACTTAGAAACAGATCCCATTCGATTGGACAGAAGCTCAGATAATTAATATCCCTTATGTCTCTTTTCAGTATGTATTTTGGGGTTGTGTTGTCCTAAAGGAAGATGTGATTAGTTGCTAACCCATCGCCCAATAGATTCCATTGGCCTAGTCTCTTAGTCGCCTTCTACGAAACCTGCCGCCATGCCGGGAAGAACGGTAGCTAGTTAGCATTATTTTTACGTCCCAGCACCAGACTACTTTATAATTTAATAGTAAATAATTAATGGTGACGATTCTCTTCACTTGTAAGTCAGCATTCATTTTGATAGGTTAATCACGTCCCCACGTGAACATTTTAACTCTTGCATTTTCTATTTTTCACGCCATAGAATTGATTATGTATGCTATGTTTTGAAACTCTAGTTTATTCGCCTATCATAGACCTAAAAACATAACAGGGCCCTTAGTCCACTAATACGTTTTAGCACAAACGCAGTTCAATATCAGATCAGTAAAATTAGTGGATGGATAGTAGTGGATGACCAAAAGTGTCAAACTTCACCATTGAAATCGGCTAAACCACTACCAACTTCACACTATTACTGATCTGATATTAAACTGTTATTTTGCAAAAAAGCATTAGTCGACTAAGGTCCCTGATTTATAAAAACAGCATTCTGTATAAGGCTACTAAAATACGACTTATATATTAATAGTTAATAATTATTATTTAATAGTTCTTTCATTTACGAACATAATTTACAGTAGATAATGGTGAGGGAAAACAGCGTTAGGAAGTCTGCCTATCATTCGACATAGGTAACAGCCAGTGCCTGTATAAAGCGATACGGTTCACTACCTATCACGTTGGGTGCTATATATCTAGTGAACCGCGGGCTTTGAGTGACCAATACCTAACATGACCTCGAAATTTTGGATATGGGCACTCAAGCCTCTTACTACTCGGCCACAAAAAGGGAGTGTGAGACACAAGTCGTGAAGCGTATGTTTGTTTTGTACATGAGTCAGTCAATCCTAGTATCTTTTTATGAATGTACCTAAAACCCACCCAGGAAACTCAACTCGCTCCTATCTCCTTTCCATTCGCGACTTAATATTCCGTGAGACTTGGCTCTCGGTGAAAGACCCATGCCTCTGATTATTAAAATAACTTTCTCAGTGTCAAAAGTAAACTTGAATGTTTTATGAAAAAAATGCAAATCAAGTAATGGAATACCGGACTTAAGTTTACCGTAACTAAACTTACGTCTAACGTTTCATTATTACCTTGAGAAGACAGAAAAACTGGTTCGAAGTCATGGAGGTTAAGCAACGATGCGTGTTGTCAGTTTTTGGATGGGTGACCGCGTATGTTGGTTCCAGATATATTTTTTGAGTATTAGTCTGTATATAGGTTCTATAAATATCAATCCATTAAGGCATTGAAATATAAATTTTTCAAATTAATTATTTATTTATTTTTGAAAACTATAGATGGCGCTCTACAATTAAAATTTGGTTTTAATTTAAAATATGATGTTAAGCGTATCTATTTTAAGGTTGGTTTAAGCACACACATAAGAAGACTATACTAGTACTCATAGTATACTATTGTGTATCAATTATTGTGAATAGTGTCATTATCCTGTTTAAAATCAAGAAAGACTTTCGCACAATCTTCAACTGAGAGACATCTAGCGGTTGAATTAAACATAGTCATCATTCTGTGTTTATCTTATGTATGTAAACAGTTTATGCATCAGTTATCAGAATATGTAAATATCATGTGCGATCTAGGACATCTAACATACATTTGCATATACAAAAAACATTTCTGAATTATTTACGAAAACACACTCAAAAACTTAGTACATATATGAATTCAAGTATATATGAGAGTATATAAGAGAGAGTATATAAGATATAAGAGAGTATATAATATAGGATATAAGAGAGTATATAAGCATATGAATATTTATTTATGTCGGCCTTGTAATTTAAAAATTAATTAATTAAATGTAACTAATTAATTAAATGTAATTTATAATTTAACTTTAAGTCAATTTTATTTCGAGGGTTACTCAGTAATCTAAAAATAACATCGCAAATACATAAAAAATAGATATTTTTTCGAAAATACGGGTTAACGTGTATTTTTCATAAATAAATATTTAAAAAGGGTTTTTTTTATATCATATAAATTTAATTAACACATGCAATCCCTAAACATTACAAGTAATTGCTCAAAACTAGTGTTTTTAAAAACCGATAAAATTAAAAATACTGAATTATTGAAGTCATATATAAAAAATATTATCATAAATTATTTACAGACATAAATTAAATTTCAATATTATTTTTAAACCTCTTACATAGTAAACCAACGTAGATTTTAAAATTACTTTACTGCTAATAACGAAAGATGGCGTCAGCTGTACCTACCAACACAGCGTCATTACCTTTACCACAAAAGGTAACTTGTTTTAGCTTATGCTTGTTCATTGGGATTAAAGCGGAATTTTTCCGCATGTCGTAAGAGATCTTTCTTGTGAACTAAACCATAGGAACCTATGGGAGGTTCTATTTACGTGAAAATAGGTCAACAACACTCTAATTACTCAGTGGGGCCAATGCATTTCAGCACAAGCGCAGTTCAATATAGATCAGCAATAGTGGGCTAAGGAAGACCCCAGCCCCTTTTTTATTTGGTCTAGAACTCACTGCTTAACCCGTAAAGGCGTGAATATGTATGATTTTATGTATTCTAAAAACATTCATATACTAATGCACAACAAAGGTTACGTTGCGTCGATACAATTCTATAAATTTTATGTCTAACCTAATTACGTATTATTTGATAAGCTTTTAAATGCCAGCTATAAATGAACACATGTGTACACCTATGTAATATGGTGAATTTGTTATATTGAGTAAATGATGCGTTCATACACACATATCACGCCCATTTTCCTACCACCCGTAGGCAGAGATCACGGGTTCCGACCCAGACAAACCGCTTTCGCATCATTGACACTCATACACCTCCTCATACACACTCAGTGAGTATTGGAACGTCTAACGTCACTCTTTTTCAGTCTCGCATTCCCTTACGGAATCACCCTTCCACTTCAGTCACACATATTCCTTTTGTCAATCTAATATAAATATGCATAAGGAGATAAACACAGCTAGATGTTTATTTAATTTTAGAAATGGACTCTAACTATCACCTTTAATAAAGTATTTTATTTTATAGAATACAATATAATATGACAAATGAATGATTAATAACTAACGGGACTTATCGCGTAAGTTTTGATATAAACGTCGGGTTAATAAAGGTAATTTTATCACATAAAAACTTACGCGATAAGTACTGTTAGTTATTAATCATGAGTATAAATCGCGAATCTCTTAAAACTATAATGACAAATGAAGTTTAACAAACAAAATAAAACTAAAATATGTACGAATTAAAACATAAAAAAAAACTTAAATCTAACAAAAAATAAATATTTACACAGTGCCAAGAAGTGTCCCGAATTTAGCACCAAGAATTAGTCTTTAACGTGTTGTCTTTGTCATGAAAGCCAGCTAGCTATTCAAATGAATCCCAAACTTGCAGCTGAAACACTTGAGTAAACCTTTGTTAATTAGTTGATTAAGTTTTTCGCTTAGAGAGCTGTAAGCAAAAAAGGTTTCATATGAACGAGATTCAATTACGTTGAAAACACACTAGAGATCTCTGCATGCGTTCATTTAATGCGAAAACGTATATCTAGAGTACAAAGAAAACCATTTACATAACGTATAAGTGTATCTCTATATAGACAAATGCGTTCACGACTATAAACCCTTGCGGGGCAGTCAGAGGTTCAGGTGTCTTCGCAATTGCGAAGGTAGTAATTCTACGGCCACCTCAAACCCACGTGTTGAGCAGGTTGTCAGTACTCAATATGACAGGTGGTAAGCCATGTCGCCATTTACAAGTACTGACTATTACCTGTTCGGGGAACAGGTAGGTTTCCTAACGATGTTTTCCTTCACCGTAATAGTCGATGTGTTTTGTAAATGAATTTTATTATCATAGTTATATATGAGGCCATATTTACAAGAAAAATATGTCAAGATCCTTCAAAGTTACGATCAATAATCTCTGTCAATCCGTTAGGGAAGTAAAGGCATGAATACATATAAATGTGCATGTACATATTACTGGTCATTCGTTAGGGAAATAGACGCATAAATATATATATATGTACAAATGAACGTATATAAATGTTAAAAGCTATCGCAAATATCCCTCAACAGTAGTTGTACTGAAATCGTCGTGTAAACAGTATGAAACGTAAACATCAATGAAATTAATGGATGACATCATTCATAATATTAAAACGGAAGCACGTTCTGCTATTAATCATGGAGCGATCAGAGGAATGCAAAAATCGAGGCAATTTCATGCGATTGATTTTCATTTAAATGAACCTCGGAGGCTTTTGGATAAGGTTCAAGGTTCAGTTCACGGCTGAGTATGACAAACAAACATATATTATATATGCCGCTTCTATCTCTATTTCCACCTGTCACATTGAGTACTGACTATCTGGTCAACACGTGGGTTCGAGGTGTCCATAGAATTACTACCTTCGCAATTGCGGAGATGGACAATTGAACCTCTGACAACCCCGCAAGGGTTAATGGTCGTGAACGCGTTTGTCTTTGTCTTTTTTGTTGTTCATTGCCACCTGGAACGATCCTGATAAATCCCTCTTACTATACTCACACACATTAACCTTCTCATACATGCTCTTCTGTTCTTCATTTCATACTACGTACCCCCGCCTTGAGAAGAATGTCTCTAATTTGATATGCTTAAGTCGGGCCTTCCACTTAATGGAAGAATACTGTGATGTTTTTCTATAGTGTTTGTTTATTATACATATACCTAAATATTTATACCTCAACGATTGGCGATTGACAGAGACTATTGTAATTCAAAGTGTTGGATATTATTTACAAACTTACTTACCTCCAGTATAAAGTTTTACGTCATTATGTCATTGCACAAAGTATCTGAATGTGGTTGACAATTTCCACGTAATGGAATGGACAAAATCTTTCTCCTGTGATAATTGTGTGCGCGGTTCTAGTCAAATGCAATGTGAATAGTTGTTCTGATGGTTATATGAGGAATTTATTTTATGGAATTTAAATTATGGAATGTAAGTAAGGGAAATTGTTTAGTAAATAAGGATGGTTCTCTACTTTTGTACGGATAAGCCTAATTTGACCTAAAAGAAAGAACAGTTTATTCTTAATAACGTTATCAAAATCCCGAAAGTAATGCTTTTAGCATTACTTGTAAAACATAAAAATCGACTCGTGTATACACACCGCTTGTTTATTGTGGCGGGCTAGTCAGAGGCTTGAGTGCCTATCTACGAAATTTCAAAGCATGTTAGGTATGGGTCACTCGAAGCCCGCGCTTCACTAGATAGACAGCAATTAACGTGACAAGTAGTGAACGAATGTGTATCTTCGTATATAGGCACTGGATATTACCTTTCCCGAAGGGTAGGCAGGTTTTGTCACGATGTTTTCCCTCACCGTTAGCGACTGTAAATTATGTATGTAAATGAAAAACACATTTAAATTTCATTCATGGTACATGTCAGGGCCAGGATTCGAACCTAGGACCTTTCTCATAAGAAGTCTCAGAAGAGTGCCAAAAATAAACGTCGATTTATTCCCCAATATAAAAAACTATGCACTTTAAAGTCTGATTATTCTTTGTTAAGCATAAGTTACAAGTTACATAATGCTATATTCGATAGTCGCCATTACGATTCTCATCGCCATTTACACGCCCCCAACCTAATCGCCGAGCACCTGCATATTTTGTTGACTGTAAACTCCGCCAGGCAAGACTCACTTTGTTCTTTATTAGTTCTCTGCAACTCGGCCTTAATTAAAATACAGACGCCGTTACAATGTTTTTTCATTTGTAATTTACCTGCTTATTGGACGATGGGAACCTACCGTTAATGTTGGTAGTAAGATATTAACCAGTTCAAGGAGTATTTATAAACAATACATATATCGTTATTACATACAAACATATAGTTCTTTATATACATATAAACTTCTCTAGGTGGTTAGGGATAGGTTATTGATCGTCACATTCAATGATTTTAAACAGTACATACATATGCTCACACCTCTACGTCCCTTACGGGATAGGCAGAGACTGTCAATCGTCATCAGGAACGGTCCTGACAAATCTTTTAGGCTCATTCACACCCATTAACCTTCTCATACGTGCTCTTCTGTTCTTCACTACGTACACCCGCCTTGAGAAGAAAGCCTCCAATTTGATCTGTGTAAGTTCTACGCGGCCTACTCTCTACCTTCCACTCTTACGTTACAACTGGGGCCTTAGCTCACTAATGCTTTTTGCAAAATAACAGTTTACAATATTAGATCAGCCAAGTTTGCAAGTGACAAATTTGGCCATTTTAAAGCGAAATTTGACACTTTAGGTTCAACTTCACACTATTACTGATCTGATATTGAACTGCGTTATCCTAAAACGCATTAATAGATTTGGACCTCTGATTAATCGACACAAATCCTAAACTATCAAACGACAATTAGTATTAACAACCCCGCTACACATTAATAACTGAAAAGCGCTCTCTCCTTTTGTAAATAATTCACTAACGCGGTTTGTAAATTGCATTCCCTTACTTAATATGTATGCAATGGCTGTAATAACTATAATTGCTTGCTGGACCATTTTATTGAGATACGGCAAGTGTAAGGCTATTGAATGGCATTGGAGGTCAGTATAAAATGGTCACTGAGTTTTATTACAAATATGAATGAATAACTACCCTGTTTTACAGTATTGCCCACATATGCAATTAAGGTCTTTTCGTCCAAAGGGTGGAATAAGGCATTGGTTTACAGAATATTTGGTTGTTTTATGGTTTAATGTAAATAACTTATCAACATATGCATATATACTTCACGACTATGAACTCTTTCAAGGTAGTCAGAAGAAAATGGCGAACAAATTAATGAAATATTTAAATTAATTATTATGGCACACAGTATTAAGCTACCTGGTACGATCTGTAACCTGGTTCAGTTGTATTCAATTCTTGAGACAGGCACAGTATTCGATCAATAGTCTTTTATAATATCAGAAGTAATACAGAGTTGACTATATGATGTTTTTAGCCATAGGAAAGCTGTTATCATGTATAAATGTAGCGCAAGGTTGTACATAACATTATATAATATAAAGATAAATTTACCCTTTTCCCTTTTGATGTGGACAAAACCTCGGAGATATCTCTTAAATCACTTTTTAGCATGGGTATTGAGGTTGCGATGTCATAATGGAACATTGGTGACAGGTTGCTAGTCTATCGCACAATAGATTAATACTATGCCTCTTATAATATTGCTTATTTAATTTACACTTTTGTTCTCGTCTTTTGTCTTTGACGACAGGTTTTCCTTAACCTATATTTCTGTCTACCCCTTCAAACACAACATACTTGTGTATCGCATTGATATTAGCATGTCTTTAGACGTAATCAAGGTGCCTCCACACTGTCGCATCGTGCACTACATTACAAAACTTATTCCCACTTCAGGGCAGAGGGCGGGGCCAGGAAAACAGTAGGTAATTATTTATATATATTATATTTACTTATAATTACATATATTACACTTCACACTCGTTATATCCTATGGAGTGTTAAATTATTAAATATCACATTTATCAGATCATATTGGAGACATTCTTCTCAAGGCGAGTGTATGTAGTGTGAATTATAGAAGAGTATGTATGAGAAGGTTAATGGGTGAGAGTGAAGCAAAAGAGATTTCACAGGTTCGTTCCAGGTGGCAATCGATAGTCTCTGCCTATCCCGCTGGGGACGTAGAAAGTTAATATGTGAACATGCGTATGTAAGTGTCACATATTATACACATATCCTTAACTATTACTACTTTCTGTAGTATAGCCTGAGGTCGTAACGTCAATCCACGCAATCATAATTTTTGACTAATTTCAATAAAATTTCACAAAAAAATTACAAAAAATACACAGTTACATAAAATTACAGTTCTATATTGCATTTTAAAGACGCATTATCGTTTCCTCTTTATTTAAATCGACACGTTTCTTTGTCATGTTTGGATACCAAATTTATTTACTATGTGACCCGGTCTCATAGTAAATAAAATGAGTACCTACAAATGACGAGTTTTTAAGAATAATTACCACATATTTTTATAGATAAAAGTATCTAGATATGATGTTATAGTATCGGTAAAAATCGGTGATCTGCACTGACTCTGTAAGAAAATGGATTGCCAAGTATTTTTTAGGTATTTAAAAAAAACTACTTACCTTTTTATAACTACATCTATGTGTTTACTAGCCCCAACCCTTCGGTAACGGAACGGAATGAAAAACAGAGTCATTACCTGGCGTCCCTTTCCCACAATTGAATTTGAAACCGAGAAAATATTTTATCCCAGAAGACAAATGCAACAACTTAAGTTATACGAATGTAAATTTCGTTCTCGGCGATAGTTTTGCGAGGAAATTGTGAATTTAATGAGTTAACTCCATTGGCTTTCAGCGACAAAGGGACTGGGAAATTTCTTACAATGTCTTTGACTGTGACTAAACAAATAAAGCAAAAATAAAGGTATCATTTTGCCAAAGCTCTAAACACAAGTCTTAAATGAACTTACCAAGGGGATGTTCAAATGTTCTTATTTTTATTATCTTTTGGTCGTATAACTGACAAAGCACGTTTTGTTCTTATAGAAAAACAAAAAGTGTATAAATATCCTGACAAACACTCAATTACACTTTAAAGACATACATACAATGCACATCACAGCATACACATATTATAGGTAGTTTTAGTGCCACATTTTTTAGTATTTTACTTATTTGAGGTTGTTACTAAGCAGACCTTACAGCTCATATAATAGACCTCATAGCTCACATTGTAAGTATCACTCTTCAGTCCCTGATGACTGGGGATGGTGACAAGAAATCTTTTGTTGGGAGTTGCGTGCGTTTTTATCATCATTCACCGGACTGGATTACGCGATTGCCCTTACCTAAATTTAAAACTATAGTTAAAGGCCGACTAGTCCGGGGCGCTTACTACGCGGTAGGAGACTACCTTGCCGATGTTTAGGGTTGGCAATGATTGCATCTAAGCTATAAATGCAAAGTGTTTTTGTAACTGGCACTGGGCAAAAAATCCAGAAAGCCGGAGTTTCTTGTTGGTTCTTCTCCGAGCTAGAGTTTCCGAACCAACGGTAGAATTTCAATACTAAGAGACAACCAGTGTCGGGCAAATGTTTTGACTTTCAATGAATGTACTGAACCTGTACTTATGTTGAATAAAAGCATTTGATTTTGACTCCTCTGGCTACGCTGGACTATGCTCTTCCATTGATTCTGGTCCTCCACTATTCGAATGCAGCACTTATATTCATCTCCAGCTGTATCGACTCCTGGGTTCTTCTACTAATGCGTTTTTGCACAAACGCAGTTCACTACCAGATTGAAAAAGTTTGAAGTTGATAGTGAGTTACCAAAAGTATCAAATTTCTCTATTGAAATCGGCAAGTGTCAAATTTCGCTAAAAAATTTAGGATATTTGTCACTTTTGCTAATCCACTACCAACTACACACTATTACTGATCTGATATTGAACTGTAATTTGGCAATAAGCATTACTGGACTAAGACTCCTGGTCAGTCCCTCTCTTAGAGCTTCGACCTCTTGGGCGTTTTCCTACTTTTTCAGTGACCATAAGATACTTTATAGTTAGTATAGGCATACATAACATTCATACAAATGCGGACTATTACCTGTTCGATAAGGTAGGTTTCCTCAAAATGTTTACCTCACAGTGAAAGTCTACTCACAAGAAAGTGACTATACTCGAAAAAGGATTATACAATAGGCATCTTGCCAATACTGAGTAATTCGAATGCCTTTGAATAGAACACTATTGACCCTCAAAGAATGTGCTCAGAAGTTCAATATTACAGATCTTAAGCACTTGTTCAGTGAGATATTAGCTTTTTATTTGCAAAATTCTTCAATATCGTTTGGAAAAGTACGCGATGAATTCCAATTTGATTTATTCTAGAAAAACGTACCTATTAGTATATCTAAATATTATATTTTAATCAGTAACAGATTGGAAAGAGTCAGGTTAATCAAGCTTCGATGGTTAAGATATTTCTTTCGATATTAAGTGCTACGGATGACTGAATAATATAAGTATTAACGAAATGCATCGAATACTACGGTGAGGACAAATATTGGTAGGAAACCTACCTGTTCCCCAAATTGTAGTCTTAGTCAGCACTTGAAAAAAGCGACATGTTTTACCACCTGTCACATTGAGTACTGAATATCTACATAGTTAACACGTGGGGTTGAGGTGGCCATAGAATTACTAACTTCGCAATTATGTAGAAGGTAACATGAACTTCTGACTACCCCGCAAGGGTAAATGATCGTGAACGCGTATGTATGTATGTTTGTACAACTAAGTACAACTTTACAATTCTTATATTGAAAACATTTCATAGCTTGAGCCTGGATTCAAAAGCAGAAATAAAATGATAGTATCTTTTGATATAAGTACCTACAATAATAACAAACATTTTTACGACTCAAGATTCTTCAAGTACCCTTAGAGTAATATTCCAACAATATAACTCCTCTACTAAATATTCTGAAGCATTTGTGATTTAGGATTTACTTATATATTATATAATCATATACAATTACGTTTTTAATACTTTTCGAGTTCTATAGAACCTTACCATGCAAAAAAAAATATTTATTTCATATAACTTTAGCATAAAAATCGGGATTGTCATATCATCATACGAAATATTAGTGACAGGGTGCTAGCCTATCACGCAATAGATCCTTAGTTGATTGGTAAGACTTGTTGGGAAGAATGGCAGCTATATAACATTCTATTAAAGCAATGCATTAGCACGATTACTACTAGGGGGTTATTTTTCCAACAATAAGTCGTCGCTTCAATTTAAATGAAAGTATAACCAACTATAATATACTGGCTTATATACGTACGTACGTACGTACGCGTTCACGACCATTAACCCTTGCGGGGTAGTCAGATGTTCAGGTGTCCATCTCCGCAATTGCGAAGGTAGTAATTCTATGGCCACCTCGAACCCACGTGTTAACCAGATAGTTAGTACTCAATGTGACATGTGGTCAGCTATGTCGCCATTTACAAGCACTAACTATTTATTACCTGTTCTGGGAACAGGTAGGTTTCCTCACGATCTTTCCTCATCGTAGTATTCGACGCATTTCGTTCATGTATTTTTATTACGAAAATGTACATAGAAATTCATGAAACTTCATTTCCATTGGTACATGCTCAAGTGGGATTTGAACCCTGTACCCTCGATACAGAGTCAACCCCAAACAACTGAGCTACGTCGAATGGCTTATATAACACGATAAATAAGACCAGGATAGTATGCATGAACATATTACACACTTACACCAAGGAGTCCGTCAGGGGTTCCTTCTAAACTTATTTCGTTTAATTGATATCCCTATGTCTCATTATACAGTGGGTTTTAGTATTAATAGTTATACTTCTTGCAACATTCGGAGTTAATGTATTGATTCGAGGGGTTGATAATAATGTTTTCTAAATCCCCTTCCAAATCGAACGCATTTTAATCTCTTAAGTCTACACAATAATGATTCAAGGGAGTTGCTTTTGCTGAATACACCTATTAGAGTGTAAGATTAGGGTGGAAATATACTCGCATATATCGATGGCAGCAAAGTAATTACGGACAACTGCAATTTTTACAAAATGTTTTTTTTATAGAAAATAGCATATTATATCAATATCTAACGTTTCACGAAACAAAATTATTAAATTTCCTATTATTGTGGTTTTTTTCGCAAGTAATTAAAGATATATACCCTCCTTTTTTTAAAACAAGCAACGTAAACAGTGACATGTAACTATGTCCGTAATTGCGCGGGAGTTTGCGCCCCGTAATCTGGCGTAAACAAGAACAAGTGGCAGTTGTCATGTTCTTGCGCGGACAGGTTATGTTTTACAGAAAAAAATAATTTAAAATTATTTGCTTGAGTTGCACATGAAACTAGATGATATTATATTTAAAAGAAGAAAAAATAAGTGTGACAAGGAACAAAATACTTTTAAATATGGCAAAAAAGGCGTCCAGAAAGAAATTAACGACAGCACCGGTCTAACAAATTAATTAAACAGAAACTATAGAAAGAACAAGTTTATGTAAGACATTTATTTTAAATATATTTTAATAACTTTTAATACGTTTTACTTTATTCGATGTTGATTTCGTTCTTATTTAGACTAATTCAAAACTTGAGGTTATTACGGCGTAAATGCAGATATCTGGCAGGTGTCATTATTTACTGCGGACTATACTACTCAGATGTCTCTATTTACAACCACTTCATACAAGTATTTTGATCGAAATTTATTTTTTCAGTTAATTCAGATACCGAGAAAGCTCTTATACAATAAGAGGGCATCCTAGAAGAAATTGAAACGCAATCCCTAAATAAAAGATACTATATTATTATATTTTACGTCGTAGATACGTACTCGTCCCGTTCTAGTCTGTGACGTAATAAGGCTAATTAGGTGCCGTGATTCAATGGAATCTTTTGGGCGATGGGCTGGCAATCTGTCATCAATGTTGTATATGACACAACATCTCTAATATTTATGCTAAAAAGCGACCTAAGAGGTATTGTTATGCCTCCAAGATTCTGTCCACCCCATATTTACATTTACATCCATACATATCTTCATGCTCGCAAGTTTATAGATAGGACCATCTCTTGTAAAAAGGCATCCCTGTTATACAAAGTCATTCACTAGCTCCACAATCTCCTTATCAATTTCAACTTTACAATGTCCTTCCGTTCCTTTCTACTGTCATAACTTTCGCTTCATACTTCTCATCTTAAGTGCATGATCCACACATGTAAGCATTTCCTGCAACTTCCCAGCAGATGAAACAAGTTGAATCTGGTCGTTTATTCAGCTCACCCATACGCTATCCCCAGTCTTTTTACTTAAAAAAAATTTATCAATATACAACTTCACCATCTTCGACTAGGGTTTGATAAAAACAATTTGCTACATGAGGGATGAAACTGTAGCAAAAAGGGGTTCCAACGAAGTTGTCAGTTGCCTTTACGATTACATTAGAAGGAAAGCTGAAGAGGGTCTAGAAGATATACATTTATGGTCAGATAGCTACGGTGGTCAGAACCGGAACCGTATTGTTTTTCTATAAGTTTGTGTTTACGAATTGTCAAAGACAATCGATCGCCATCTGAAAGGTTTCTGACAAAATATCTTTTGCATCACTCACACCCATTAACCTTATCATACATGCTCTTCTGTTCTTCACACTACGTACACCCACCTTGACAAGAATGTCTCCAATTTGATCTCAAAAAGTTCTACGCGGCCTCCCCCGTCCGAATCTACCTTCCACTTTGGCTTTATAGATTCTTTTAATAATCCTCGTTTAATCCATCCATACATCAAACCACCTTAACATACCTATCTCTATTTTCGTCTCTAAATCTTCTTTGATAGCACAACGTTCACGCATCACACTATACCGTAGCCTTTCACAGAACCTAACGTTACACACTCTTCTGAGGGATCTCATCTCTACCACAATAATTTTGCTTTCATGATTCTTCTGCCAAACCCAGCACTCATTACCTTACATATTCGTATTTACCAACGCTTTTTAGAAAAAGGTCATACATAACAAGAAGGAGACAGCGTCCATGCATTAATTTTCTAAAACTAAACAGATTTTCTGTCTCTAGAATGGTACACCTGCGTTCGCTGGAGTAAACTCAATAATGAACCCTATGCAGTTGTTGAAGTGAGCTAAAACGAAATTCTGAACTTACTTACTTGACTTACTTGAACCTACACATGATTAAAAAACCCAGGACAAGGACAGGACGCGAAACAACCTAATAAGTCAGACATGATATCTTAAAATTACGATTTAGATAGTTAGATGAAATGTCTATGATCATTGAATGTTGCAAAAAAGGCACGGTCTCAGCAGAATGAAACCATTCCATTGGAACTCACAAATTCTTATAATGTAGGAATATCAATCACGACTGCTAAATATAATGATTATGTCTTTGTGTTTGCAAAATCTAATCCCACCATCTGATCACAACTTCTTTAAGGAGTTAAAACATGGTCTAGGTGATGAAGGAGACGTTGACACTGATGAATAGTTCCTATTCAACCTACTTTGTGAATGAGACAAAACGAGAAGATTTACTAGACTATTTTATTTCATACATTTTCGTTTACTTGCATTCAAATTTTTATTTTGTTTTCTACGTGATTAAGAAAGATACTTAATGTAATGTATAAAAATAAAAACTATAATTAAATATAGTTCTGAATAAAGTTTAAGTTAACGAAAAAAAACCCCAATGTAGCACTAAAACAATTAAAATAAATAGGAATGCCTTACTTTAACTAAATCTCAATAATATATTTGATTTTACAAGTAAATGATTGTAATTACATAATAATATTTCTTTAGTTTTATGTATATTAGTATGAAGTAGATAAAGACGTGTTTAAACATTCCAGTGTTACTAAAGACATCTGCATTGTTTGGCTAGAAAATATTATTTTGTCTTTACGAAGATATATTATTTATTCGTTTAATTAGTTTTTATACATATGTTAATGGTTTTTATTGCAAATAACGTGTTTATTTTGTATTAAAAAGTTTATTTAATTTTACAAAGTAAATAGAGACATCAGTCAGTTGTCTTTATTGCTTGATTCTATAATACAGCGTAAAAAAAAACAAGTACCGTATTTCAAAAACTACAAAGTAATATAATGATTTTTCAATAATATTTAATAAATAGTAATATTAAATACCATTCCTGAAAATTTCATAAACATTGTATGTATGGTTTAGAAAATACACCGTTTTTTCACGTTTTTCGCTCCCCTGTAAAATTGCGTTTTTGTAGATGTCTTTATACACTTTGCTGCCATCGATATTAAAGTTTTTGATTTGATTTCTAACCGAGTATGTATGCAAGATATATTTTAGTTATCTCGTTTTCGTATCACTACTGAAGTTTAAAATCCCTGTAAAAAACAGAAAAGGATATTAATCTTACACTTTTATTAAATAAAGACTAATATTGGGACTACATGGGACTACATGTACTACATGGACTACATATATATACTATGGACTACATGTATACACATGATCAAGGAGATGTTTCCGAGTTCACAAGGATAAATGTGTCGTGAATCTATGTATGTGTCGTTATGTATTTACCATCAAAAAATCCTTAAGTTACTCTATGTTCAATATTTGCATTGAGCAAACATGTGATTAAATGTAATTTTTACTAAAATTAATTATATTAGCTTCGAGAGTGTCTGAAAAATGGTGTTACAATAATAGTTTTAAGAAATTCGCGATGATTCTGCCCATGACCAAGGCTGCTGCAACGTACCCGGAACGTCAGGTTAATAATACTCGTAAAGGTAACTTTATTATATAAAAACTTACGCGATAAGTCCCGTCAGTTATTAGTCATGGTGTTACAATAATTTGAAGTATGTTAATTATTAAAACACGTCATGCCTGTTTGCCTTTTATTGTAAGCACCATTTTTTTTTCTAAAATCAGGAATGCATTTTCTGAACCCTCTAACGATCTTATTCCTTAGTTACTAATACACCAATTTTTTATTAAACTCACATAAAATAGCTCATTCCTTTTTCACCCTTACTTATTCACAATCTATACTACTATTTTCTTTATTACTACTATTTATTTTTCTACTACTATTTTCTATTACTTATTCGCGGAATATGTAGCCAGCCTTAGCGTGACGCATAAGCAAATGTTGACACTGCAATGTAATGTCATTCGGACAAATATTTGCTCAATGCAAGGAGTGAAATGCTTAACCCAAGCAACGCAATTGAGCTTAGAGTTATCGGGAAATATTGGTTAGAAATAGGGTCTATTTGTAAACATATATCAGTATAATTTATCAGTATATATATGTACATACATGTACTTCGAAATTTCGGAGATGGGCACTCAAGCCTCTGACTACCCCGCCATAATAAAAAAAGGAGTGTTTATACCCAAGTCGTGAGGCGTATGTTATGTTATATTCACGTCCTTTAATCCCTTTCGGGGTGGACAGAACCTTAGGGATATAATTATCACATGGGGTAGCGATGATGTTACGTATGTTCGCTATATGACTGTTTACGTCTTATGAGGTGTTCAGAGGCTTGAGTAACCAGCTTCGTCATTTCTAAGCTCTGTTGGTCTCTAGATAGTTCGTTTATGATTTCACTATCGACTCTTTTGTATACATCAATCAATCAGCCAAAGTCAGTTAACTGCTGGACGTAGGCCTCCCCATGAGTACGCCACAAAACACGATCACTCGTGGCCCTCAGTCAACCACTACCAGCGACCCTTTTCAGGTCATCGGTCCATCTAGCAGGGGGGTGTTCAACACTATGTTTACCGAGAAGCGGCCAACATTTGAGAACCGCTTTGCTCTAACGGTCGTCGGTACTGCGACAGACGTGACCGGCCCACTGCCACTTCAGCTTGCAACATCGACAGACAATGTCTACGACTTTCGCTGCCGGATAATCTCGTTCCGGATTCTGTCCCTAAACGAGATACCCAGCATCAAACGCTCCATTGCTCGCTGAGCGACATGGAATCGGTGAGCTAGCACGACTGTCATGTTCCACATCTCGGCACCGTATGTCATTACGGGTAGGACACACTGGTTATAAACCTTTGTATATATGTTTTATCTTTCTTCACAATTTCGTACAAATAAACAAAGAAATCCGTTCCCAAACGTACCTTTAAATCCACAATCGATCCCCTTTCTAAGAACCGGGTTCGCATATAAGTTATTTTGCATAGAAATGCGTCGAAACCCCCGGAAAGCACTAAGTTATTACTTAACTTAAACTGAGTTTGTGAGTTGGGCTGCTATGCAAAAATGTTCAAGGAACTCGGGGTCGATTTGAATGCATTCTAGCTGCAAAGTGTGAGTGGAAAGTATATGTCGTAAAGCTAGTTTGGAACGTAAAATAATGATAACTAGCTGCCGTTCTTCCCGGCTTGTTGTGAGGTGACAAAGGGGCTAGAGGTAAATTTAATGTATTGACCGATGAGGTAGTAATCTCTCACTAATGTTCCATATGGCAGCATGGCCCCAATATTAATGTTATAAAGTGAACTATTTGGTGCAGTGTCTCCGAGGTTCTGTCTACCCCAAAAAGGAAAAGGAATGGTATATATTTTTTCATTAAAATTATCAAATATAATAACGGTTAAAAGTTTACTCGTGATCTCTGCCAACCCCTTAGAGGCAGAACCAGGTGTTATGTATGTATATGGACATAATGTAATATACTAAAAAAGACTAATATTAATAACGTAATTCAAGCCCGAGTGAACGCAAAGAAACTACTGTAATACTTCTGTCTACTCACAATGAAACTCGGTCGTGATTTGCCTGTATAAGCCGTGAAACTTTCGACAAGTACCTAGAGCTAAAAAGCGAAACTTTAGTGCATGTCTTGAGCACTAAAATCTAGTATTTTGTTACTTTTAGTTTGCATTTGGACTAGTTTAAGTTTGCCTATTGATTCCCTGTGGAGCGAACGTTTCAGGTTTTATTAACTCTGTCTACCGTTTTGGGTCAATGTAGGTTATATATTTATATTTATTCGATAAACTCGACGTAGCTCAGTTGTTTGGGATTGACTCTGTATCGAGGGTACAGGGATCAAATCCCGCTTGCGCATGTACAATGTAGCATGTGAAATGAAGTTTAATGAATTTCTATGTACATTTTCGTAATAAGAATACATTTACGAAATGCGACAAATACTATGATGAGGGTTAACATTGTGAGGAAATCTACCTGTCCCCGAACAGGTAATATTTAGTGCTTGTAAATGACGACATAGTTTACCACCTGTCACAATGAGCACCTACTGACTATCTGGTCAACATGTGGGTTCGAGGTGGCCATAGAATTACTACATTCGCAATTGCGAAAAAGGACACCTGAACCACTGACTACCCTGCAATTGTTAATTGTCTTGAACGCGTTTGTCTTTTTGTTGTTCGATGTGATGGACATATAAACCTCTATGTACCTAGAAAAGGTAAAATAATTTTCTATTGATACTCCTCTATTTAGTAACGTGAAAATACTTTTGTACGGATCGGGACAGATTGGGATCCGTGATCTCTGCCCACCCCTCTACAGGTCACTATTTCACTCTACCAAAGTCCCTTATTCACACCACATTCAGTTAGTGTCTTGAGCTTGTTAACTGTTGAGATTCGCCTTGAGAGTTTTGAAGAGGTTGTTTCTCTTGCTAACCTTCTACGAGTATAGTCTATTTCTGTCCTTAACATATACTGTACTGGAACATACATAAAACCTTAATACTTTACTTATATACAATAAAGATTCTATTTACTATGTGAGACCGTTTCACGATAAATTAATAAAGATGTAAATACATTTATTTTACCCGACGTTTCGACCCAGTTGCATAGGCCGTGGTCGCGGGAAGAACGACCCGGTCTCACATAGTAAATAAAATGAGTATAAATCGCGAGTGTTTAAAAATAACTATTACAATAAACATATAAGAAAAAAATATAAGATTTAGCTTATGCTAAGGACACATTTTTGATAAGAAATGTTTTTTTATTATATTGATGATAAATATGATTTTTTGCTCCTCATATTCAATAAAAACATTTTCATATCATTCATACAAAACGCTGTGAAGACTATTAACCTTTGCAATAGTCAGAGTTTTGGATATCTCCGCAAAGGCGAAGGCAGTGATTCTATGGCCACCACATGTGTTAACCAATAGCCGTGTAGTCATTTACTAGCTGTGTCTGTTACCTATTCGGGAAACAAGTAGGTTTCTTCACGGGGTCACATGTAAAAATCTTGTAATGATCATTTTAGTAAAATAAAAATAATATATGCATTCATGACAGTACAAACCTTTCGGGGTGGTCAGAGGTTGAGTGTCAACCATCCATTAGATTATGTGATGGTTTTTGGTCACTGGAAACCCACTTTTTACCTAATAATCAATATCCAACGTGACAGGTTTCCTTACAGAGGGGTAAACAGAGTTCAAGGATGCCCATTTGTCTCGATGTCAACGTGACAGGTGGTAAACGTACATACTTACATACATCATGTGCTATCGTCCCTTTTGGGATGTACAGAACTTTGGAGCCATGAACACATCTCCTTGATCACTTATTAGCTTGAATATAGGGATTGCGATCTCAACTGGAACATTGGTGATAGGTTGCTAACCCATCGCCCAATGGATTCCATAACCCCTAGTCCCTTAGTCGTCTACTAAGACATAATTAGAAGAACGGCAGCTAGTTAGCGTTCTTTTTCCGTTCCAGAGTAACAGGGAACATACCAATCTATACTAATATTATAAAGCTGAAGAGTTTGTTAGTTTGTTCGTTTGAACGCGCTAATCTCAGGAAGTACTGGTTTGAATTCAAAAATTCTTTTTATGTTAGATAGACCATTTATTGAGGAAGGCTTTAGGCTCTATAACATCACCCTGCTACTAATAGGAGCGAAGAATATAATATAAAAATCAAATTATAATTACAGTGCCATCTATGCTTCATGTATTGAAAACTTCTGAAAAAAATAAAAATGTGGCACATTATTTGATATTGCTTGAAATCTACCCCAGCAGGTAATAGTTACTGCTTGTATTAAATATTCTTTGGAACTTTGGGTAGGTCTCCCCACGACGTTTTCCCTCAGTAGTACCTAGTAATCCAAGTCTCTAACTACCCCAAAATGCATGTTCTTTGTTCATATATAAACGTCTTTGTACCTCTATCTGCCCTGCTTAAGATTGTTCCTTGCGAAGTTGTGAAGTGTTTCCGAAACTTCTCTCGTTGAACATTGTAACTTTGTTATGTCGAGTACTGGAAGGTCTTTATTAATATAATCGCTAAGCTAATCTGGGGCGATCAATAGTCCCTTTGTCGCATCTTGCAATGTTTGCAGTAAATTAAATAACATAACATATGCTTCATAACTTGTGTATACACACTCTCTTTTTTATTATGGCGGGGTAGTCAGAGGCTTGAATGCCCATCTCCGAAATTTCGAAGGCATGTTAGGTATGGAACATTCGAAGCCCGAGTATCACTAGACAGACAGCACCCAACGTGATAAGTAGTGAACCGTATTAAATCTATTGTTTATTTATCTATTTAAATTCGACGTAGCTTAGTTGTTCTAAAGGTGTGCATCAGGATTGAGGGCCCATTTTTCAAATATTGGACAATCGAAATGAAACTCACAGGGCATTTAGTAAAGAATTAATAAAAACTATAGCATCTATTCTTAAATTTCTTAAACTTGAAATAAAACAGTTATTGTCAAAAAACTGTGGCCCTCAATCCAGATGCCAGCATTTTCTAGATCTCGGAAAGTACGAATCCTGGGATAATGCTGTTTATTCGAGGATTTAGTAAAGAATTTATTAAATAAATTAAGAAAATCTCAAATCTCAAAAATGCGTTAAATATAGGTTTAGGGCGATTTTGCTAACATAGTCACCCTACAGAATTTTCTCCTATATAAATAAACAAAGTCATTTTCCTCTTAAAGTGTGGTATTTAGAGGTATGTAAATATTGCACGGATTTAGTAAAAAATTAGTAAAATTAGTCATCCTTATGTACGCTAGTGTAGATGGCTTAGTTTAGTCAATATCGCCGAAAGTTTAGGGCTCTCAGTTTGTACGTCAGATGAAAATTCAAATTTCATTTTCTCTTAAACTATTCGCTTATGTATCGTTATTTCTTCATAACTAATTCATTGAGCCATTGAGCTTCAGGATAATATAAGTTATATTAGAGGGCCATAGCAAAATCGCCCTAAACCTATATTTATCGCATTTTAGAGATTTGAGATTTTCTTAATTTATTTAAGAAATTCTTTACTAAATCCTCGAATAAACAGCATCATCCCAGGATTCGTACTTTCCGAGAACTAGAAAATGCTGGCATCTGGATTGAGGGCCACAGTTTTTTGACAATAACTGTTTTGTTTCAAGTTTAAGAAATTTAAGAATAGATGCTATAGTTTTTACTAATTCTTTACTAAATGCCCTGTGAGTTTCATTTCGATTGTCCAATATTTGAAAAATGGGCCCTCAATCCTGATGCACACGTTCTAAAGTTATAATATTAATATATATATATATAGTAATAGTTTATAAATTTAAGACATATAACAGTCAGATAGACGCTATATTGAAAAAAGGTGACGTTAGGTGTACCTATAACCGCCGAGAGTGTATGAAAAGATGTATGAATGTCAATGAATCGAAAGTGGTATGTCAGGATCGGGACAAATGGGGATCCGTGATCTGCCTACCCCTCTACAGGGAATCAGGCGTGATGTGTATGTAGTTTATTAGTTGTTCTAAATTCCAATTGCTATATACGTGTACATTTGATTATTCTACAACAAAAATGTCGTAAAGTATGCTTTTGTTTACAAAACATTGTCCAAACAACCTTAAAAAACATAGTTACCGTAAACGTTCCATACAATTGTCGTTTTATTAAGATTTAAACTGGTGATAAAAATCTGTTTGATTGTTCTAAGCGAAGGGTTTAAGCCGTTTTACAACCGCTCCCGAATGTTTTTACGTTTATTTGTAATTTACGCGCTACTTTGTACGGGCCTTAAATATTTGCAACATTGCATTTTGGACTACATTCTAATGTAATTCTGACAGCTATGGATTATGGATTCAAGTGTATGGTATGTTTTGTATGCATTTAGATATTCACACTCTATTATGTCATATCATAGATTTACATATTATCAATTCTGAGGAAACCTACCTGTTCCCCGATCATGGTTAGTAACATGGTGCTTGTAAATGACGGCATGGCTTACCTGTCACATTGAGAACTGACTATCTCATCAACACGTGGGTTTGTGGTGGCCATAAGATTACTAACTCACCACACCAGACATCAGAACCTCTTACTACCCCGCAAGTGTTAGTGGTCGTGAAAGCGTTTGTCCTTTTTGTTTGACTTATTACTATTTACCCCGAAAGGACGTGAATATACAGGCATTCAAAACGGTCAGTATGGGAAAGTTTGAAACTATAAGAGATACGAAGATTTGTTCTTAGGAACCATATCACCGATTGTGATAAAAAGAAAAACTGCATTCATACTTTTTTTGAAAAAACCTGTAACCAGTATGGAAATCGAAGACGGTTTCTTTGAAAAAATAAAATTGCTCTTTTCACTTCTTCTTTTTAAATATCGATTGTGTAGGTCTTCAGCTGTAAATGTCTCTATAAAACATGATGTCCAAAATGTATAAAATGCATTGTTTTGGTATACTTTAGATAACCACCTTGTATATGTACTAATATTAGTATATATTCCTTACGTCATACTGCTATAGTCTTAATCTTAGGTCTAACTTCTTGACAGGTTTTCAAATCATTTTCTTAGACCCCAACTAATTGTCTCATTGATTTTCTTAGTTCCAAACTTGCTGTGTCAGTTGAGACCTATCAATCATTATGTTCTTTTGCAGTCTAGGCATATTAGGTTAGCCTAGATTTTAGTGCTAGTCTGGGACGTATAGAGAATGCTAACTAGCTGTGTTTCTTTCTTGTATATGTAGGAGGTGGATTGTGCTATTCATAACATAACATACGTTTTCATGACTTATGTATACACTTTGACGACCTCTACGGTGCAATTGGTTAACCACCTGAACGCTAAACGCGAGGTTCCGGGTTCGATTCCCGGTGGGGGCAGAGTTAAGAACTACGCTTTTCTACTGCTTTTCAGTCTGGTCGTCGATTATATGTATACATTTCTTGAAAGGCTGGTTCTTCGTCTTTCTCGCTGAAGCCGGTTTCTGCTGAAACGGTGACAAGGATTGTCTCGGCGATTAAGACGAGGGCCAAGGGTGTTGACGACATTGACATTGACATGCTATTATTGACATTACCAGTGACTATTGACGTATTGACAGCGATTGTGAACAGGAGCCTCAGCACTGGTATCTTTCCGACCAGTTGGAAAGCTGCCAGGGTCCTGCCGTTGCCGAAAATACCTAACCCGACTGATATATCCCACCTTCGTCCTATAAGTATCCTTCCATGTGTGTCAAAGATAGTGGAGAGGGTTGTGAGTGATCAGCTTACGAAATATCTAGAAGAAAACGGTATTTTGCCCGAATATCAATCGGGAATCCGGAGGGGCCGCTCTACTGCGACCGCCTTGGCGAATGTGGTCGACGACGTTCTGCAGGCCCAGGGCGATGGCATGAGCACCATAATGGTATTACTCGATTTTTCTAGAGCTTTCGATAGTCTGAGCATACCCTTGCTATTATCCAAGATGACGTATTATGGATTTTCTACCGGTGCTGTGAAGTGGTTCGATAGTTATTTATCTCACCGAACGCAAGTCGTTGGGTTGCGGGGGATGGACGGTGGAGCTCGGTGGTCTTCACCTCGTGTGTTGACGAGGGGAGTGCCGCAGGGTTCTATCTTGGGTCCTCTGCTTTTTATACTGTATAGCGCGGATGTTGTTAGCAGTATCGAAAGCAGTCGATATCATCTCTACGCTGATGATTTGCAGCTGTATGCATCTGCCAAGCCTTCGGGTATGTCGAAATGCATACGGAGCATTAATTCTGAGCTCGAACGAATTGCGTCTTGGTCTGATAGAAATTGTCTTACGCTTAACCCTTCCAAATCTAAGGTTTTAGTTCTTGGAAGCCGGTCGGAAATTCGAAGTACGATGGATGTCCTGCCCACCAATGATATAGTTATCAGGGGCAACGTGATAGGGGCGGTGGAGGAGGTTAGGAACCTGGGCTTGCTGATGGACGGGGAACTTCGTTTTGAAAAGCACGTCCTCAGTATGGTTGGGAACTGCTTCTACCGCTTAAGGGTGCTCTACAGTATCCGCGAATATCTCAGCGTAGACTTGCGTGTCTGTCTGAGTGAAACGTTGATACTGTCGAGGCTTAACTACTGTGATGTTGTTTATGGTAGCTGTATACTTGGTCGAACTAGGAAGCTGATACAGCGGGTACAAAACGCATGCACCCGTTTTTGTTTTAATGTACCTCGACGATCCCGTATCACTCCGTACTTGAACGACGCGAACTTGCTGAACATGCAGTCACGTAGGCGACTGCACTTCGCGGCGTTGTTGTTTGGTGTCATTCGGTCGGAGAGCCCTTCTTACTTGTACCGCAAATTCAAGTGGTCGTCGAACCCACGTCATTTTAAGGTTAGGGCTGCTTTGCCAGTGCACCATTCAGCAGCGTTTCGGGGGTGTTTCAGGTTCACTGCGTCCAAGTGCTGGAATGATATACCGCCACCTATCCGCGACGTTGTTTCTAGGGGAGTCTTCTGCCGTAGGTTTAAGGCTTATCTGCTGGAGCAACAGAAATCCTTACCCTAAATCCTACCTATGTCTTACCTTGTCGGTGCAAATACCATATATATATCATTGTGTGTATGTATGTATATATGTATGTATATGTGTGTATGTATATAAATATATATATATGTGTATATGTATGTATGTGTGTGTATATGCATATATATATATATATGTGTGTGTGTGTGTATATGTATATGTGTGTGTGTGTATATATATATTTTATATGTAAACTTGTTTGAATTATATGTTACGTATCTGTTTATATGACGTATTTGTTCTTATTGTCCCTAACTATATTAATTATAATATATATGTGTAATATGTATGCGAGTGTCTATGTTATTATGCCTATAAGCGATGATCTCAGTTATATTATGTTTATGAATTATAGATTATCAATTTTATGTACAAGTTATATTATATCTGTTATTGCTATGATGTTTTATTATAAGTATATTATTTTGTGTATGATTATTATTTATAGCTTGTGACAGATTCCGAATCGGGTGCTGCCGGAGGACCAGTGATGCAGCCTAGCTGCATCGTATACTGAGGCAGCACCTTTTCACTGCATCAAGGTTACCATTTTATTGTTCTAATGTTTGTATTGTGTCCTAATGTATGCAGTGAATAAACTATTTTTCTTTCTTTCTTTCTTTCTTTAAATATACGTTGACTAGACCCTTAACACAAATCTTAAATGTACTTAGAAAAGGGCTAGTTCAATTAGTTTTAGTGTCCTACAATATTATTATACACACTCCCTTCTTATTGTGCCTGAGTATTCAGAGGCTTGAGTGCCTAACTCCGAAATTTCGGAGCCATGTTAATTAAGAGCCACTAGATAGCTAGCACCCAACGTGATAGGTAGTGGACCGTAACGCCATATATAAGCAATGGCTGTTACCTATCCCGAAGGACAAAGAGGTTTCCTCACGGTATTTTCCCTCACCGTTAGCGACTGTAAATCATGTCCGTAAATGAAAATAACATATTTAAATGTCATTTATTGGTACATGCCAGAGATTTGAACCTAGGACCTTTCTCAAATGAAGTCAGAGGTCTTACCAACTGGGCTACAGCTGCTATTATTTCGTTACAAAAAAACACACCCATAAAAAATGTAACGTTCATGAATCCTTGCGTGGGAGTCAATGTATCACGTTACTTATCCACAATTTAGAAGGTAGTAATTCTATGGCTACCTCGAACCCACGGTGTTGACCAGGGACCTTAGTCCACTAATGCTTTTGCTAAATATCAGTTCAATATCAGAACAGTAATAGTGTGAAGTTGTTAGTGTATTAGCAAAAGTGACATATTTGGCAATTTTAAAAACGAAATTTGACTGTTTTATCCGATTTTAATGGTGAAATTCGACACTTTTGGGCATCCACTACCAACTTCACACTATTACTGATCTGATGTTTGTACTGCGTTTGTGCTAAAACGCATTAGTGGACTAAGGCCCCAGATATTCAATACTCAATCTGACAGGTCTATCCCCGTACTAGGGACACAAAAAGGCAAACTAGCTGCCGTTCTTCCCATATTGTAAGAGACAACTAAGGGACTAGGGGGTCAATGAAATCTGTTGGGCGATAGGCTAGAAACCTAACACCAATGTTCCATATAACATTACAACCCCAGTATTTAAGCTAAAAAGTGACCTTAGATAGTGTCTTAATTTCTGTTATGTATATATGTATGTGAAATGTGACAGTTGGTTTGTCATTACAATCTCTATTTATGCTAAAGTAACAAAGATGAGTTAGAAATGTATTTATTATCTCTAGTTTCATCTACAACTTGTTTCATAGAACTGGTACCCAAGTCTACTAATGCGTTCAATATCACATCAGTAATTTAATATTTACATGAAGTAATAAATAAAATTAATAATACTAAATAAATAAAGATAAAATAAACTAGTAATTATAAAATGAAAGAAACTTTATTCACTACATTAACAAAACACAAACATGGAAAAAATATATGTAAACAAAATCATTGATGCAGTGAAAAGGTGCTGCCTCAGTATACGATGCAGCTAGGCATCACTGGTCCTCCGGCAGCATAGGCAATAAAATCTTAAAGCTAACTATATCTGCCAAATCACTGACAGTGGCAGGAAGTATCCCAAGAAGGCTGGTGGTTATCACTACAGTAATAGGGTGTTGTTAGTAGTGTCATATATACCCATTAATGACAGCTTAAGTCAAATTACGCATTAAATGTGGCTAAATTTGACACTTTTGTTAATCCACGAACACCTTCACACTGTTGCCAAAGTGATATTGAACTGATATTCCAAAAAGCGAACTAAGTTTTAGTGGACTAAGGCCTCAGTATGTAGATACACGTGGATAGGCCTTTGTAAAGTTTCGTGGAAATAGATATTCGAGTCAACAAAACACATTCCGTAAATTCAATGATTTAGCCTCGAGATTCCGATTCAAATAGGTTCTATACATTATGTCAAATATACACAAACCTTTTTAAGGGTGAACAGAACAAGGATGTAAAGTATACACAAATCTTTTTATTTGGGGGGTGGTTAGAACAAAAACACCAACAAACGTTCACGACCATTAAGCCTTGCGGGGAAGTCTGAGGTTCAGGTAGTCCATATCCGCAATTGCGAAGAAAATTCTATGGCCACCTCGAACCCAGATAGTTAGTACTCAATGTGACAGGTGGTAAGCCATGCTGCCATTTGTAAGCACTCACGATGTTTTCTCTCACCGTAGTATTCGGTGAATTTCCAAATGTATTTTTATTACGAAAATGTACATAGAAATTCATTGAACTTCATTACTTTTGATAATTGCTCAAGCGGGATTTAAACCCTATACCCACTGACACAGAGTCAAGGTTCAAAACAACGTCGCTACAGTGAATTACTGATTAAATAAAAGGTACTAATAAGCAACTTAATTACAATAATCAAAATAAGTCGCACTCGTACATATCCTAAAGTGTGAACGAACCCTAAACACTAAACTTAGCACATTCCCAGGTCTTTCGCGCAGGGCTAAATAATTAAATCATATATGACATGAACAATGGAACTTTGTGTAAACTCGACTAATTAAACTTTGACCAACTCTCCTCCCATGAGGCAGAGTCTCAGAATACTTAGTCCTCTGTTTATTATAGAGTTAGAAAGGGTTAGATATGACAGTACGCTTTCACTTTTCAAACATATTTATATCGTGATGTTAGCGTCAATCAATCAGCCTATGTCAGTCCTCTACTGGACGTAGGCCTCCCCAAGATAACGCCATAAAACACGATCACTCGTAGCCCTCAGCCAATCACTACCAGCGACCCTTTTCAGGTCATCGGTCCATCTAGCAAGGCGTGTCCTACACTACGTTTACTGAGACGCGGTCGCCATTCGAGAACCGTTATGTTAGCGTACTTATTATTACACTGTAAATAACAAAATAACTAGTTTATCAGAATATTTCAATAAATGAATAATTATCTAAAATTATACATAATAATTGCCTGATTCCCTGTAGAGGGGTAAGCAAAAATCATGGATCCTGATCTGTCCCGATCTGACAGACCACTTTCGCTTCATTGACACTCTTACACCTTACCCCTTATTGAATATATAATTTATATTTAGATTTTTTATATATAAATAATTATCCGTGTCATCACACTTTGTCAATATTATTTCATGTCATAGCTCTTACAAGCTAAGAATAAATGTTAATTAAGACATATAACAGATAGACGCTACATTGATAAAAGGTGACGTTAAGAGTCCCTATAACCGCCCGAGTGTGTATGAGAAGATGTCTGAGTGTCAATGAAACGAAAGTGGTCTGTCAGGATCGGGACAAATGGGTGTCTGTGATCTCTGCCTACCCCTTTACAGGGAATCAAGGCGTGATGTGTATGTATGGTAATTATACTGAGGCGATATTTCGTCCATCCCGAAAGATACAGAACTAAACTATACAGACAGGGTGGCGCATTCAAAACGGTCAGTATGGGAATATCTGAAACTATAAGAGATACGAAGATTTGTTCTTAGGAACCGTGTCACCGATTTTAATAAAAATAAAAACTGCATTCATACTTTCTTTAAAAAAATAACTGTATCCTGTACGGGAATCGAACCCGGTTGCTTCAAAAAAATAAACTAGCCCTTTTAACTTTTTCTTTTTAAATATCGATTGTGTAGGTCTTAAGCTGTAAATGTCTCTATGAAACATGACGTCTAAAATGAATAAAATGCATTGCTTTGGCATAGTTTTAGTTTATCATAGTAGTTTACATACACCGTTACAATACTCAACAAGTTCAGAGATGTAAAATTGTCTCTATGGCTGTTTGTAGTTTTGTACCTCTCTACTTGTTACATACACCATATCATGTGGCATTAGCATTGCATTAATCCTTTTAGAAAGTTTTGTTATCTACAGTACTCAAACACTAACAATCTATTGAAAAGTCCACTTAAAGTGATGTGTTAAACCATATTTGAAAATTTCTTGTGGGGCTACGTTAAGAATAAATTTTACAAAACAAGCTATGACACTGTTGAAGACCTAAAAGTAGCAATAGAGGTAAATTTAACGCAAATTCACCACATGAAAATGCAAAATTCAATAGTAAGGTCGTTACCTAAACGTGTTGAATATTGTATTGAAAACAACGGTGGTCACTTAGAACACCTACTATGATAAATTAAAATATGCCAAAACAATGCATTTTATTCATTTTGGACATCATGTTTCATAGAGATATTTACAGCTTAAGACCTAAACAATCGATATTTAAAAAGAAAAAGTGAAAATGGCAAGTTTATTTTTTCAAACAAACCGGGTTCGATTCCTGTCTTGGTTACAGTTGTTTTTTCAAAGAAAGTATGAATGCAGTTTTTAATTTAATCAAAATCGGTGACATGGTTCCTAAGAATAAATCTTCGTATCTCTTATAGTTTCAGACTTCCCCATACTGACCGTTTTGAATGCGCCACCTTGTATATTCACTGCTCTTCTCAAGGTTGGCGTACTTAGTGAAGAACAGTAGAACATGTATGAGAAGGTTAATGGGTGTGAGTGAAGCAAGGGAGATTTGGGACATAAAGATGTGAATATATCTATATATATATATATATATATATATATATATATATATATATATATATATATATTGTTTACTGCCATATCTACCTTTAACAAACTCTACGCCCTGTCATGCACTGTTTTCCATGAGACAGGCGGATTGTTAATCTCAATGCAAGCACTAGATTATGCCTTAGCAGGTTACTAGTACTGACTATGTACTCTAGCATTTATGACTATTACCTTGCGGGGTAGTCAGTGGTTGAAGTACCGAAAGTCCTAAGTGAAAGTCCTAAATACAAAAATTATCATGCTCACTTCTTTACAGACGGGTAGACGGCGATCAAGGATTTCTATTTGTCACGATCATTGACATTTACTATCCTTCATTGACATCTATATACATCCTCATACACATTCGGTGATAATGGGTATTTGTAACGTCATCTTGTTTCAATATGTCGTCAATCCGTCCGACATATATGTCTTATTGGCCTTACCCTAAGTAACTGCTCTTCCACTTCAACTACATATATTCCTTTGGTTTCTATGGTTATCATGCATCTACATTTAAACAAGATAGTCAGCACATAACGTAACAGGTGGTAAGCTGTGTCATCAATCTTGCTAAAAATTAATACTATATATGGTTTAGTAATTACAGTTTTTGTGAAAAAGAGGTTGAAGGGCAGTTATATAAGAGTCGGCTTATCAAATAGGCAAAAACTGGTAAAAATATATGAGTTTCTCTGAGCTATTTTATATGTGTATGAAGCCAGAAGACTATCCCCTCAAAGTAGCACTGAAATGGTTTCCCAAGGTTTTCAAAACAGACCTGGCGGTGATCCGTCATAAAGGAGACTCTCGGTCTTGGCTATCATGGGCTGAGATTGAAGTCATCGCGCAGGATAGGCTCAGGTAGCGTGCTTTGAAGGCCCTATGGCCCTAATGAGGTACGAAAGGATCTAAGTTGTCGTGTATGTACTCGTAGGTACATCTATATTTTACTCTACTATAATACTTAAGGTAATTGTAGAATTATTATGTTTTCCAGTTTAGTTTTTCACAGTCGCTAACGGTGAGGGAAAACATCGTGAGGAAACCTGCCGATCCCTCAGGATAGGTAATAGTCAGTGCCTATATACGGCGATAAGGTTCACTACCTATCACGTTGGGTGCTGTCTATCTAGTGATACGCGGGCTTCGAACGACCCATACCTAAATTGCCTTCGAAATTTCAGAGATGGGCATCGAAGCCTCTGACTACCCCGCCATAATAAAAAAGGGAGTGTGTATACACAAGTCCCGAAGCTTATGTATGTTTATTTTTACCTGAACGGGATATAAAGACATGCAACTATTTGTAAACGTCTACGTATCACTTCACTTCTTCCCTAAATATCTAAAAAGCCCTTACCATTCATAAACTGAAAGGGCATCTTGTATGCAGATTACTTCTTCGTAAGATTCGCACCTTCTTGACATGTAAATGTGAGGCATCAACCTTAAGGGCTCATACAGTCCCTTGATGACAGTTTTTGACCTCGTTAAGGGCTAGCAAACATGGGGTGGGAGCGATTATAGAATTTTTTTTAAATAACAAAATTCTGTTATAATGACTCGTAACATTTTGCATTGTCAGTCTGCCCGTGACCATGGCTACTGCAACGTAGCCGAAACGTCGGGTTAATAAAGGTAACTTTATTATATATAAACATACGCGATAAGTCCCGCTAGTTATTAATCATGAGTATAAATCGCGAATCTCTTAAAACTATAATGGTAACATTTTTTAGTAATAATAAAATATATATCGAAATTGCTTATATGTACACCAGAATTGTGTTAGAATGCATGTCAAAGATTAGATTTAGATTTGGGTTGGCAATTGTAATAGACGATTAGCAAAAATGTCAAATTTCACCATTATTATCATAGACAGCAAGAGTCGAATTTCGCCGAAACAAATGACGAAATTTGTCACTTTTGCTATTCTATGAACAACTTCACACTGTTACTCATGTGATATTAAAATGATATTTTGCATAAAACATAAGTGGACTTAGGCCTCTATTCTATACTACATACACTGTGTTTCAGGCATAATATACGTGAAGTATTAATACGTTCATAAGCTTATGTTTGACTTAGCATTTTACGATCATTGAGATAAAACGACATGAGGAAAAACATTTTTAAATATTCAATTTCACATTTCATAAGAACGTGAATAACTTTAAATATATTTTATCTAATATTGTTTTGATACTGCTTTAATATGCTCTGCTAGGACGTAAGTTTAATATACACAACCACATTTTTTAATAATAATGATTGGAATCAAGAATATGTTATTGCAAAATGACTAGACAACCTATGAAAACGCAATTTCAATAGTTATTGTCTAGTATATACCAAATATACATGTTTACAATATGATTTGTACTCATGATTATTAACTAACGGGACTTATCGCGTAAGTTTTTATATAAAAAAGTTACCTTTATTAACCCGACGTTTCGGCTACGTTGCAGCAGCCATGGTCACTGGCAGACCACGATAAGTCCCGTTAGTTATTAATCATAAATTTACATGTGTAAAGTATGTTACCCTACAGAGAAGTAGAAAGAAATTGGGGATATTAATGACGTGCCGGTGACTGAGACTCTCTATATCTTTAATGCTAGAGTTAAACCTCTACTTCTAATCTAAGTAATAATAATAATAATATTTGGACATTATTACACCAATTGAACTAGCCCCTTAGTAAGTACATTTAAGACTTGTGTTAAGGATACTAGTCAACGTATATTTAAGAAATATATACATATCATATATACTCGTAGATAAATACATTCATAGCATATATAATCAACAACCAGACTGGAAAGCAGTAGAAAAACGTTGTTCTTAACCCTGCCACCACCAGGAATCGAACCCGTGACCCCACGATTGGCGTTTAGGTGTCTAACCAATAGCGCCACGGAGGTCGTCATAGTAACCTGTGTATCAAATAAACCATTCATAAATTTTTGTTCAATCTTCTTCTCAGCCATTCTCGACCAGTTTGGTGTAGGCCTCCTTCAGTTTGCGCCACTCAACACGGTTCTGGGCCACGTGCATCCAGTTTGACCCTCCTATCTTTTGGATGTCATCCTTCCATCTCATCTGCGGTCTTCCTCTGGGCCGCTTATCCCCCCAAGGTCTCCAAATATGAAATATGGCTTTTGTTCAATAACTAACAAAAAACAACGAAATCTTTATATTAAATAAAAATATGTTTCTATTTATACTCATAATATGTAAATGTATATACTTCCCTAACTAGATAGGCTAAAACCAATAATTGGTCTCCACCTTGAATTCTGACAAATGTCACGGGGCGCAACCTAAAACACATGCATCATACACTCATCTCTACATTCAAACAGAATAAACAGAGACTACGTATCCTTAATCTCTGTAGTCTTACATAGATATCAATCAATCAGCTTATGTCAGTCCACTGCTGGACGTAGGCCTCCCCAAGGGTCCGTAAAACACGATCACTCGTGGCCCTCAGCCAACCACTACAGCGACCTTTTTCAGGTCATCGGTCCATCTAGCAGGGGGGCGTCTTACACTACGTTTACCGAGACGCGGCCGCTATTCGAGAACCGCTTATACTTAGATTATAGACTTAGATACATATTTAATAAAATACATATGTTTAACTGTTAATTTAAATCGCTATACATGGAAGCTGGAACCGAGATTATTCTTCATATGTCGCGATAACACATCAAAGGGTAATACGGAACGAAATAAACCAATGCGTAATACCTTTTGAACATCACAATTTATTGAATATCTCTGTTTACGCAAGGTGGAAACGGAATATTAATGTTTTGTTAAGGATGCGTGCTCCGGTCGTAATTTGTTCAGACTGCATGGTTAGTATTAATAACAGGCGAGTGTGTGTGAGGAGGTTTATAGATAAATAGATAAGTGTCGTTAAAAGTAAAGTTAAACACCAAATGTGTGAAGATGCTTATTATTGTTAATAAAGCGAAAGTGGCTTGTCAGGTTCGAGAAACGGTGATTTCTGTCAACTTGATTCCATTTTACAATAGCCTATGATCTGTTCGGGACGTAGAGCCGAGTATACAAATGTATATAAGTAAGTTCGTAAAATGTATTAACGTTAATTGTAGATTAATATAATTTTCTATACGTAAAGGCGCCTTAACAAGCAACGCACCCATACCTACCCTTACATCCTGATTGTGAATTCGTTAAGCAAATAATATCGCTTCCCCTTTTTATTTGTTAACCTAAATCCAATCTGCAAGTTCCAACAATCTTCCCTTGCAAACAACTTGCCAGGGAAAACAATAATTCTCTTATGATATGTTTGTGAATCGATTCTACTGTTTTGAAAATCATAATACCTTCATAATTCATTTCGTCAAGAACACGGTACACTCAAGTAAAACATTACTTATATAACAAAAAAAAATAGTTTTATGAAACCATGGTAAGATTGAAACTTTATCGTATCTTAGACGTTTACGTATAATTCGATGAAGCTCTGTGTCAGTGGGTACAAGGTTGAATTTCCGCTTGAGCTTGTACCAATGGAAATGAAGTTTATTGAATTTATGTACATTTTCGTAATAAAAATACATAAGAGAAATGCACGTTAATCATTACTCAATGTGACAGGTGGTAAGCCAAGTTTTTATTTTCAAGCACTATCTATTATTACCTGTTCGGGGAACAGGTAGGTTTCGTTACGATGTTTTCCCTCACAGTACTATTCGGTGTATTTCTATTGCAACATAGTACTTTTAACTACGTCATGCTCAGACGGGATTTGAACGCTGTACCCACTATTACAGAGTCAAATTCAAACAACTAAGCTACGTCGAGTTTATTATCCATATTCCAACCATACATAATCATGTTCATACATACACATCCCTACTGATAAACGCAGTCAAATATTTAATCTTTCTTTCTTTAATCCTCGTACCACGCCATCTATACGAAATCAAAATAAAATAATTTCACTTTGATTGCTTGATACCCTTGTTACGTTTATGTTAGAACAAAAAGGCAATCTTTGTCCAGTTTAATATGGTCCCTTATTAGCTAGGTTTATAGTACAAAAGAGGGGTCTAGATGAACTGGTCGAGTGTTACGCTTAACATGCTATGTGTAGGAGTTTTTCGTTTGTATATAATGAAATTTCGCTCCTTGAAGGAAATCGTTACGGGCAAATTAGCCTGAAACATGTTTCACGTGATAATACAAG